>NJRQ01000158.1:391537-408253 GCA_003063805.1 Aphaenogaster ashmeadi | reverse complement strand
TGACTACCATGAATTTCAGGGTAAATTTTAAGAGAAAATTCTCTCCGTGTATAAATATAAACCCTTGGGGAACAAACAAATGATAAAATAATAAAATAGACACGAATACGGATGAGTTTACGTGTCGCGTTATTTAAAATATTAAATTACGCGCAATTATCTAATAACGGTGAGATAAATCGCTTTCGAGTCGACTCATTATGTAACAGCATCTAATGAGTCGTCGGCGAACGTCGGTTTTATGGCAAAGATGATCTTCCCGCGGCGGCGAACGACTTCATTTTCAGAGTCATTGACGTCTGAAAAATTCTAAGACAAGTGCAAATAGAAAATTGGGGCCGGTAGAAATTCTCGTTTACACTCAAGCTGTTCGACGTATCGGCCGATACGCGTGTACGCTTTTGCTTTCTAAATGTTTCGACCCTCGAGATGTACGGAGATACCGGGGGCCCCCTCGAGAAACGTGGGTCCTCTTATTATTTGGGTTACCTTGCACGGATAGACAGGCGCACACAAGTCCGTTTCCTATCTCGTCCATGATTGCCTATATATCGCCGTTTTATGTCGTCTCCGGTTTCAAATTTCTCCCTAATTATGCCGCGCCCCGCGCGAGATTCTGAACGATAAAAATGTAATAAAGGCAAGAATGGTAGCGGGAGATAGAACACGTCTCGGACGGAACGAAAGTTAATAATAATTTATGCGTACAACGATTCTCCATTCCGTGCAGCGCGAGATTTCATCCGGAAAGATCAGAACATTCTTATCTGATTGCATGTGAAGAAGGTTACATAGGAAGAATGTTAAATTATATTCTATATATAAATGAATGATAAAAGTTCAAGACAATAAACGTAAAGAACAAACTTCAGGATTGTCGAGGAGTTTCTTATTTTTACTCCCGACTGCTACCGAAGATCAACACAACGGAGAGACTATGCGTTTTCATCTGAATCTTATTTCATCCGGAAAGATCAGAACATTCTTATCTGATTGCATGTGAAGAAGATTACATAGGAAGAATGTTAAATTATATTCTATATATAAATGAATAATAAAAGTTTAAGACAATAAACGTAAAGAAAAAATTTTTCGGGTTGGGATGGGAAGAGGGGAATATTATAGATGCCTGTTAGCATCAGTATCATTAAATTGATTATCAATTTAATGTTGTGATAATCGAAAGTTGCGTTTCAAGACCGATAGTAACGGCGCGCAGTTTACAGAAAAATCACACATTAATATTATTTGAGCACTAATTGTAAGATCCGCTATGATCGTCATTGGCCTATCTCTCGATTTAAATTGTTTGTATATATTGCGGTCTTGTCCTAATTATTGTAAAGAAATAACAAGAAGGTTTATTAGGTGTAAATCGACACAACTGGCCAAATTTATTTAACAGATCTCAACGTTTCGACCATTGGTTTTGGTCCTCTTCAGGTGTTAATAAATTATGTTGTATAAATTATAATTGAGTGTTGAGTGTTACAGACGTGCTTCTTAACACGTTCTTTAATTACCAAACTTACTTAATGTGTCGAAGTTTTTTATTTTCTGACTATTTTAATTTCTGTGACTACTTTATAACTCTTTCCCGACTTGACTCGAACAATGTTTCTAGATATTTGGCTTTGTTGGGCACTACGCCACATTCATAGAATGTCTGTTATAATTTATACAACATAATTTATTAATACAAATTAAATTCGAGAAGGGCCTAAACGGTCATAGCTAGATCTTAGTGCTTAATAATATTTTATGTGTGAATATTCTAGTTCAAACAATCTGCGCGCCGATTAATGTCGGTCTTGAAAAGCAGAATTTTTAAATTGAACCAGAATAGTAATATCACAATATTAAATTGCTAATCAATTTAATAATAATAATGATGCTAACAAGCATCTATGCGATTCCCCCCGCCCATCCCAGCCCGAAAACTAAAGAAATAATTTATTAACACCTGAAGAGGATCAAAACCAATGGTCGAAACGTTGTGATCTGTTAAATAGATTTGGCCAGTTGTGTGTCAATTTACACCTAATAAACCTTCTTGTTAATTATTCACTGGCGAAGAAAAACCATCCAATCATCGCGGTCCTTCTTCTTCCTGAGAGCCTCTTTGGGGATTTGTACAATTAATTTAGTCCCCTCTTTGACCCTATATATATATACATATATATAATACACACACGTATATGCTTTATAGTGCGTAATTATAGCCACCTCCGCATTAGCAATATCACGAAGAAGGAAAGCCCTGTGTTGGAGATTAAAGGCCCATCCTCAAAAATCCCCTCTTCTTCTCCTCGTTAGTGATGAAATGTGATATGTATAGATATTCCTGGCAATCTAATCACGCAAATCCACTCTTCCCCCATCACAAGAACACAAGTTTCTTTTGTTCTACCACACTAGAGAGTAGAGACGACCATTGCATGTCAGAATCGACGAAACAGAAAGGAGTAGGCACAAACATCTGTATGTTACACACTTAATATTTAATCAAAGTTAATAGTTTTTTCACAACGAAGAGAATTATTGCTTGTAAAGAAAAAACTGAAGGATTTTCGAGGAGTTTCTCATTTTTACTCCCGACTGCTGCCAACCGAAGATCAACACAACGGAGAGAGTATGCGTTTCCATCTTAATCTTCGGTAACTGCAACATAATTTGGATATCAACTTTCGCATATGAGTTTCTTACGTTAACACGTTTTGGAGTCCTTCCCGGGCGACTACGTCCAATTACGAGCGGACACGTGCAACCAACCGAAAGCGGATGTCCTCGCGGAGGACGCGAGGGGGACCGGTCGAACGTCCCCCCGGCGCTTTTGCCGGGCGCGAATGCCTGGGCTCTCATGCCTCTGGGGATTCGAAAATCTGGAGCAGCCGGCGGGCGACGGGTGAGTGATTTACGGACCGGAATAGCGAGACCGTATACCCCGGGTTTCGTGCGTGAATGTCGAGGCGCATGTCGACTCTCTAGCGGGCCGGCGCGAACGAGGGAATTCACTTTCATCCGTGAGTCGGCGCGACGTGTTAAACGGATATGCGCACTTAACGTAGTTTAACGTCCACCGTTAAACGCCACTCGAACGCGCCTGTCGATCTCCGGGTGCCTTTTCGTTTTCTATTCTTTGTCACCGACGAGACGCGGCTTCCCGACATCGCTTCCCCGTATCGTTCCCTGGACGAGCGAGAGCGTGCCGCTATCACTCTGGAATCTCACGAACGGGGCTCGTTAGATCTAATTTTCCCGGCGTGGCTCGGCAGCATTATTGTCTCCGCGATAAAAAGCGGAAAATGCGCTTGCACACTACGTATGCACGAAACCGTTCTCCGGTACGCTTTCTCCCGCGACGCCGAGGAGCCGTCGTCGTTGGTAGGAAAATCGCGCGGTCGTAAGCTTCGCGCAAAACAGAGCGATTAAGTGCGGCAAGGGCCCCAAGATCTCGCCGTTAATTCTTCCTCACGCTATACAGGATTGTATCTGAACTGCCTTTAAACGGTCCCGATTCCACGCTCTCCCCATTAAAATACCTATTCCGTTTCACAACCAATTCCACTTGATAGGCGACATCCATTTCGCCATTATGTACGTGTATATATCATCATTTCGAAGACACTAAATTGCGCAAACAATGGCGATTGTACGCTGGGATTTTGGAATTTCACTTAAATTGACTCTACTTTGCGGAATTTTTTCTTACAGAAAGGATATTTAATATCAAGAGACGATGGTAGCGTCTTGCGCCAAGTATATTTTTTGTTTTACAGTTTGATATTAATAATTATTTCATTTATTATTATAACAATCTCATTATCTACAGAATCTATAGAATAAGAATCTCATTCATTCATTCGTTATTTTAATTTCGTACTGAAGAGGACTCAAATTAGAATCGAAACGTTTACATTACTTGTATATTTGTAATTGTACTTGTATATTTGTACTTTGTATATTTGCACTTGTAACTGTACTTGTATATTTGTACTTTAATAAATTAAGTTGTTTCGCCCCAACAACGGCGTTGGCTCACATTGGCTTTTTTTATATTCTCTTGAATCAATAATTATGTTTTGCTCATTTGGGATAAAATATAATAAAAATTATTGTTAAGCATTTAAATGAGAATAAGGCTCTGGGGAGGGACGTAGCGGTTTAATGCTATTTCAAGTTCATTCTTCGAAGAAACAGATAGCCTTGTTACGTACGAGAAATTTAGAGTTACACGCTTTTTAATTTCTATTTACGTATACATTTCGAAATAATTAAAATAATTTGGAGAAATTTTCGAATAATTTAAACGCACAGTTTCGAATTGCATTAAATATCATAAAACTGGTATCCAAGATTTTCTCGTGTATCTCGCGGTTTCGATATCTGCGCAGAATCAAATGTATCAATTTAGCGTCGTTGCAGCGTTTCAGCTCCAACATGTGAAATTAAAGACTTTTAAAGGATATATGTCTTATATATATAAATATATATAGAAACGATCGCATATTATTATATACAAAAACAACATTTTAATATGAGAAATGACTAATGATCACCTGTTTCGGAACCATGGATTCTAGTTGCAGTTTAAAATATTACAGCGTGTTATCATTAAGTTATCATTACTAATCAATTACGTTATTCCATCTGTATCGCTATACAAGCGTCATTATTATTAGCAGGAAATAGATAGCGTAGCTTTCGCAGAGGACTCGTGAGGACAGCGACCGGTTCGGCGCGAAAGAAAACAAGAAACCTCGTTCCGAGGTATAAGTATAACGTGGAAGGCATTTAGGCGTGTTTCCGCTCTTTCTCTCTCCGGCAATATCGAAATAATCTGGAGCGCGGGGCATAACCTTGCCGCATAACCTTGCGAGGCTTGAACTTCACCGTTGAAACACGCGCGCGGGAATAACCGCGCGGAGGTCGAAGTCGCTCTTGCTCGCCCGACCGGATCGTGCTCTCGATCACTTTCTCTCCGAGTGGATGATACGGCTCGGCTGGACGGAGGCCCGGTCGCGCGCCGGAAGTGGGGGTGTTAGAAGGAGGACGATGGTGGAAGAAGAGAAGAAGAAGGGGTGAAGAGGAGAGGAGGGTAAGGGGCCCGGGAGCGCGTAAGGGGCCCGGGACCCGAAACAACGGCGGGCATCACCATCACCACCACCTTCCAGGTGGAATTCCTCCATTTCCAGCACGTGGGGGGCACCGACGGGGTCCACCTCCACCGCGTCGACGGTTCGCCACCACCGACCGGCAGCCGCTTCCTTACCACGACGCCTAGCCGCGGCGATGCCTTCGGGGAGGATACGCGCCTATATAACTACGGCGTTCCGGTGATTGGACGAAGTAAGCTACGTTTTCCTGCGCCCAGGGAACAGGAGTACGCGGCCCGAGCCCGACGGGCGGCACTGCGAGAAATATGAGGATTCGCCCGGGATGCGCGGTCAGTTGTTCCATCAATTTTCAATCTCTTTCAAACGGTGTCGGTGCGATGTTGGCGCGTCCCGCGCGCGTTAGTGCCCGAGCCTCGCGCTACCGCCAGCCGGTTGAACTCACCACCGAAAGCTCGTCTCGGCTCTTCCGGTCCGGACGGCTTAACCAGCGCGACCTCAGTAGCCGCCGTAATGCGTACCGCAAAGGTTTCCGAAGTGCTTCAAGTTCGAGGTCAAGTTCGACGTCCTTCTTCGGCGCCTGTTCGCTTATTGAACGAGCGTGGCGAATGTAGACCGTCGCCGCATTTCGGACAGGACGTATCGGTCTTTCACTAGCCTTTTAATCGCGTCGCGATTCGTTGTAATCAAAGTCAAGGCGAAGAAATTCGTCGTAAGCACGCACTAATAATTTTGTAAACTTACGCGTTTATAGATCCACGGATGTATAAATCTATCAGGCTAATTTCTCTCTTTCTCTTTCTCTCATTTACGAAGATTTATATATAAGGCCATTAATTTGGGAAATTATACGCGGTTTTAAATTTCAGAATTCCATTTTTGCGGATCTATAAAGTCCTGGATTTACGAATCTGAATTAACCCGGAAATCTTTTTATACAATAATGCCAATCTCTCTACGTTTTAGGCCACTTAATTTCGCTTACATATATTTATTACGTTCCAATGATTATTTCATTACCAGTAAATATCTCGTAATTAACTGCTAAAATTAGCATATTTATTATATGCATATTATTTTATTCTAATTTGCTTGGCACTTTGATGCAGTGATATTGTTAAAAACTCACGAGAGGCAGAAACAGATTTCTTTCAATAACTGGTTTTTATTGACGATAAATCCTTATCATTGTTGTATTATTTTATTGTTTACAGGCTGTACTAGCGCTGCTACTGCAGGCCGCTCTTGTGGCGAGCAAAGCTGTGGGTCAAACGCAACTACAGCAGCAGTCACAGCGGCAAACCCCGTACGTATGATGATTTACTTTAATAACGAAAGAACAACGATCTTTGTTCCAAGTTGTGTTTGATAATATCAGCGTATGATGCACGTCGCAAAATTTCTTTTCAATTTGTGAATATTTAAATTAGTGATTAAAAATTCCTTTTCTTTGTGTTTTTGTAGTTGTATCTTTTACATTTTACAATATCGTTATTTTATTTTAATCAACATAAAAGTAATGTATAAATCCGGTTAATTAGCGGTTAAAAATTCCTTTTCTTTGTGTTTTTGTAGTTGTATATTTTACATTTTACACAATATCGTTATTTTATTTTAATCAACATGAAAGTAATCTATAAATCCGAACAGCACATCGTGCAGATTTCGAAAGGTTTTTCTGTATCCCGTAAAAGAAGATTAAGATAATGAATGTGAATACTAGATTTATTAATTTTTTGATGTTGAATCATTGTGGTTGTCGCAGATACGGTACAGAAGCACAAAAACGATGGGGAGGCGACGGTGGTGATTACGGCGGTGGTTTTGGGGGTGGCGATATTGGTGGTCATTTTGGTGGCGGCGGCGACGTCGGCGGTCATTTTGGAGGTGGCGACGGCGGCGGTCATTTTGGAGGTGGCGACGGCGGAGGTCATTTTGGAGGTGGTGATGTCGGCGGTCATTTTGGCGGTGGTGATGTCGGCGGTCATTTTGGCGGTGGCGACGTCGGCGGTCACTTTGGAGGTGGTGATATCGGAGGTCACTTAGACGGCGGCGGAGGTGATATTGGTGGTCATCTAGGTGGAGGTGATATCGGTGGTCATCTAGGAGGAGGCGACTTTGGAGGCGGCGGTGGAGGAATCGAAGCGCATCATGGCGGTCATGACGATCATCATGACAAGGGCTACTGGAAGAAAAAACTAATCTGGAAGCCGGGCTGGAAGAAGATCTGGAAACCGGCGAAGAAGCAAATCTGGAAACCCGCGTGGAAGAAAATCTGGAAGCCTATTTGGGTGCCAACTCAGAAAGCGGTGTGGAAGGAGATCCAAATACCCGCTTGGAAGAAGATCTGGAAGCCCGTGTGGAAGGAGATTCAAGTGCCGGTGTGGAAAGAAATACAGGTGCCGGCTTGGAAGAAGATCTGGAAGCCGATTTGGCAGCCGATCAAGGTACCCGCTTGGAAGGAGATCCAAGTACCCGCGTGGAAGAAGATTTGGAAGCCGGTTTGGAAAGAAATTCAGGTACCAGTGTGGAAAGAAATTCAAGTACCCGCTTGGAAGAAACTCTGGGTCCCCGAATGGGTAAAGATTGGCATACCGGGCGAACACTTTCACGGCACAGATCATCATGGATGGCAGTACACCAGCCATGATCTTTGGAAAAAGAAGTTGATCTGGAAGCCGGTATGGAAGAAATATTGGAAGTCGGCGAAGAAGCAGATCTGGGTCCCAGACAAGAAGCTTGAGTGGAAAGAGGCCTGGAAGCAGGTTTGGAAGCCAGCGAAGAAGCAAATCTGGGTGGAGGATAAGAAGCTAGCCTGGAAGGAAGCGTGGAAACAGATCTGGAAGCCGTCCAAAAAACTCGTCTGGGTCCCCGACAAGAAACTCGAGTGGAAAGAGGCTTGGAAGCAAATCTGGAAGACCGACAAGAAGCTGGAATGGATCCCTGACAAGAAGCTCGCTTGGAAGGAAGCGTGGAAGCAGATCTGGGTGCCTGCTTGGAAAGAGATCTGGGTACCAGCGTGGAAGAAGATATGGAAACCGGTCTGGATATCTGAGTGGTTCCCCAGCGAGGATCACCATCATCATGGCGGCTGGGACCGCAAGGACACGCAGGCTCAGAACACGCAAATTGTGCCCTATAGCCCTGAGAAGGGTGCCCAGCAGAAGAGGCAAGCGCAGCAACAACAGGAACAACAACAGGCGCAGCCACGGCAGGGACAACAACAGGCGCAGCCACGGCAGGGACAACAACCGGTGCAGCAACGTCAAGCGGACAGTAACAAAATCGGATGGGACAGGTCTTTCCAGGCGAATTCACCAACGATCACGCAGGACCTGGTGCCACCGCCGGTTAATCAAAACGGAAGTCCAGCCAACTTTGCATTCCCTAGCCGCTGATAAAGCTAGATTTCCGTGCAGAATAACCGCACTGTAATCCACAAAAAAATGCTTGTACAAACATCTCCACGGGAGAGTGCTGTAACATAAGCCGCTGTATATATTATGTCTTAGGATTAAGATAAGTTCGCATAAAACTTAAGTTACTCGAAATTGCTCGACTGACGCGCTCCCTGTCCTTCGGGGTACCATCCTTACCTTGACACGTCGTAACTTCCGTTTTCCCCTTTTTTCTTGTTTTCTATTTTTTTATATACACGTTGTTGTCTCTCCAATTGTTAACTAATACTGTTACGAATAAAGTATATAAGTATTTTGTTAATTCTTTGGCTACCATCATTTCCTCCTTGGCTTTCAAACATGTTATTTTTCTACATGCAAGAACCGTAATATAACTTTCACTCGGTTGTTTATACTTGACGTGATAACAGACCGAAGATAAGTTAAACATACAGAACGGAAGAGGAATCTAGAAAATATCTTCAATAATAAAAAAGAAAAGTTGTGCGCAAGTTTTTATTTCTATAGGTGCACGGAAATGTGTACGTCGTACGGGTTTAACGGAGAAAATATCGAGTGCGTTCAATTTAAATACAGTTGAATATTCATTGTGCAGCAAGCGTACATAATTGGCGTATACTTTTAACCTAGACGAATCGCATTTGCTTTCTAAAAGTGGATCGTTTAGTCATTTTCTTGATAAAAATATAAACAGGCGTTATATTTAACAACCATTTGTTTTTATCACCTTGTAAATTTCCTTATCGTTCCGCAAACAAGACTCTTTAAATTTAATTTCTAATTTTAGATTTCTAAAAAAATGTACGACAAATTATCATTGAATGGGAGAAAGCACTGATATATCTTACACATCCAACTTTATCATTTCGTATAATTTCATTGCTTACGGAAACACACTTCACTTTAGAAAAAAGGATAAGCGCGAGCAAGATAAATTGCGCCATGAGAGAAATAATTGAGCGATACAAGAAACATTATCTAGAATTAGTTTACATTAAAAAAAGACATAAATAACACGTTCGTTTCTTGTAAGTTATAAAAGCTATGAAGTATGGTAAATATTGACAAATTTAATAGAACATTAGAAAAGAAATATGTTATGTCGATTACCATAATCTAACGAAATAAATGTTAACAATAATAATACATTAATCAATTATTTTCAACTTTAAAAATGAAAAATCCTAAAAAAACGGTTACTTTTTTACAATCGATTATTTGAACGTTGATTCTCTTCCTTTATGTCATATATCGGAAAGAAGAGCCGAAGTTAATTCGAGCCTCGTATTATTTCAACGATTGTTTCCTCAAAAAACGGACCGTCCAAATGGTCATCCTAATTCCAAAGCAAATCGCCATCGTCCCGAACTTACGAGGCGAGGATGATGCAACGCGAATACGCGCACGTATCCCTGCGAAATTGGAGAAAGTGCAGTCTGTTATGGCAGGCAGAGGCGACCAGCATGTAGAGGACCTCGACCGTGGAGAAAGTATCCGTGCACCCACACAGCGGCATAAATTAATCCATGCCACCGGTGCTGTCCGTCCCGGTAGGCCGCACCATATTGCGCGACACAGACTCCGCTCGATTGATGACGATGACGATCAGGATTTCACTGGCGCCCAACTACGGAAGAGTGGATTTTTCTCCGATCGCGCGGAGCGATCGAACGACGAAATAAAAAAAAAAGAAAAGGGAAGAAGAGAGGAGAATTAGAGAAATCGTGATACGTTTCCCTGTATGTCGTTTCCCCGATATGACAGACAGGAAGCATTTTCACTTTTGTCTGATGTTTGCTTTCGTCCGAACAGATCTTCACTCGCGGGCAGAATTTCGTGGGAGTCACGCGACGTCGTCTTCCGTCGTCTTCCCTTACGGAAGTTTTGCAGAAATTTCTTGAAGATATATACGAGCTTTCGCAATCTCGATGTCTCGTTATTATTTTTCGCGAGTAAACCGCAACTGCGGGATAACGCGAATAACACGCTTCACTCGCGATTTATGGTAGTTCTTTTGTAACAATCTGTAACGTCGCTTGATTTTTCGCAAAGCGGTTCCGATAACAAGTAGTTGGACAAACATGCCTAAGGTCATTTCACTTCGGAAATTTCTTTTCTACGTTGTTTCTGTTTGTCGCGCATTCGTATGTAAATTGTGATTTGTAAGCGCGCGGCGGCCGATTATATGATAACAGACATTTTACAACATAATAGAAGATTTCTAGGTATCGTATAAAGATTCACACGGGAGAGAACAATGTGCTACCGGCGTCACCTCGACTTAATTTTCACCAGAAATTACGATCAAGGATATCGCTTCACGACAAGCTTATTATTCCCAAACACAAATTAGTCTGAATTCGTTTTCTCCTTGGGAACTTGCCAAAGGAAACGTTCCAAACTCGCTAATTAATGTCCTTAATTTCATGGTAACGTTCTTAATTTTGTCTCTCATTTAACTTCTGATGTAACAGTAAAAGAATAATTAACGTGTAGCATGTACTTTAAATTTAAAGAATCAATATTTTTATTTAATACATCATTCTGAAAAACAAATTTTTGTGTCCACGTGCCAATATAATTATAAATACGGGTTCTCGCGACTCTTTCATTGACGCCAAAATTTATTCAGCGAACGTTAGGCACATCCCAGAGTCGAATTGTAAAGAAAAACACCGTCGTGTTTTCAATAGCCAGGTTCCAGGCGAGAACGTGCGTACTCCAAACAGGAGTCGAACGTAAAATGGATATTTTTGTTGGGGTCATAGGTGCCACGCTGATAAGATAGGGTGGAGATTAGGACCGTTCTATTACCATATGTATATATAGTATGTATTGTGCATATACGTGTACACCCCCTCGTGTATATATATATATAGATATATATATAGCGCAGGCCTATATAAGCTCCCGTGGTAGAACTTACGAAGTGACGCCTTTCACTGCATCCAAAGATGCTGTACCTGACGGTCTCTCTTCTCTCCATCCTCGCTTGCCTCTACTGCATCTATGATTGTATCAAGCCGAAAAATTATCCACCCGGTAAGTGAAGCAAACTTGATAAAAATTCGCAACAATACGATACTCGCGAAATGTTTAGTCTGTACACTGAGAGAAAAAATATTTTGATACAAATTTTACTTAACACATAAAATTATTTACTCAGTGGGTCCTAATAGCTTATTTATTGTATTTAAGTCTTAAAATTTCTTGATTGAAATATTTATAATTTTTAATTAAATATTTATTTTCTTTTCGTTCCAGAAAATATTTACGGTTACTTAAAACTAAATATTTTTACTTAAATTTTTTCTTTCAGTGTGGTATTACGAGCAATATTAATGTACAAACATTTACACAATTACTGCATTTGCGGTTTTCGTATACATATTTCTTTTTACATTTTAATTAAGAAATTTCCTTCTGTAAGTAGATACTAATAGAATAAAAAGTGTTTTCCCGCAGATATTACAAGTTAATGTCTCTGAAAGTACTTAAGAAAGCCGATCTTTCGAGAGAAAGTTGTAGGGCTTTGAAGCATACGGAGTCTCTTGAATATTTAATTTACTTCTGGAATTTAATTACGCTGTAAATGACACCGTTTTTCCTTTTTAAATAGAATTTACTTTCAACTCCGAGACAAAATTACCGAAATTTTTACGCTCGCCTAGATTTCGAGTTTTTATCTTTTCGCAATGCCATATCAACAAAGATGTGTCCGTGAATATCAGATGAATTATTCGGTGTTATTTCTTGAGGAAGCGTTTATAGCGTGAAGTGTGTAAAGGTATTTCTTTTTATCGTTATTTTATTAATGTTGGTAAACATTATTAATTTTATCATTATTTTAATGCCATATCTACAAAAGTACGACTTTTATGCACAGAAAAAAAATTCTGTTGCTTTAATTAAAGTATACGTCACTGGCTGTCACAAACATAAATAGTTCATTCAATTGTATTATGAAGCAACAGCATTTTTTTCTCAGTACCGATATGGCATTATAAAACTTATACCTGATGCTTTTAAATCTCGAATGATTATAAAAATAGCTTCGTTTTACTTTATGAGAACCTTAAATCTAAAGTTTAGACACAGAGATATTCTAATAATGTTAGTTTGGCAAGTAATGATAAATGACGATCTCTTCTGACGTTTTCGCTGAGCGAAAATAAAGATTCTAAAATTAATGTTATTAGTCAAGTCTCTAATTACGGGAATTACTCTATGCACGAATATATTGGCCACACAGGCCCAGTGTGGATACCATTATTCGGATGTTTCCTGAAGTTCGGATGGCTACGCTCGAAATGCGGATACATTCATCTGGCTGTGCAAGAACTGGCGCGAACGTATGGACCGGTGGTAGGATTGAAGCTTGGAAATCAAAAGGTGGTGGTGATTTCAACGTACGATCTGGTGAAGAAGTGCCTTCTCCAAGATGAATTCAACAGCCGGCCGGACGGATTTTTCTTCAGGGTACGATCGTTCGGGAAAAGAAAGGGTACGAAGCTATATGGCACTATACAGCAAACGAAACTCGGAATTAATTCCTAACATTTGAAACTAACAGGAGGATTCTGAAAATTACTCGCTCTTTTTTAATAACAATTTCGATTTTAATAAAATCTTCGTGTCTCTCTCACTCGACTCCGTTATTCAAGTGGCGTTTTTGTTGTTCAAGGCGTTTTGTTTACCGAGGGCACTACGTGGGCGCAGACTCGTAGGTTCACGATGCGGCATCTGCGGACGTTCGGCTTAGGTCAGTCGACTATGAAAAAACAGTTGACCTTGGAGGCTCGGAGTCTCGTTGATCACCTGCAACAGATGAGCGAGCGCGGCGCGGTGACGATGAACACGGCATTCGACGTCGCGGTGCTCAATTCCCTGTGGTTCATGATCGCCGGGCACAGATTCGAGTACGAGGACCAGAAGCTGCAAGAGGCGCTCGTGTTGGTTCACGATGCGTTCAGGTAAGTCCCGATGAGAGTCGGTTCGTCCAGAGCAGCGGAACTCAATAAGACGGTACAGATAATTATTTTCGCAAGATAAAAAACATCGTTCGATATTTTGCACAGGATAATGAATATCATGGGTGGAGTAATGTCGCAGATGCCCTTTCTACGTTTCGTGATCCCGAGATTATCGGGATACAACGAGATAATGAGCATTCTGAAAAATTTATGGAGCTTCCTCGATGAGGAGATCGAGATGCACGAGAAGGAGCTTCAATCTGATAGTCAACCGCGCGATCTGATCGACGCGTTTCTTCTCGAGATTCATAAAAACAACGAGAATGAAGACACGATTTTTGATCGTGAGTTAGTACGCCGCACAACATGAAGCTTACCTAAACTAGGAGTTTGCCTAAACTAAATTATCCCACCTGATTTACATTAGTCAAATTTTATTTGCGCCCAAAATGTCCCTGTGTTCAGTTAAAGTTACCTGAGATACTTTTGTAAGAATTCGCAAAAATGGACGAACCAAAAAAGGACAAACTTTTCTGGAATTATGCTCGTACCCAGTGAGAAATGAGGTCGGAAAACAGGTCAGAAAAATGACTATTAGACGTCTATGTCGTCTAATAGACGTCTAATAGTCGTTTTTCCGACCTATCATTTCTCACTGGGTAGAATCTAATAAGCGAGGGACGCATGCAGTGTTAAATATTTTTCTTCTCCTAGCTTCAGTAAGTTTCATGTACGACGATGTAATGGCGAAGCAAGCAAGAATAAATTACCGTTGACACACGCGCGTATGTTTCATGCCGCAGGTGAGAATTTATTGATACTGTGCCTTGATCTTTTCCTGGCCGGGTCAAAGACGACCACTGACACCTTAGCAACTACGTTTCTCTTCCTGTCGCTGAATCCTGAATGGCTGAGAGTACTTCAAGCCGAGTTGGACAGTGTTGTTGGTAGATCACGTGCTCCAACCGAGGATGATTTACCATCCTTGCCAATAACGGAAGCTTTCTTAGCCGAGGTAATACAAGGAAGAGATAGAGATATAAATTACAGGAGATAGATTATTAGGTACAAACATGTTGCGACGAAGTATATAACTCATTGATAGCTGATTGCGAGAAAGGTCTCATTACCACAAAATATGATAATTATTAATAAATAATTTTGTGTTCAATATTTTAGTATTAAAATTTTTAAACATATTAGAATTTTCTAGAGAAATAATTTATCTAATTCTAATAATAATTCAAAACATTAAAAAATGATCGTTAAATAAATGTTATTGTGATTTAACTGACTTTTTTATAATAATTAAGCTTAAGTAGCTTCAATTAATAAGATATATAATTATCGACGAAAACAGATAATAATAACTGAGAAAATGCATGAATGTGTCAATATTAATAACAAATAGGCTTAAATAGTTTTAATTAATAGAACGTATAATTATCTATAAAAACAGATAATGATAACTAAGAAAATGCAAATAAATGCGATAAATATCAATATCCTGGCTGCAATGTAAATGGCACAAATATGAAATTGGTATATTTAATGCAGGTACAAAGATATTTAATTTTGGCTCCACTCGGCGTACCTCACACAACCTCGAAGGACGTTTCTTTAAACGGCTATCGAATACCCAAGGTAATAGACCGTATCTAATTATGGATAACTGACGAGTTTCAATATACAAGAATTAATATTTCTAGTTTTAGTATATATATTAATATTTCTAATTCTTAATTCTCCTCCTTTACATATATTTGTTTCTAAAATAAGTTACGCACATGCTTCGTACTTTTGCTGATTCTTTCGAGCCCCAGTTTTATTTCTTCTCTCATCAGTACGTAAGAGAAGAAATAAAATATATCTATTTTTCATAAATAGGTAAACGGCGAATATGAGTCAAGCGCGGTAATTAATGCGCAATACAATTAATAAAACAAATTTATTCTAACTTCATAAGAACGTTTCGGCTCAACTTGGAGCCATCCTCACCTTACAGTCATTGAAGAGATAATTTAGTAACTACGGACCCAGAGGAAGAGAGATCCTTGTTCTATTTTTCTTCTCTTATCAGTACGTGAGAGAAGAAAAAAAATATATCTGTTCATGTTTATCAAAGCTCGCCGATTAATTACCGATAAGGTATATTGCATTCCAAGTTGCGTTCCATTATACGCGAAAACTATGATAGGGCTGTTATTTCGCAGGACACGCTTATTCTCTTCGACTATCATAGCGCTCACAACGACGAGGCGTACTGGGACCAACCGAGCGAATTTCGACCGCAACGATTTCTAAACGAGAAGGGTCAATTCTGCCGGAGCAACTACAGCTTAGCTTTCGGTTTGGGTAAGTTTCAATGAAGGAAGCTACGAGCGACGCGTCGAAACGTAGCCGCTAACGTCCCACTTTCGCAATAACGTCCCGTCATTCGCGCAAAAGTCACTTCTACTTCCAGTCTCTCTCGTATTGCGCAAATTTTTCGGCCTACGCGAGGGATAATCGGTTCGCCATTGTTTGATACTAATCGCGGGAATGCGGGCGATCGTTTCCGGTTTCCAGGCAAGAGACGCTGTCTGGGCGAGCAGCTCGCGCGCTCCTCGTTCTTCCTGTTCTTCGTCCACGTCGTGCATTACTTCGACATGGAGATCTCGGCCGAGCACGGCAAACCGGACCTGAACGGCTACGACGGTTTCACCATGTCGCCGAAGCCGTACCACCTCAGGCTGACGAGGAGACCCGATCGTGAGGACGATCGCCACGTGACGCGCGCGAGCACATGACGGTACATTTGGACTTCTGCGAAGGGGGCACGATTTCGTCGAACTCGTAAAACGCGCGCGCGTAAAAGCAAGACTTTCACGGAGTAGAACCAATAAACGCCAATCGCGCAAACGCCGCGCCGCGCCGCGCCGTATTCGGTTAACGGAAACGAATCTTTTTGTCAAACAGCTCGCGCCGCGCGTAACACGTATAACGCGTATAATGCATAACACAAATTATACATAATACGAAGCAGATTACGAATGATTACGAATGACTACAAATAGACAATTGACCGTGGGGCATGTTTGCTTGAAGCGTAATCGTTGTGTCTCCACACTGAATTAATTCCTTTAGGTCATTTTTAACTATTCTATAGGTCGCCACTGCTCCTACCCAATATGTAGTCATTTTCAGAAATGTATATAGTTAGACCGCCAG
>NJRQ01000158.1:379139-389925 GCA_003063805.1 Aphaenogaster ashmeadi | reverse complement strand
TTTTCGACGTTTTAGAACATTCTAAACACATTGGCAGCGACAGAAAAAAAAATTTTTTTTTACGAAAACAAAGCTTCCTCTATGAGGAAGCAAAAATGACCCAAAGGAATTAACAGTGCATTTATAGCAGAAATACAGAGAGCCTTCGAACGAAAATACTTCCTCGGACCAAAGTTATTATGTTATCCCTTTAAACACACACACATTAGGCAAAGATTTCAAAAATTATTTTTAATATCTTTGTTAATCAAAATAGGAACCGTGTTTTGAAGAACTGCTGTCTCGCTCGTTTCTCGCACGTCTTCCGCGAGAAGAAAAAGCACGTTTTTCGAAAACTATATATATATTTTATCGCGGCACGAGATGTTATAAAGCATTTCACGACAAATCTAGTGAAGCGCGCAAGAAGGTGTGATTTCGATTACTCGTTCGTTTGAAATGCTAGACGCGAGTATGAAAGGTAGATGACAGCTTCAATAGACGAACGTAAGTTAATAGAAATGTGCCGCGTGCATTTCTAGCAATTTGCTGGCTCTCACGCGATTTAATATGAGAAAGACGCATCGTGTGTTTCACTTGAGGGTCTCTATGGATGTACGGCCACTATCTCCTTTTATTTTCCTTCTGATAGTCGGCTTGTTGTCTTCTTCCAACATGTAAGAAAAGGCGGAAGCTTGGGAAAATGGTCTTGTAATAAAATAGTAATAGAATTGTAATAAAATTCATACTTAATGTGCCAAGTGCACTATTTTAATCGCTAGTAAAGTTTATATTTACATTCATAAAATGACACAATATCTATTTTGTATAGTGCTTAGACTATTTTTAATACTTTAGTCCATGTTTAAAAAATAGAAATTTTAATAACAACAAGAGGGGATAACAATGACGAGATAACAAATTTATATGGAAGATTTGTTTGAATCAAATTTTCTGCTTTTTTTCGCTTTCTTCTTTCTTCCTCTAACGCTTGCATATCTCAAGCAAAAAGTGCAACAAAACAAATGCAACTAAAACAAACAATTGTAGTATAACGTAGGCTAACAGGTCAAGCTGTTAAAATTAATTTGAAGCGTACGTTTTCTAAACGAAAACTTCTCACATTTCCAAATCGATATCGTACAACGCAATCTTATCTCGGCATGATTAACATTTCATAAGGTTTCGGTGCGATTGTCAATCCGTTGTTTAATTCCATTTTAATGGATTCTTCGCCTGGCACCGGAAGTAAACGATACTTCTGCATCACCCCGATAAATAGTAGGAATATAGCTGATTTCGCCAAAGCTTCGCCGGGGCATCTTCTCCTTCCTAAGGGAGAAAAGAAAGATATATTCCTCCTTCGAACCGTGAAACACGAATCGAGATAATTGATCGGACGAGATTTGATTGCGCTTTTATTCGTTGAGAGAATTTTATTCGTTACAGAGAATTCCGCGCGCGCGTTAAATTAAGAGAGTGCCTTTTTCCTTAACGTGAAAGGCATTCCCAATCTTCCGGTCGCTCCGTGAAGCACCCGGAAAGAAAACAAGAAAGAGCTATCACAATTATGTATGTACATGCATTACGGTGCGATACGAGAATGGTTTAAACGCAATTAAGCATATCAACAACGTAATGAGGGTAACAACCATTTCCGTATCGCAAAAGAGTTTTCGCGACGTCTATGTTTTCCCATAGCTGTTACTTATCATTATTTGTTCGTAAAATTCGTTTCCTGTAAATCTCATAACAACTTACTCACCTTTTCCGAACAGTATCATATTTTCTTGCGGTATATAAGCGCCGTCTTTGCTTATATACCTCTCCGGTCTAAATGAAGTCGGGTCCGGGAAGAATTCTGGGTCCATATTGTTGGAATAAACATTGATGAGGACGGTCATGTTCTTCGGTATCTTGTAACCGTCGAGGATAGTATCATGGAGAACGCGACGTGGTCCGATAATAGGTGTGACGAGCCACATGCGTTGACACTCGGTTAATACCGCCTCCGCGAACGGCATCCTGTAACGATTATTTTGGAATACGATATAAAAACCACTTGAGTAATTTCTCGAATAGGAGAGCCGTAATACGGACCTTACGCGATCAATAATACTGATCAGTAACATGGGCGCCCTTACAACTTTTTTCAAGAGGGAGTAAAGTGTAAATATACTTAGGAGTGCCAAACGAACATATTTTCAAATAATATTTTTTAAAGAAATATCAATGCAGATTTTTATTTTTAATTGTATAAGTTTCAAACAAAAAATTTTCTGGTTGTCAATCATAAAATCATTCTAAATTGAAAAAATTAAAATCCAGGGGGCAGACATATGCCCCTCTTTGCTCGACGGACGACCATGATCAGTAATATTGAATCAGTAATATTGACAATATGCATAAATATTTTTACAACCTGATGATATTGTTATCTGACCTTTACCTGATATTTTTACAATACTAACGCGCTTTCTTCATACAATCAGTATTACTGTAAATATCCCTATCACACAGCGATACTGATGCTCGAGAATCAAGAAATCCGAATAATCTTCAATATTCTACATCAATCCATCAATATTTACCACACACGAACAATATTGTCAGTAATTGTTGATACTGGCAGTATTATTGACCGTGTAAGGTCCGTATAAGAGGATCAATATTCCCTCTCCCCTCCGAGAAATAATAATAATTTGAAAAAGACGCGCTCTTCTTGAAGACGCAAAATTACGCCGTTATTACTTCACTCTGTCCTCCAGATGAGGTAGTCTGTGAGGACCGATCGTGGCGTCGATCTCTTCGTGCAGCTTGCGTTGCACGTCCTGGTGATTGGCCATCTGCAGGAAGAGGAAATCCAATGTCGACGTCGTGTTGTTGGTGCCGGCTATGAAGAAGTCGATCAACGTCAAGATCAGATTGTCGTCTGAAAAGAACAGAAGAGAAGATGACCGCGCGAGTATGTCGGGCTCGCGACGAAAACGCTTTCTCTTTCCGCGCGCACGGTGCTTTCATTAACGGCGCCGACGAGGCGCGCGGGGAGGAGGCGTTAATTTCCTCGTGGATACCCGGGAGAATTGCCGCGGCGTCGTTTTCTGGACTTTGTTCGGTAGTAGAAAGCAACAGGGCCCCGCACCTGAAAACACATGGGCCTTGTCTTGCTGCGTCTCGTACATTTCCTGAAGGAACACGTCGATGAAGTCCGCCTCGCTTCCCTTGACGTACCGTTCCTTGTGCTCCTTGATAGTGTCCTGCGGGCATGAAACGCGAGATGTAGCGCGAGATCAGTAAGTATCGGCGAGTATAAGAAGCTAAAATTGAAAAGACGTTTTAAAGACACGTCTTTAAAGCCCGTTCTACATTAGTCGCAAGTCGATCGCAAGCCTGTTGCGACAGCCAATCAGAAGCTAGAATGGTACTATTGACGCTTCTGATTGGCTGTCGCAGCAAGCTTGCGATCGACTTGCGACTAATGTAGAACGGGCTTTAGACACGCGTGCTGTCTAAAAGACGGGAATTTAATTTTAGCTTCTTATACTCGCCCATAAGTCTTTTAGGCCGGTATTCATAATTCGTTTTTATTTCAAAACCGTCTTAAGTTAACGTCTTAAAACGCTGATACGGCTTTGTGATTGATTTATAAAATCTTAAGACTATACTTAAGACGATCTTAAATCCAAGAGCTGACTATGGCCGGTATTCATAGTCGGATCTTATATTTAAGACCGTCTTAAGTACAGTCTTAAGATGTCATAAGCCAATCACAGAGCTGTATTAGCATCTTAAGATATTACTTAAGACGGTCTTAAAATAAGAACTGACTATGAATACCGGCCTTAGACGTGCGTGTTGTTCGGGTTGACATCGGGGTCGTCGAGGTCCACGCACCATTACGAAGTTCTTGAGCTCGTTGTTCAGCGTGATGAGAATGTTATATCCGGACATGTCCGGCGCGACGTAGCGTATCCAGGGGAAGGTAGACAGAATCCCGCCGGCCATATCGAAGTGTTGCGCGCGGCGCTCCAGCAGATTCATAAAATTCTGCAACCTGCAAGCAAACGCGGAACCGATGAGACGTCCGCGGCCGATTTCCTTCCTCGAGCATCCCGGAAATAAATCCGCGGAAGTTGCTGCGCGTCGAGTTCACGTACCTCGAGGGATTCTCAGATGGCTTTCGCCCCGTGACCAGCATCCATAGTACGTTTATCACGGCGGGTGAGATCGCGGGTCGTATTTTCCGCACGCCGCCGTCCTTCAGCCTCTCCAGGATCAGCGTCAACTCATCCACGAGCAGCTGCGTCATCGGCTGCTTGGCGAAACCGACGCCTCGCAGAGCGCGCACCGTCCAAGAGCGCAATTCCTTCCACTCCGCACCGTCGTTCATCGTGATCCCTAAATTCCCAATGATTTCCGATTAATCGGTGGCCATTAACGGCCCTTAATTGCCTGCTGGCTTTCGCGCGAGTCGAATTTAATTGTCATCGCACGCACGAAGGACTTCTCCTTCGGAGCGCAACACTGATCCGCTGATCGCGGATCGGATTGTCCTCTCTTCGTTTCTTTCAAGAAAAACTAAACTCGGAAGTTTTTGGGTGATATAATGCGGCATTGAGAAAAACTTGAATTTTTCTATGCTTATTAAAAAAACTTCAATTTATTACGTTTATTAAAATTAAAATTCATGAGTATTCTCATGTTATCGCCAAAAAATAAAGATATTATATAAAGATCGATATCCAAGGAAAGATATAATAAATAATCGCGTATATAAATAATCGGTTTATTTATCGTTACTAGATAAGATAAAAAAGCTTATTTTGCTTTTATTTTTCCTCTGTTTGAGATTACAGTTCTTAAAACGTTGAGTACTCCACGCGTGGGGTACCATGTACCCGACTCACATTCCGTTCACAGGCAATTTGCGCATATTTTACGTTATCTCTTCCTCTTGATAATAATGACTTTTGCAGTCATAAATATTATAAGATACATATTACAAAGAATATATAACAAATGTAGTAATGTGGATTATCGGTGGCCCACGCGGCGTGAATGGAAAGTCACGCGAAATTGGCATGGCACTCAACGTGTGTTGTTGTTATTGAAGTATAGAATAATATAGAAATCGACTTTCGAGAGATTCTAAACCTGATTCTAACCTTCAGTACGGCGAATTCCAATCGGATTCTTTACCTTTTCTCATGCCCATGTTTCGCAATTTTATAAACTCGTTCCATGGTCGCCCGTCGTATTCTTCGCTAAGGCATATTTCGTGTATAAGCTTGCTGTCCGAGACAACGACCAAGCTGTTGGTACCCAATCGTAAACTTATGATGCCGCTGTTATATATCTTGCTGAGTTCCAGAAATGCAAAGTGCTGTCCGCCGAACTGACGCGTTAACTTTTGCAAATAATATTGATTTCCAATAAACGGCCACGGGAAGGGACCTGAAAATTACGGCTCCTTGAATGTGGAAATTAGGTGCAAGTCTCTTAAACTGTCGTCGCACGTACAAGGTATCCCAAAAAACCCGCTCCTTTCGTCACTTCGAATTCCTTGACCGATTTGGAATCTCTATCTCTTTCAAATCAGTATTCCCGTTTCGCGAATACTGATTTTTGAACGTGACGATTGTTTCGTCACGCGTATTCCGTAATCGTATTCGTAAACATATTTCGTTTTGCTTGTTCTAATCTTTAACCCGTAAGCACGTGCGTGGTTAATAAATTCATAGCTTTCAGTTTGACCCGGACGAAAGCTACGAATTTATTAACCAAAATATTACATACCCTGGTGAAAATAAATTTATGAAGAACTACAAACATGGCCCAAATCGCGTAGTTTTAATGTAAAAATTTCGTTAAAATAATCTAAAATGTTATAATTACATCCTAAGGCCCAGTTCCACAATCTCCAGTTAACTTAACCGGTCGGTTATTCCATTGGAATTGACCAATCGCATTTGTCGTTAAGCAAAATTAACAAATGCGATTGGTCAATTCCAATGGAATAACCGGCCGGTTAAGTTAACTAGAGATTGTGGAACTGGGCCTAAGAAACATTTAGATTATTTTTACATTTTTACATTTTTACATTATAACATTTTAGATTATTTTTCCGCAATTTTTACGTTAAAACTACGCGATTTGGGCCATGTTTGTAGTTTTTCATAAATTTATTTCCACCAGGGTAAAGAAATGTTTTTAAAAATATAGAGGATTTCTTGTAATTTCCAATGCTTGAATATTATTATTTTATGTTTAAAACATATATCTCAGTTTATAATTATTAATAAATAAAAATATAAAATTTTGTCTATACATAAAAAATAAAATAATTAAAATGTAGGTCAAATTAAGCTTCACGCGAGCATTTACGTCAAAAAAGTCACGCGGGCACCTACGGTTAAAAATGATTACTATTCAACGACCGCTTTTTACTAATATGCGCAGTACTGATTTTGTGATTTTTATTATCGAACGCAACGATTAGTAGCTTCCGCGTAATCTAATCTCTATTTATTTTCCATACGTTCTCGAAAAGTATATCCGGCAGATCCGGCTCACACTGAAACGCGCATCGACTTCTGGATATGCCGACTTTCTTTGTAAATATAGAGAATATTGTAATGCTTTCTAATTATATAGCGGATTTTATTTTACTTCACTTCTGTATGTTGATTTTAAATCAAGACTAAGACAGATAAGCGAAAATATTTAAGCGCCAAACCAAGGTGATTCATCGTGATAAGTGGATTTCAACGAAAAATGTGACCTAAATTCATAACTTGATTAAGTTCACAGAATGACAGATTACTCATCCGTTATCTTTTTTACTTAGTATCCTGTTTGTAATTGAAATCATGATAAATTTAATTCGAGGCTTAACCTTGATTTATCTTAATGTTTAACGCTATCTTATTAAATACGTCACAAGCGTTTTCGTACTTGTAATAACTTGTATGTAAGTTTCGTTTTTTGAATTTGTTATGAACAATGAAAAAAATTACTTTATGCTAACTGACATTTTGTGAACAATATACTGTATAAATTTAACGATTCATAAAAAGAGAATTACTTATTGACAAACGAATTTTCGATAGAAAAAAATATTAATTTTAGAAAACATGCCGTTCTTTTCTTTTAATAATAGTAAATAGCATAGTTGAATACAAGTTTTGTATATCTTATATAAGAGAGAGAGAGAGAGAGAGAGAGAGAGAGAGAGAGAGAGAACAGCTGAAATGAATAAAACGTGATTCCAATAATATAATAATTATTATAAACATTTAGTCCACGCGCATAAGTCTATCATAAAAAATTTCCATGTAATACCCATTTTTATGAATTTATTACAGGTCAATATTTCTATCTTACAAAGTTAATGTTTATATTTTATTTAGACATATTTTAAAGATAAAATGTCTGACATAGTTTAACATATTCTAATATATTCCAAAATAAAATACACCCTTTGTCACATATTTTCAATTGAATTGTATGAGCATTATATATGCCTTATTTTCATTAACAAGATTAAAGATTGCAATGTTTAAAAAAAGGATAACGGAAATTTCTATTTATTTTTGTCAGTAATTTTTATTTATTATTTACATTTAATCCTTAATTGTGGATGTGGAATCTGTGGGATTTCTGCAATTTATTTTGTAATTTTGATTTGAAACTTAATTATGTGCACGTATACAGAGTGGAGAACAAATTATTTTTATCTCCCTTTTCCTCGCGTCTCTAAAAATAGGATACCACTAGTGTATAGCGTCTACAATTAAGGATTAATACTAAATTTTTTTATTTTATTTGATTGCTTCATCGTGCCGCGAATAGAAGAGGAATACATGTGTTACGCTTTATACGTCTCTACCATAATTGATTTAATAAAATCCGTTAATGTCCATTTCCACCAATGTAGATTAACTTTAATCTCGGTTTACTCTTTATAAGTTTACTCTTCTAATTCTTATATAGAACTAGAAAAAGATAAAGCTAAACCGAGATTAAAGTTAATCTACATTGGTGGAAACGAATGTAAATCAGACTTAATTTAACACGCAAGAATATCTCTCTTCTACCCTACTGAAAATCCTTATTCTCAATTATGATCTCAATAAAAATTTTGTTCTCAATTGTATTCTCAATTGTGATCTCAATAAAAATTTTATTCTCAACTGTGATCTCAATAAAAATTTTTCAGTAGGGTATATAGTCTCTCTTTCATAAAATTCTCTATGGAAGTAACATTCCGCTACAATGTCAATAAATAAAAGATACCTTTTCTTACGTGCGAAAAATCTTTCATCAATGTATTACTATCACATTGAGCGTTCCTCAATAATAGAGTAAAATTCAACTTCACAAAAATATACGAGACGACAGCTATCGCTATCTTCGAACTCGGTCACGTAGATCAAGTCAAAGTATTAATAAGTTAATTACCTGGCGGATACTTCTGTTTCTGTCGCAACACGACCGTAACAAGAAGAATGATCGTGATTGCCAACGTCACAGCCAGAATCATCGTGCCGAGGATCGGGGCACGTGCTTTCCGAAATAGATTAGGTCGCGTTCTGCTCGTCTGAATGTCTCGGCGGATGGGTTTTGAGGAACAGACCCTCCGGCCTCCGATCTTGATGTCGATTTTACCCAATCGGTAACGTCCACGTGTTTCTCTAAGCCGACAGATAAGACAGAATACAATACATAATACCCCTACTGAAAATCTTTATTCTCAATTATGGTCTCAATTATGATCTCAATAAAAATTTTGTTCTCAATTGTGTTCTCAATTGTGATCTCAATAAAAATTGTATTCGCAATTGTGATCTCAATAAAAATTTTTCAGTAGGGACGACCTTCGGTGCCTACGGGAACGGTCTCATCGGAGGGGGGAAGAAAAAAGAAACTATCGGCTT
This sequence comes from Aphaenogaster ashmeadi, assembly GCA_003063805.1. Lineage (NCBI taxonomy): Eukaryota > Metazoa > Arthropoda > Insecta > Hymenoptera > Formicidae > Aphaenogaster > Aphaenogaster ashmeadi. Next base: position 381,010 of record NJRQ01000158.1, on the reverse strand, counting down.
AACACAACGGGTCGCGCGGGTCAATTGATCTAGCATGATTCAGACTTCGGGCCATGCGCACACGATCGCACGCATCGCCGACGAAATTGTCTCGCACATGTGGACCAATTTGTACAACTGGCTGGATCATCGTTAGACGCGTCCGGTCGACGGCGGCGACGGGATTCTCCATCGCTTCTACACGCGTAAAGAAGCTCCTCTCGACCGGGATCGGAGCTCTAACGTCGCTTAAACTCGCGGTGCGAAAAATGCAAAAAAAATACTAGATATAACTATTAAGGGGGGTATTAGAAGTCAGCGCGGTAAACAATGCGCGAGTTTAATAAAAATCTAATTTAATATTTAATAATTTGTCCATAGACATTAATTAACACAAACGTTTCGGCTCAGATTCGAGTCATCTTCGGGGTGACAAATGCCGTGATGTTGAAGTTGATCCGCAAGTGCGCATATAAAAATTGTGTTTTGCTACAAAATACTGTCAATCGGAAATAATTACGAGCAATTAAATAAAGCTATACGTGGCAATCATGATTCACGCACGGCGACGGTCTAGAATGCAGAGCCCAGATAGCACAGGTGGTCGTTATGAATTCAAAAAGAATTCACTTTTTTAAATTCTATATGAATTAGCGTAATCTGTTCGAAATGAACTCAAAAAGAATTCCTTTTCAATAGTATTCTTATGGAGTATAAAAAGAATTCCCTTTTTTTTTGTATCTCTGAAAAAGAGCCCAGAATTGGTGACATAAAAGTGAATTCTTTTTGAACCCTTAAGAGTGCTTTTAGAACAGAAATGGGATGAAAAAGGAATTCATTTTTATAATTCGGGGATTCCAAAAGAATTCTTTTTGGATTCTCTTTGCTATCTGGGAGGAGTTCACCGAGAGATCGGCTTTTCTTTCGGAAAATGCCTCGAACCGCACCCGAGAAACGTTATCTCAGACACTCGTCACGTTCAACAGTCACTTTTTGATTGGATTTATATTCGATAATGGAGGACTCTACCTTTTTTTATTTGATCCTGCGATCTCAGGCTGATACCCGACGAAGTTGTGTCCTAGCTCTGTGCGTATATGTAGGGCGCGAACCACCGGATCGGCGAGAAACACAGTTTCTGTTTTCGCAATTTATGTAAATGTCCATTATTCCTATATATATTCATATAATGTTATCTGAACTTTAAAACCTATCTCTTTCGAAATTTATGCTTTTTTTATCGCTTTTTTTAAATGTCGTGCGTTTAACATTTCGCTACAGTGTATAGTGTAATGTGCTTTACCTATTTGCAAATATAATTTTTCATTCCTGTCTTTACACGTCTTTAGGACGTTTAAACGCCGTTCTGAATAAAGAAGAGGATAAATTCAAAGTTTCTATAAATATATCGTTTCTTTTCCAATTGTATCATAATTTCAAACGCACTGTGTATACACCTATAAATAAATATATATATATATATATTTCAAGTATAATAATATTCTCAAATGACAAAAAACATTTTATTTCCCTTAAATATATATTACGCGTAGTTTCTATTATATATATACACAGTTATGTGCAAAATAATAGCACCGGCTTAAAAAAGGAACTCCAAATTTTTATGTTTCCTCCACCATGCTTAACTGTTTTAACTGTATATCTAGGATTTAAAATTCTGAGTTTTGTGGTCATATAAAAATAAAAAAAATATATACATAATATTAAGAAATTAGATCAAGTCCGTTTCTTCAAAACTGAATAAACTTGTACATCTTCAAATATAACAGAAAATACCCAGTAAATGCACAGGAAAAAAATGCTGTTGCTTCAATTAAAGTCTACGTCACGGACTGCCACAAACATAAATAGTTCATTCAATTGTATTATGA
>NJRQ01000158.1:340223-374122 GCA_003063805.1 Aphaenogaster ashmeadi | reverse complement strand
GCATTGATGTTAACGGTGGAATTTTTGAAAATTTATTGTAATCTGTAAAAAATATGTCACTTGAACAATAAATGTTAGAAATAGTATGTAGTATTTCTTTCTTATCAGTAATTTTGTAACTGCATTCAAATATAGCTCTATCTCGGAAACCGTTGGGAATACATAAAAACTCAGAAAATCTGAAGAAGTATTAATGCACTTTCTTAGAAACATTTATAAATTTAAAATTTAAATATGAAAAATTCTTAAAAATATTATGAGATAATTTTTTTGGTCGGAGTCCATTATATCTATATTAATCTATATTGATTTTATATTGTTTTTAAGTCAGAAGGAAATAACTCTCTCTGTTAGAGGAAGCTTGCGAAATCTCGGTTTGATAATCAACTTGAAAATAATAAGTACGCAGAGTAGAGATAACGTAAATTAGAGCGTAAAATGTTATTATTCCATTTTTACTGCACAGACGTTAGCTTTATTTTTTAATTATTTTTTAAATTATTTTTTAAATTATGCTCGACGAGTTGTTTTTTGCTATAAATATTTTTGCAAAAATATTTTTGCTTGAAAGATAGCAAAAAACAACTCGTCGAGCATAATTTAAAAAATAATTTAAAAAATAATTAAAAAATAAAGCTAACATCTGTGCAGTAAAAATGGAATAATAACATTTTACGCTCTAATTTACGTTATCTCTACTCTGCGTACTTATTATTTTGTATATATACATGTATATATACATATATACATATATATATACATATATATATACATATATATACATATATCTTGTATCTCAAATTCACTAAGTATAATTAATGCATTATCTGCGGGTCACAAAGTATCATAGTTTTTCGGTTATCGCGCGCGATACATGTCAGTCAAAACGGACTACTTCCATAACTTGTAGATAGTCATCAAAACTGAAAATTCTGAATATTCTACGATTCGCAAATTATGTGTTACAAGATAACAACATTGATAACATATTGCCGGAAGACTCGATTTCTCTCACGCGATTGTAACAAATTGATAGCTCTTCCTCTCTCGATAGCCTTTTTTCCCCTCATCATATATCAACCAGCATTAAAATGATTAATACACCTTTTCAACAGAGAATTTTAGTACAAATCTGTTTAATATATAAAAGTCGAAAGAAAGAACAATATTAAAATATTAAAGGTATACGCCAGATATAATGAATAATGTTTCATACATTATGCATAACACAATAAGCATAATATATTTTTAAAAAGGAGATACATATGATTAAGAATAAATTTAAAAAACAGATTAAAATAAAGTCGATACATATACCAAAAATAGGCATATACTGAAATACAAACGAAAAAAATGCTAATTGACGTTAATTAGTCAGTTTCAAAATTGCTACTGCAATCGCTACTGAACTCATTTTTTTATTGAACGTTGGTTAATCAAAAGCCCTTGCTGTCGAAACTGATCGATTCCAGATTGGTTGAAATATGGCATTAATAATCGATACGAAAGAGCGAATTCTATTATATATATTCTGCGTATAATCGGTTATAATAAAAAAAGATTAATAGAAAGAAGGGGAGAAAAGGCGAAAAGAAGATTAAACACATGGATTGGTTTTATTTTCTTATATAATTTCACTTATCTTAAAGAGAGGAAAAAAATAGTTTTTTTTATTAAAGATACTTTAAATTTCTAAAAAAGAAATAAAACGAGAAATAAAACTTTAAATCATAATGATATATTTTCTTGAAAAATATATATTTTTATATACTCGTATGTATATAATCATTTCTGTGGTGATCGTGGCGTAAGGGCCTCCGCACAATAAAAAAATATAAGGAATAAGGAACAGATATTAGCGATTAGGAATAAGAGGAAGGAAGAAGGAATAAGAAGAAGGAAGAAGTATCTTTCTTCTTCCTTCCTCTTATTTCTAATCGCTAATATCTGTTCCTTGTTCTTTATATTTTTTGATTGTGCGGAGGCCTTAAGAGTTGCGCATCTGCTTTCTGTGCCAAAGATCCAGGCAAATCCACCCAAATCCACCCAGAACATATCAAATTTTTAATTGATCGCCACCTCTCGGAAGGCAATGGCAAACCACTGAGAGTACCTTTACCAAGACAGTCATTATGGAGACCATGATGGAAAAGATGAACGGTACAATCGGCCGTTATAAGACGTTCATTTTACAAATATTTACGATTATAAAATTTGTCTACGTTTATATACTATTACGAGTATATAACAAAGATAACAAACAAAGTGAGAATGCTTTCAGTGTGAAGTACTTATAAATTTATAAGTACTTCACACTGAAAGCATTCTCACTTTGTTATCTTTGTTATAACTCGTAATAATATATAAACGTAGACAAATTTTATAATCGTAAATATTTAGGCCTACATAATATATGTAACTAAATACTCGTATATAAAAATAAGTTATAAAAAAAAGACATATCTTTGTTGCGTATTTAGTTACATATATTATGTATGCATAAATATTTACGATTATAAAATTTGTCTACGTTATATACTCTCCCACTTCCGGAAATAAATAGTTGTTAAACTATTCATATATGTATATTACGTCGCTTGTAACGTCACTGTATAAATATTTACAAAAATTATTCATACGTAAATAGTTTATCTACATATTTAATTCGTAAAAATTTTTATCTAAATTATATTACATTATAGTTACAAATCCAGCTCTTTCTTTTTACGTTTTTTTGTTCTTTTGTTTCCTTTTATGGTGTCCAGTTTTCTTTTTTTAGCCTCTTTCTTCTTTTGTTGTTTAGCCAGTTTACGCTTAGCCGCCAAATCAGGATCAGTCACAAACTAATACAAAAATAATGTATATATATATATATAAACTTTCTGAATATTTATTCATAAAGTCCAAAAAGTTCATAAATATGAATGTCCGGCAATATAAAAGTTAATAAAAATGTAAAATGATAAAAGTAAATTTACTTGTTGCGCACGAACTCTTCTTCTTTCCGCTTTCTTAATGTCCAACTTTTGTTGTACTCGATTCAGTAATTTGACATATTCTTCATTTCCTACAGACTTTTTAATCATGGCAGCTACTTCTTTGGCAAGCCGACGCAATTCAGCGTTCGTTTCTTCTGTCGTAGCCATCTCCCGTACCAATGGAGACATGATATTAAAAAGTACTGCATGTAGGTACTCCATAGGCACTGTAGTTACTACACCCGCAATAAACTTAAACATTGCAGTTCTCTGAAAATGTATCGTTCACATAGTTTATCTTCAGATATAAAAAAGTGTGCAAGTAGAAACTTGCACATTGCTTCCTCATTTTAGTTGGTTCACAAAGCTTCCTCTATGAGGAAGCCAAACTAAAAAAAAGAAGAAATAAAAAAAACTTCCTCATAGAGAAAGCTTTGTGAACCAACTAAAATGAGGAAGCAATGTGCAAGTTTCTACTTGCACACTTTTTTTATTATAATAAATATGTAATATTTAAAAAAAAGAAATCCTCTAATAGCCCAATATTTCAAAATTTGCAACACATATTTCTAATATTATGGACCTTTGATTGCATTTAAAAATGGATCTAATCAACCAAATTTTAAAGAATTATATATGAAATAGAGGTAGAAAAGACTGAAGAATATAATAGAATTAAAAATAAACCGATATCTCCAATATTGAGAAAGGTACAACGTAAAACACATTTTTCTGAGGAATGAAAACCCCCCTAAAATCCATACCATTTGATGGATTCTAGAAAAATTAGAGGAGAACATACTTTCTATGATACTCTATTTGTGTGCAAAATTTCAGCCCGGTATCTAAAAAATTGTAGAAGTAAATGCGTGTACAAAAATCCGTACACACACGCACGCACAAAAATCCGTACACACACACATACATACGTCCGGACATTTTCTACTAATATGATTTCTCGACATTTTGGAACATTCTAAACCTATTTCCATCAAAATCTCGAAAAATTTTTTTTCCACGATCACAAAGCTTCCTTTATGAGGAAGCAATATGTATCTATGAAACTTTTCATAGATACATAGACAAACGAGGACGTACTTACCACCGATGTTGATTTAGGAGTTTGAATTATTTCTATATTAACAGCTTTTCTCAGTCTCCTGATAAGCCAAGGAAAAGATAAGCGATTACTAGCTTTCGCTTTATTTCCATCATCTTCCTCGTCATTTTTCACAGAGGATCCCGTGACCGATTTCAATATCTTCGCGATAAAGATTAGATTCTTTACAACCTGATCTGCTAATTGCTCAAACGTCATGTCCGGATAAAGTTGAGCCACTAAATCTAGAATCAAACTCTTTAAAGTATCAACGGGCTTTGAATACATGTAACCCTCATGTACTCTATCACTCTCTGGATTATTTAAAAGTTCCACGACTTTGTCAACATCAAGAGTAGCCAAAATAAAACCGATCAATTGCGCTGCTGCTAATCGAACCCACAAATGCGGATGCGCCAACAAGGATTGACTGTATTCTGAAATAAAATGTAAAGATGCAATACTTATTGAAAAAAATAAGCTTACCAACGTTTCGGCAAAAATAACTTACCGGCAAAACAGTCAATGGAATCTTTGTACTTTTCATTCGTGAGGAAGGATGTGTAATTTGCTATTTTTAATAGCAACTGCAACACCTGAATTAAATGATGATCTTTCGTTCTTTCTTCCTTTAAATCAGAATCTTTTTGCGACTGTTTTGCATTATCCAACTTCATGCATTTTCCGGATTCCGTGTTGTCAGAAGTAGAGAAATTTGCGTGAAACTGCTTTAGTAACAACGGCAAGACTTGAGGCAATCGTGAGTCGAAATCATTTTTCTCGACGGTTACGAATATGCCGCATAACTGTGCTGCCAATGTGCGGTATCTTATCTTTGAATCGCTTAGCCACTGAAGGGGCCACTTGTCAAACAGCTTATTCCTATCGTTAGATGATATCCGCATAAGCATTTCCTTTATACATTTCGCACAAAGTTTACGGCAGATTGGATCGTCGTCGTCTATCAATCTTGCACCGGTCATGATAAATATGATTTCTGATCTACTGATTAGCGTTTTCAATGGGAATCCCGTGATGATGGTATGAATCATTTCCAGTGAGCTCAATCGGCCCGGTTGCATTTCGTAACTCAATTGAGTGAGATAGAAATATATGTGTTTGTCCAAATGCTTGCCAAGCGGATAACCCATGAGATAAGAGTAGAACACAGAACGTGATTGTAATTTAACGTGCTCTAGCTCCGAGGTGATACTCAACATCGCTACTTTCTCCATAACGGTGTGCATTTCTGCGATAATCATTTTTCGATGTATTATAGCCTTGAGTAAGGTAAATGCAGTAGCGTGCTTGTCGCTGTCATGCAGGTCTTGCTCCGCGTATAAGATAAGGATCTTCAGCTGATCGGCATCGATGCTGAAGTATTTCACGTCGCGAACGACCACAGACATGCATTTGAATGTGGCCGTCACGAGATCGAAGTTATCTCCCTTGCTTAATCCCGCAGCAGCGTATTTGTGCAAAATGCCGAACATGGAAGTACAGATGTCCGATATCGACGCGTACATCGAAGCTAAATCCATCTTAAACATCCAGTTTAAGCATTGCAATGCTACAGTACACAATTTAACCTGATGAGACTTTAAACAATCACTTAAAACCGGCACAAATGGTTCTAAATAACATTTGTATTCCGTACCGGAGACTTTGTCCCGTTTGAGCAATATATGATACAGTTTCAGACCGAATTCTGTCATTACATGAGCGTTGGCATATTTGGTGGTTTTCGCAGTAACTTTAATACCCATTTTGTTTTTGGGTTCTGGGGGTATAAGAAAATAACTGGACTGCTGCTGCATCGAAGCTTTTGTTTCTTCTTCCGCGAGCTTTTTACTTTCCTTTTCGGGCATAAGGCCTGGTATGCTTTCCGAAATAATACCGTAAAGAAATATGAGCATTTGTTCCAATGGTATGTAAGTATTGTCCGCCAATCCCAGAGTTACGTTTCGGAGACATTCCACAATCTTATATATCGTTTTATGCGAATGCGTCTTCATTAGCGTTTCTTTTAACGGCAGGATTAAATCTAATAAGCAAGATTCTGTTATAAACTCCGCTAATATATGAAAAATATCAAAGCTCTTAGTACTCTTTGCCTCTGACACATTTCTGACAATAGCAGCTACCTCCTTCTCTTCCGCAGTTAATCCAAATAGATCCACTTTGCACACCTATGTAAAAATAATTATTTAAAGTTATACACACAACACAATAATGTTTCTAAAATATTTCATCATACTTTTCCAATATATTGTATTAATTTTTGTCGATAAAAATGCATTATAGAAACATGAGTCCGCATAAATACATTTTTTAAAGGTTCCAGACATTTAAAAAAAATTTGCAAGTATTTCCGACATTCGAATAAATTGTTGAGAAAGATCATTTGATTATTATAGCAGAGAATGGAAAAAATCAATTAATATCAGATAATATGATGTATACTACGAATATGACATTATAAATAATAATGCAAATCATATTAGGCTAAGTTTTCATTATTCACTATTTTTTCATCAATACAATTAATAAAATATATTAGCAAAGTTTGCGTGATCAAACATTTCAGAAACGATAATACTTACAGACAGAATGCTTTGTAAATTATTATTAATATCAAGTTTCTGAAAATAAGGCTTCAGTGCGGTTAATACGGCCTGTACTGTATATGCGAGAACGTGCACTTGGAAGCCTTTCGTTAACAGTGTATTCAGTTCTTTCAAAAGATGATGAAGATACTTCGGTCCTAAAGTTATCATAATTTTCTGTAGTGTCTCGCGAGTCGCACGTCGAACTGATTCCATACGTGATTTGAGGAATGTACACAGTTTCATAAAAATTCTGAAAAAATATATATGCGTTATGCAATTGTGCAAAACAATTGTTATACATTTTCTTTTTTGAAACCCTCGAAGTCTGGGAATCTTGGATTATTTCTAGTTGAACGAAATAATCTTCGAACACAATAAAATAATGCAAAATATGACATCGCGTACTCACCCTGGCAGGTTTGCATCTAGAAGGTTCTCTGGCATTTTCTGCAATAACTTAACAAGCGCGAGAGCAATGGGAACTCTCAGCAAATCGTCCTCCTCCGTCTCGGAGGCGATCTTCTTCTTGTTAATTTTATGACTGTTGTCTTGTCGAGTTCTCGCCACGATGGATCGATGCAGTTGAGGCAGCAAGCCGTTTGATATACTGAACACTACTTTCTTCGCGCCGTATTGAGAAAGTAACGTCTGCCGTTCAATTACCGGTAAGTCTTCCTTTATCGCTTCCTTATCCTTTTCTATTATTTCTTCAACACCTTCAACGCTCTCATCGTTTAGTGCTTCCTCCAATTTTGCCTCAGCTCCTTGTTCCGTGTCTTCGAGGTTCTCATCTTCACCGGTTGCAACATTAGCTTCTTCCTTTTCAGTGATCAAAGCAGCGTTATCTTCGGTTTCTGTCGAAGTAGCTTCAGCTTGCGTGATTTTCTCTGCCGGTTTGTACTTTGAAAGATCATAATGGAAGGAATCTAATATCGTTACTACTATTCTAACGACTTGCTTCTGAAATTCGGTGGAGCTCCTTAGTTTGCCTAAATAATACTTCAAGATGATCTCATAGTGATGCCACGGTAACATCTTGCACACTACTCCGACAGCCTCGATAGCGGCGTCAACGAGGCTGTTTTTATGAATGAAAGCCTCCTTGCATAAATACGATGAGCAGAGGGGAAGAATAAATTGCGTCAACGTTTTAGGATTAAACGGCTTGCGCAATGTCTTAGCGAGCGTGCAGAACTTCAGCAAGGCGCGAGCTCTCCTGTATAGCTGCAGATGTTGCATGTTCTCGAAGAAATCAACTTCGAGGTCGGCTCGATTGGCAAGCAGGGACAAGTCTCGTAAAACGGGATGCACGTCCGCGCATTCCAGGGCCATATGCCCCAAAAACGCTATCGATTGAAAGCGAACGGCTTCGTTCTTGTTCGTAATGCCCTTCCTCGTAAGCGTTAAAATAGTATCGTCCATTAGGTAACGCCTGTTCAAAATGTTACTCTGATGCTCCCTCGCCAATTTCGCCGCGACGATCTTCAGGCACTGGCCGGAACAATCTCGCATCGCCAGGTCCGATTCAGTCTTTAGAAAATAAAAGCAATTGTGTATCACAGTCACGCCAAATTCCAGTGTGATCGTGTTCCTCTCGACCATGTCGCTGATCAGCTTGAAAGCGTCCAGCCTTTTCTGGAAGTCCGGTTGGTCGACCCATCTGTGATCCCACGCGTTAAGTGCGGCCAGAATTTCACAATCCTGGATCATCGCCTCGCGACGCTCCTCCGCGGACCTCTCGGCGATGCCACGGTACAGCTGCAGGAGAGTCTTGCGAGCAGGCACGTCTGACACGAGACCTATCAGCGGTGCGATAGAACGCAGGTGAATCTCCGGCTTATTCACAATTTTTACGAGGTTCGTGACGGTCGTCAGCAGTCCCATAACGACCTCCTCGTTACCGCCAGACGTAACTTTCCTGATCAACACGGGTATTATTAGCTTCAGCACCGTGTCGCACGTCTCGGATTCCGTAACAAATTCGGAGATTCGCGACAGTATGACCAGCTCAGTCTTGTGTATGCTCTTATTGGACCTTTTAAGTCTATCCTTGATGAACTCTAGAATATGAGGAACGTGCGGCAGGAGTATAGCGGAACCATAGTTGACCCCGCTCGAAAGCACCTTCTCCTCCGCCTCGAGCAGATTGGTGAGTATCGGCGTTAGCGGTAAGAACGGCGCGTCCACCTGCATCGCATCCTCGCTGGATCTCCCGTAGTCCTGCAGCGTCAGCATCTTCTCGATCATCTCCAGAATGGCATTGACGACGGATGGATGCGTCTTGGGATTCGATAAGAGTTGCACGATGTAAGGGAGAGGAGTGACCGACTCGTTGTCCTCCTGATGCTTCGCGAACAACGGATAGTACCGCGAGTTCTGGCCCCACGCCATGAATAGCTTCAGCAAGGCCGTAGGGCTGTGTATACCCTCGACAGGCAGTTTCTGCAACGAGGGAAATATCGCGACGTGATAGAGCGCGTCTATCTCGTGCCGCTTCCAGTCGTAGTCCTCGAAGTGCGTGAAGAATCTGGCCAGTATACCAACGCAGCTCGTCCTCACGTTCTTGATCGTCGACAGATATCCCGCGTAAACCTCCCCCGATCTCCGCAGAATTCCGTTCACCTCGGCCAAAATGCAGATCAGTATCCTGAGCAAACGCGGCAGTAGCTTCGTCGACATTTTCCCGCCGAATTGTTCTATTATTATCGCCAACAGATTCACGGCGCTCTGCATGCGTTTAGGCGGCATGACGTTATTCAGGTCGATGTTATCGACGATGTTCCCAGCGTACTTCCTCAAGTCGAATGCCTCGTCCACTTCCAGCGATACGTACGACTTGAATGGTCTGAATGCCATTTTGACGAATATGATCATCTCGTCCTCCTGTGCACCGCCCAGAAAGCGCAGGATGATCTTCCTCCGTGCAAATCCACCAGCTTTCCCACCGGTCCTCATGCCGGTCTTTGTAATCATCTTGGCGTAAATAATTCTCATTATAATCGGCATGAGATTCCCCCGATGCTCCCCCTCTATCATGTTGCTCTCCTGATCCAGTTTGAAACGCGCGAGCTCATTCTTAAAATTCTTCTCGTTTATCAGACCGTACAGAGACTCCTTGTATGGCAAAAGATACTTGTACTTGTACGCGAAGAGACAATTCAGAGCGGCTCTCTGTATGTCGGCGTTCCTCGAAGAAATCAAGTCCAGATAGATCTGATGCATCTCCGCTTCTCTGTGCATCATCTTCGGATTCTGCACCTTCTCGAATATCTCCATCTGGGCGAGTAAATGTTTCACTTTGTAATTTCTCTTCATCGCGTCCGCTTGCGCGATTTTTATGCTCTCGTCACGCTCCTCGTCGTTTTCGTTCTCGTCGTCTGTGTCGATTAATCCTTTACGCTTTTCGACATCGCAATACTTGCCCTCGTCGGAGTTAGATCTAAAAAAATTTGCGTTTACAAAATCGATGAATAATCCGGTTAAGTCTCTATTCTTCGTCTCAGCGTAATGTGAGAAATGTGCCATGCATTTCCACAGGAGGATCCTATAATTCTCGAAATCAGGTTTATCGTCGTGCCTTTCTACCAGCATTTCCAACGACGAAACCACGTGGCAATCGAACGACGATCTCCATTCAGTCTCCGGTACATTGTTAGACGTTAACTCTGCCAGAAACGTTGGCCAGAACTGTGGGCATTCCTTGTTGCCGTAACCAGCTATGATTGCACTCACAGGCTGCCAGAGCAGAGAAAAGTTGACGTACAAATTGCCTATCAAGCATCGCAACGGAAATTCGTGATACTTCGGATCTAGATTAGCTATCGCGTGACTCTGAAATCCTAAAGCTTGTAAGTGCAACAACTTGCTACGATAGTTTTGTATCGTCGTAGACTCACGTTCCACCAAATAGACAAGCTCCATAGCGCATTTTCCATCGTCATGCGTCGAAGGTTTCCTCAGATCTTCGACATTGGAAAACAAGGAATATATGTGTGCCACGATCAATCGAACATTGGCGTAAGGTGAACTGAATTTCTTTACTATATTGTCGTATAATTTATCGAACGACGCTGAATTTATGTAATCCGCGTGATGCTGCGACGCAGCGAAGTACGTTAAACAAAGATCTATCGCATTTAAGATGTACTTATTATCGCAGTGTTTGTTGACAAGATCAACTATTCTTATGTCAGATTTTACCAAAAACTCGTGGAGATTGCTTGGCTCTAACACGTGTACCAGCGCTTCCAGCGTTAATAAAAATACAAAAGCTGTTTTATTAATGTCAGCAGTATCATCTACATTATCATGTTCCAACATCTTTTTATACGAAAATAACAAGCCATCTTTCAACGTATTCTTAAATTCTTCGCGCAACGGCTTAAGGTGTGGTAAAATTATCAAAATTCTCAGTGCGTCAAGCGAAACGGTATCGGTAGACAACGTTTTCAATTCTAGTAAGAGATAATCGATACTCTCAACGCCGATATTCCGTATATCTAAAATGTATTTTTTCCATTTGTCCAAAGTTATGCCACTAAGGCAAGGTGATGCTTTCGCGAGAATTATCTTGGCAAGCAGAAGCAACGTCTTACTGTCGAATCCAATGGACATGCTGCGCCGCAACGCGTGAGGCAACACCAAGGCTTCGAACGAAGAGTAGTGTATTAAATTTTCAACAGAAGAGTACAATAATTCCGTATCGTTCACCGTCATAATTTTCAGCAATAGTTGACTCGTGTTCTCCTGCATTAACTTGACATTGGACGCCAAGAGAATGGCTACAGACACGTTGATAACTTCTTGCAAGATATTATCTTCGTTCAATGCGTCCATCATGACGGTAAGTCTTGTCGTCAAAGATACAGCGTCGGTTAAGAACCTTCCGTTTTTACAGCTGATAATGATATGTATGAGACGCAGGAATAGAACTAAAGCGTGTTTCCTCTCAGAGAATTCTAACAATTGCTTCGACCTTTCAACAAACGTGTCTATTACCTTCAGTATAACATTCCACATGATATCACATTTTTGTGGATGTATGTTTTGTAATATGCACGTTACGATTTCTCGCAGTACTTCGTAAGTGAGCTTTTGGTCAATGGACCCGTCTTGCAGAGTGTTGAAGTAAAGCAGTAACATCTGCTCGCCGCAGGAATGAAACTGCCCTGGAGTACCAGATACTACTTCAAACAATAACTTTCCACAACCTGATACTCCATTTTCCTCGGCATTTCCATTTCTATCCTCCAGAATATGTAGCACCAGTTTCAAGAAGGAGTCTTTATCCTTGATCTTGCGAACGACAAACGCGAAACTTTCTGCAGCGAACCTGTTTACATAGACCGGCTGCGTGTCAGCTAGAAGCGGCAGCAACAGGGGCAGCACAGTTCTTATGTTTCTTGTCAGATATCGCCACAAAAATTTAAACAGGTACGCCAGAGTGGTAAACGTATATTCTATCCGTTCGGCGTCTTTCGTTTGCAGCAGGCAAATTATTTCGGACAGAAATTCTGGGAAATAATCGTAAAACTCTTTCTGAAGGTCTCTCGCTACAGCTATTACCAGCCTACGGGAAACAAAGAGGGAACAGAAATAATAACGAAAATCTTTCGAAGCGTTTATCCACATGCCTCCGTGTGCTACTTACTCCAGGATTGGTTGTAGGAACAAAGGATCTCGTTTCCTCAGGTACAGCATAAGCGTGTCGATTACGTGCTGCTTCTTGTGAAGCAACTGAGGCAACGTGACGATGTCCCGCACTTGCTTCCTGAAGGCGGTGTAGCCGTCCGTCAGGTTGAGAACGTTCCATTTCTGTAGCGTCTCGTGAAAATAGGTCTCAACCTCCTCGGCGTCGTCCTCGTTCCGGTGTGCCACACGGTGGAAGACGTCAACGTCGATCTCTGTCACTCTCTCGGAGAACGGCTTGAACTGTGGAGGAAAGGCCGGTTTCAGAGATTTTTTTATTAGACTTTGGGAGGTAATTATTCAGTTTAGATGACACAATTACAGATGTTGATGAAAATACACCAATCGTCGCGTTTTTTAAATGTAATAAACGAATCTGTCAATTAAAAGTGTCGCTCGGCTCTATTTAAAAAGTTATTAAGACCTGGTTGCACCAACTTCTTGGAAAGCTAATCAACACTTAAATCATATGTCTCTCTTTGTTTCTCCTTCAAATTAGACAAAGATAAACATATGACTTAAGTGTTAGTTAGCTTACCAAGAAGTTGGTGCAATCGGGCCTTTAGTGTTAAGCCGGGTCTACAATGAGTCGTTAGTCGTAAGTCGTAAGCAAATTGACCAACCACAGTCCAATATTCTTGAAATAATCGACTGTGATTGATCAATTTGCTTACGACTTACGACTAACGACTCATTGTAGACCCGGCTTTAAAGGTAAGTACGTGTAAGATTAGGAATGAATGTCTGTCATGCTGACTGTGTCATCTAAACTAAATAATTACCTAGTCTTCTAACCCAGGAGAATTATTTATTATTTCCAACCTAGGAGAGTTATTTATCATAATTAAGACTTCCTATAATAATCGGTTTCAGATTCAAGTGCGATTAGGTTAGCCTTACGTTTCCCTGTCGATTCTACTCACCCGGAAGACGTTCGCCTCCTTGTGACGGGTTGGCTTAGTCTTCATGTTGATAGATTGCCTTGACGCACGTTAATCAGGCCCGATCAATACATCGTTCACTTTATTTAAACTGAAAATATTCCGAAGGAGCCAAATCGATGCAAAACGTGTTCTACCACCGACCACGTGCGAACTTGACTCTAGCTAGGGAATATCAGGCAGTAACGAAAGGTTAGGTCTCGTTACTTGCACTTTCTAGTCTTTTCTGCACCTAGAGCGAGATAGACATATGTATCGCAGGCGTTGGAGAGAAAAAGAAAGAGAAGTCTGAAGTACAATTGCGGAAAGTGCAAGCAATGCATGCAAACAAACCAAAGCAGTGGCGTAGTCAGGAGGGGGGATTAGGAGGGTAAATTCCCCCCCCCGAAATTTTGGAACCAAATATGAAAATATGAAAATGAAAGGTTGAAAGCCGAGAGAGAAATGAAAGGGTAAATGCTTTAAGGTCTAAAGAAAATGTCCTGTGAACGAATATTGTTATCTTATTTAATTTAAAAAGTTATGAGTTGTTCTGTGATTTTAATTTTTTAAAATCATTTATTTGATTGAAAAATTTATCATTTTTGATATTATTTATATTCTTTTTGCGAAGGGCCTAACTATAAATCTAAATCCCTCTAAATATTATATGTACACGATAATTAACCTTAAAGAAGCAGCATAATTTTTTCCTTAAATTACGAAAATTTTGCTCTAAGAAAAAATATACATATATTTAACATATAATCGGATGCAAAATATGGTACTGATTTCAAGATATTATGATGTCTTGTAGCTCTCTAAAGGTTCTTCTTCTCCCTCAATTAGATATCTAGCTCTTTAAGGTTATGAGTAGCTGCTAGCGTGTGCCCTAATGCGCAAACGCGAGTTTGACACTCCATCGGCCATCCCCGAGGCCCGATCTCGATCTCGCATCTACCAGCTGCCTATGCAGGTCGACGAGTTGTCAATGTTATGAACGGAACGGATTTTATTTACATAGTACAAGTACGAAACGCCGCGCGTTCCCACTCTATCCGACAACCACGTGGAGAAATGACAGGATCGACGACCGCATTGGGGAGCGTCTAGGTACCAATCCGAGCACCCCTGAGCCTAAATCGATGGCATAAATGCGCTCGGCTATCAGCGTTATCCTGTCGAGTCCGGTGCCCGACAACAAGATGTCCCATCCCGATTACGAGCAAACCGCCCACGATCACGCTGCCCTGCTGCTGCTGCTGAGGCCGGTCGGCACGCAGATCAAACCGAAGACGGTCAGCAGGTTATGCGAGCGGATCGTCAAGGCTGGCAGCAGGTTCTCCGTGTCCGACTCTAGCGGCGGTACCCGGGAGATCCTCGCTCGATTCGTCAGGGAGCATCCCGTGGAGAACAACGACTGGGGAGACTTTCAGACGCACAGGAGACTCCTAGGCCTGATCACCTTCGGCAAGTACGACAATCAGACTGAGCTGAACGAGCTGTGCAGGGTGCACGAGACCCTGAAGGTCAAGTACATCAGCACCCTATATGACTCGCGAGCCATCCTCTTCGGTCCCCACGAATCGAACAGCCGTCACGAGCCACCGCCGGGCTACACTACGCCCAGCAACTTCAAAACGCGGGCGATATTCTATGCGGACGAAACGTGCCCCGATCTTGAGACTCAAACAGCCGAATACCTTAATTTCTTGTTCTGGATTCTGGAGTCGAAAAGGTTGGAGCGTTCCAGGGAGAAGATAGATCGTGTCTCTCTTCTGTTGGCTCCATTCGAGAAGAAAGATTTTATTGGGCTAGATCTCGAGTCCAGAAATAATAAGAAAAGATGCGTGGGCCGTATGACGAAGCACTTGGGAGATCTGTGTCTTCAAGCTGGACTTCCAGCCGATGCTCTGAATAATTATAATTCTGCAGCCAACATTCTGCAAGCTGTCAATGACTGGCTGTGGCTGGGAGCGGCGTACGAAGGTCTCTGTGCCGCTTCGGTTCTAGTCCTTTATCCTAATATGTGTCGAAGTCTTCCATTGCAAAGAAATTCTTCCCTGCAAGAAGGAAGTCCAAGTAAGCAGAGGTATGCATAACTTCTGAGCAAAGTTGTATGATCTTCAGAAACGTAAAACCATATTTTTTCATAATTTATTATATAGTTAAAGCATCAAAGCGTTTCTATTTTTATTAGAGAGACTGGTTTAAGGATTGAGAGCTAATGAATCAATAATTCATTATTTTAGACGAGGATCACAGGCTCTTACAGTTTTACCATCTCCACCTAGTATAGAGATGGTAAAAGCCAGCATGCCACATATCTTACTACCCGAAGAAATATCTAAGAAATATCGTGAAGCCATTGTGCATTACAGTAAATATCAATATGCAGGTATAATTGAAACCGAAGCTAGTTTCAAAGCTACAAGAATCTCAATAGAACAGAATTGTACCTTACAAGCTGCATCATATTTAAATAATGTTGTACTGATTAATTTGCCTCTCAGCGAGCAAGAAAAAGTATGTAGTGTTAATATAATGTAACATAAAAAACTTCAACATATAAAACTTATCATTGTATTATATAGATCAAACATTTCAGATTGATCGATTTACTACATTATCAGATCTATATACAAGCTTTGGTTTTGACAGAAAAGCGGCATTCTGTTTGCGATTGGCCGCCACTCGTCACGTATCGCAAAATAATCCTAATCCAGACTGGCAACAATGTTATAATTTGATGTTGCAAGCTACATCTGGATTTAAATTATCCTTGGATCCTGTTGATATGCCACCAGGTTGTTGCAATTATGTATTGGCTGTTAAATAAATTTCGTAGAACTTTATATTCTAAATATATTTTTCTGATTATACATTATCATACTTTTATTTTAAACAAAAAATATGTGTATAAAATTCTTTTCAATGATGTTAATAAAATATTTTTTTATTTATTCTGTTTTATTTTGTTTCAATATAAATGTTTCTTAATGTTTAAAATCATATTGTTCTTTTACAGGTGGACAAAGGGGATGGCCGGCTATACAGATTCAAATAATAAATGAACTTGTCGCTGCTGCAAATCGAATGGGTAATCCGGCACTTGCTACGAGGCATCTGACATTTTTGCTTCAAACAATGTACAATCACCTTTCGCTTACTGAACGGAAAGATATTGCACTACAGTTACAAAACGTATCTCAACAGTGTGAGGGTGCACCAGTTCCCCTTGTATGTTAAAAAAATTACAATGACATAAATAATAATAGCATCATATAAAGTAAGCAATTTTTACGATAGGTTTTAGATTCTGGTACTGTTATACCGCCGGCTAATTTATTAAATATACCAAAAACGAAATCGTTTACGCTGAAAAACATGCAGCCGCACTTACAGCCTCAAAAGATAGAAAGGGTAAAAGAAGATCATGGTCCATTTTTATTTACACCAATTAACTTCGGATCGTTGGAGCGCAAAAATACTTCGAAAAGCAAAGTTGGTATGTGCACATCTAAATGTTGATTGTTACCATCAATAGTTTAATATCATACACTTTCATGGAGAACTTTTTGTTATAACAGATTATTTGTGGGTGGAAGGAGATATCTGTGAAGTATCAATGCAACTCATAAATCCTTTACCGTTCGAATTGCACGTGTCTAACATGAGGCTCTTGACAAACGGTGTAGTGTTTGAATCGATACCAGAAAGTATTAGCCTGCCTGCCGAGTCCGGTCCGATGGCGGTTACGTTAGCAGGTAGACCCAAGGAAGTTGGAGATTTGGAAATACTCGGGTTCAGCACACACACATTAGGAGTTAAATCTAACTGTAGATTGAGATACATGGAGAGCATGCTACATCCTCAATATACGGTCGAAGTTATTCCAGCTTTACCAAGAATCGATGTTGCGACTAGTTTGCCTCAAACTGCCAGTTTCAGTTCCGGTGATAATATAGTTACCAGCGCGAGTATATCGCTCTATGGCGGTGAGAGGTTCGCATCTACTATAAGCAAAATTCTTTCGTCGATGCTATCATTATTTTCATGCAAAATGGTATTGTTTGCATTTGCAGCGCCGAGTGTACCGTGACAATAACGAATGCTGGTCAAGTTCCTATCGAAATGGTTGAATTATCAGTACAGTCCGCTCTGGATGCTGTAACCGAAAGTAAAATTTTTAAATGGAGTGATGAGAATCTAATGACACAACTGCCTTTACAACCTGGTACCAGTGCGAGTCTTACTTTATATTTGTACGCAGCGACGGATTTTGTAACACCTTCGATTAGAAATGGTAATATAATCGTTAATCATGCTAACATAATAACTTTCAGGTTTTAGTGTGTTCCCTTCTTTTATAACAATTTATTTTCTAGATGTTGCTAGCAGTACCTGCCTTAGTCAACCAAGCAGTCTAATGTCACAGTCAGGCCATAGTTCTTTACCATCTAGGCTTAGTTCTCCGTCTCATCATACGAAAAGACAATCCGAACTGACCTCTTCCTTCAGATCAGGAATAAGTTCGCACTCCGGCCATTCTTCCTTAGCGAGCACACGTTTGTCGAAACTTGCAGTACCTTTACACACGTCTAATATTATTGAAGGTCAATTAAAAATAAAATACTCGGGAGGTGCAGGCTTAGTAACTGGTTATTGCAGAATTTCGTCCGTTTTTATAACCATTGAGATGCTACCCAGCGTGCAGATTACTAATTGGGATGTATTGCCGGCCGAAACGTAAGTTGCAAAAACGCAAATGCTTCATAAAATATTTATTCATACAATTTAATATATCTCATAGGCTCATATGTATATATTTGTCTATAAACATCTTTCTAACAATTTTTAGACCATTGCAATTTTATCTCGTGTTGGACGTGACAAATATGACAAATCATGAAATGGAATTACATTATACGCAAAACAAATGTATATACATGGAGGGTAAAGAACCATGTAGAATTCCCGTTCCAGTTGACCGATGTCCACTTAATAAATTGTCTATGGTAATAACGGAGATGTGGCTTATCTAAAGATACATTGTAATGTAATACTATTCTACCGTTTTTCGCTTAATAGTTAAATGGTGCCGGTGATACAAGTGAACTTCAAAAGATATGTGCCGAACACATAGCTTCATTGGTTGATCTACGCTGGCAATTACTAGGTACCGAGTCAACAGGAAAAGCAACCCTATCTGGTATCACTTTAACTCAGGATATGTTGGACCTAGTCAGAATGAGTCCTCTACAGTGGGGTGCGTATTGTTTACTATGCGTGTGATATAATAAGGCATTAAAATTACTAAATGAACTCAATATTTTCCAGAAATAACTATCAACGATATTATTATAAAAGCACAAGAAGAACTATCATGTGCTTTGGGTGAATGCATCAGCGTTGGTGTAGGAGTATGCAATGCTCTGGAACATCCTCTGAGTGATCTTACGTTGTCCGTTAATTTCTATCAAGACCATCATAATGGAGTTAATAATTATCAATTGGAAACAAGGTTATCCATAGCTGGAGCAAATAAGGTCATGCTACCTACTGTAAGTTACAACTTTTATGCAATTGTAGCTGTATCACATGTCTCATGTTCCTTATTTTATCATAACATTATTTTTTATAAATAACAGTTACAGGAGTACGGCAGAGCCTATCATGAATGCCGTGTAGTATTTTTCACTGCTGGTCAGTACAAAATAGATATTCAATGCAGTAGTAAAGAATCCGCTCCAAACTCTCCAATACTTTATTCGGAGCTTGTAAACGCAGGGCACACATGGCGTTACATACCGCCCATCGAAATAACTGTTGACGATTATTAATATAAATATAAGTATAAATCACTGTCTACACCGGTAAATTGTAATATTTGTGAAAAAAAGCCAAAAATGTTGTATTAATTATATTATATACATAAAAATAAAGAAAAGATATTTACTTAAATGAAATTAATAATTGTCATGTAATTTTTATTGCATATGTTAAATATAAATTGTTTACTTCCAACAAATTATATATATGTAGACTATAAAAATATAAATATTATCTTTTATTCCCCTCTAACTTGATTTTCTTGCCCAGAGGAATCATTTCCATCTCTTGTAAATTCCTCCTGAATTTTTTATAAAATTCAAGTACAGCTGTATTAGCCCATACCTGTTGGCTGTTAAAATCTAAAACACGTAAACTTTGTAAGCTCTGAGCTCTTGAAAGTGCTACATAAGATTGACCAGCATCAAACACCCTCGACAAGCACATTTCCACACAGTCTAAAGTTAAGCCTTGGCTTTTATGAATTGAAAAGGCCCATGCTAGCTTTAAAGGAACTTGTTTTCGATGTACGACAGCACCGGAACTAGTTTTGATAGCCCATTTTTCCATCTTTGCTTCATAATGAGTTCCAGATCGCAACTGAATTACTGGTATATCATTTTTAAAATTAATAACAACACCTCGAGCTCCATTCACCAATCCACTATTAACATTTATATTTTTCAGCAACATAACTTGCGCGCCGATTTTCAGTACTAATTTGCCGGGTATGGGCAGTTGCTGATCCAATATATGTGTCATAGAATTATCAGAATCTAACGCTGTATACATTTTATTGTCACCCTTAAGTTCATTCAACTGAAATTCGTTAATCTCATCGGCCTCCTTCACGTGCGAACACAATCTAGTCGCCAATACCCCATTACGTTCAATTTTTTGTTTCGCCGTTTCCTTCAAAATATCTACGATATCATCCGTGACTCTACCTATCCTAACGCTATTTAATATTTTCACGAACGCCTCGTCCTTTTGTCGATGGACTGTCTGTAATTCAAAATTAAAGTGAACACATTTTTGCCAGGCCTCGCTTTGAAAGCAAAATTTTGCTTTGTCATTGTTCTTAGACACAGGAGGTAACTGAAAGAAGTCACCACACAGGATTAATTGTATTCCTCCAAAAGGTCTTTCCGTCCTACGCACGTGTCTCGCAACTGCCTCAATCTTATCAAAAAAATCACCGTCTACCATAGAAATTTCGTCTATCACTAAATGTTTCGTTTTCCTCCATATCGAGACTGCAGAGGGACGAGAAGCTAACTGGAGGCATCTCTCCTTGGTACCAGTACCTAGACCGACACCAGCAAACTGATGCAATGTAATTCCACCTATATGACAGGCTGCTACCCCGGTGCTCGCTGTAGCCATTGTTACGTCCGGAGGGAGGGCCGAGATTATCTTCCTTAATAAAAACGACTTGCCAGTGCCCGCGCTACCGGTGAAAAACACATTCTTTCCACTAAGCACTGCGTTTAAGACTCGAGCTTGCTCCTCGGTCAACTCTCCCGAGGTAGGATTCTCATACAGCTTTTTCGCCGCAGGTACTTTAGGGACGTCGTCGTTGAAATGTTTTCTCTTCCTGACTACGCTCGGTGAAGGAGTGGTGACCGTCGCGCGTGATACAGTCATAGCTTTCTCCTTCGCTCTGTTGACCTCTGCACTAGTAGCCGGACTAATGTCCTCAGCACCGCACGCCTGAACATTCGCGAAGAGCTTCTCCCGCAGGGGATCCTTCAAAGTCTTTCCTTCCTGGCCCGTCAGTTTGACGAATATGGTCTTCAAGAAATTTATCAGCTGCGAAGACGGTGCGTTCGACAGAAACAACGTGCAGTTCTGCTCCTTGAACTTGATGGACGCCTTCCCCTCGGTCATGAATTTATTAAATACCGATATACCTTTGAGAGGCAGCTTCGTGAGCACGTTGGCCTTCTCGGCGCGTATCTCCACCAGCATCTCGCGCTGCTGATCCCGAATCAGGCGCAGCGACGCCGTTCTGTGAGTCGCCTTCCTCAGGATAGACCCTTGAGCGTTCAACCACTCCACGGCGACGGTGCAGGTCAACGAGCAGCCGTCGGAATCCATGTCCTCACGAGTCGTCTTCCTAGGAAACGTTACAGAGAGTTAGCTTAATAACAATTTTAACAGTAATTTCAACAGCAGTAATATTTGGTGGAAATATGTTAAATTGGTGTCACCTTCTTCACTTCCAATTGGATATCCGGGCCAAATAAGAGGGCCACAGTACCACGATAAATTGGTGTTACCTGAACGCGGCATAAACGTGAGACGTGAGCAAACAAACGTGAACACGCCAAACGGTAAACCAGAAAACGCGCGCAATCTCAGCACAGGATGTGTAACCTTAAGGATAATAAAACACTAATATGAAATAATGTATAATAAATAATAATAAATAATAATATAATAAAAATATTATATTATATTATAATGATATAATAATAATATCAATATATATAATAATAATTAATATATAATATAAATACGAATATAAAGACCTACTCGCAGTGTCGGGAGATACTAGGACATGCGCAGTAAAGCAAGCACCAGCAATGATCCGCTACGATCCGAGGCTTCGTCCTAGTCGATTAATTTAACGTTGCGTAACCCATTATACATTTCCCAAACAGTGCATTTAATTCGTTCGCGGTCGAATACAACAATTGGATACGCGAGATTCTCGGACCCGCGGCTCCGAGCTGCGCCGCGCGCAGCGAACAGCAGGTAGTCGCGGCGCGAGGAGGTGCAGGTGCAGGTGCAGCTGGCCAGCGCGAAGTGCAAGTGCAGCTGAACCGTGCGGATCGTGCGTGTTCCTCTTCCTTCCTCCTCGATGGATCCACGTCCTTATCGGGACGAGTGCTGTCACGGTTCGCCGATCGTCCGAGCTCGCTCGTCCGCGCGATAATTTCCGACGCGTGACGCCCACCGGTCGGCGAGAATCAGCGCGGCTGCCAGCGGCGACGACTGGCGATAACCTCGGCGGCCGCGTCGACGTCTCGCGCCCCAGTGTCGAGGTCGGCGACGCGGGTGGGACGGGAGACCTCGGGGAGCCCGCGGCATGTAAACTCGGACTCGGAGCACGCTCGCGGTGTCCGGTATCCTTGATGCACCGCGCGCGGTCGCGCGACCACCCCACGTCAAGCCTGTGTGATGATCCCCGTGACGGTGACGGCCAGCGAGTCGCAGTCGAAGCAGAGACTCCGAGGCGTCGGTAAGGTCCTCCCGATTTGTTGACGAAGGCGAGGAACGCCCGGCCGAAAATGACGGAGAGCCTGATAAACGAGTGGCTGGCGGACTGCAAGGACGTCGCGCCGTCGGAGCTGCACATGTTCGCGAGAACGCTCTCGCAGGACAACGAGATCGTGCGGGCGCTCTACGTCCTCCTGGAGGAGCGCACCAAGTATAGCGAGGTATAATAAGAACGTCTTGCATGTACGCGGAACGGCTAGAGTTGGATGTTCTCAAACATTGCCCGCTATTTCCTGGAAACGTTTCTGTTTGATATCAAACCTTTTATCGCTGCATTGACAGCCTTACATTAGTCATATATTGTGTACTTACTTAGAAAAAATTAGCCGTAATTACTGACACGATGGAAAGGAAAGATATGCGTACATGAGTCATTAAAGATATATAATTAGTTAGCGTATCTTTGTAAAAAATGTTAGACTATATCAATGATTTCGAATATTTGTTAAAAGAACGCTGATGTTATTGTCATTATATAAAACATTTGAAATTGAACATGGTTTTTTAATCTTGCATTATTGTTACAGTTAATGGACGAAGTGTGCAACCAATTGTATAACTTTTATCGATCTCGGGAAATAGAGTTACAAAGGTTCACTCTGCAATTTCTACCGACGCTAATATATATTTATCTAAATTCCGCTGCACACGGTGATATTAAGGTAAGATTGTACTTTTATTGAAAATGAGAATGTAACACTAGATAATAATGTCTTATTGGCTTGCTTATTATCTATGTCGTTTGTCAATCATGTTTTACGCTGTCATGGTATATAATTGATATTTAAGCAAAGTTATGTAATGCAAAAGACATGTAACTTACATGACAAATAAATCTAATATCTTATGTTACCTTATTGCAATAGAATTACAAAGTTATTGTATGGGTCTAGATTAATCTTTTATCATATTATAACTCCCATGAAAAATTATTCTTAACGATTACTATGGCAGATACAAGTTCAAACAATACACTTGTTAATATCTAATTTCCAGAGTTGTCGCTCCCTTGAGACTTTATTAATTGGATTATATAATCTAGAGGTGGTCGATAAATCAGGACAACAAAAAGCGATCTCGTTTAGATTACCATCTCTTGCTATGCTATCCATATATCATGAGGTATGCTAGCATATATATTTATTAGACGGTCTAATATATTTGATATACAGATCTGGAAATGATAGAAATTAAATGCTTAAGTAACTGTAGAAGGCACGTTTGAACAGACATGCAGTAAGAGATTCCGGTTAACGTTCAGATTATGTTTCTAGAACTTAAAGCGTTTGCGCTTTACTTAGGTGTTATCGGATACTTAGTGTATCAAGTGTTATCACTTGAAGTGAATTCAAACTGCCGAGTTCGGATTTATATTCCAAAAAATATCGTTTTATCAAACGTCAGTTTACTGTGAAAAAATAGCGTTGAATAGAGTAGCGTTAAGTGAGATCTTACCGTAACTTGTGGCTTAATAAATGCAATATTTAATATACAAAAAATTTAACTTATATATATATATATGAATAATATTATATTAAAGAAAGTTCTACTAAGAAAGAATATCACACAATTCCTAAACTATATATATATATTTCACGTTATTACCATAGATTATTAGACTAAATTTTGTAATTTTAACATACTTCTTGAAACAGCCTGCGAGTTTAGCACCAGCCTCACTAACAGAAAGCGCAGTACGTCGTTTTGAAGAGTGTAACTCGAAACTTGTGAGCTGGGGTCCGTTGCAACAAGTAGAAACATTGAATGCGCAAAATAGATTGAAAGTTATGACAGCCCTACTTTTTATTTATAATCAACAACTTGGATATATAAATAAATTTGCTCTAGAACAATTGTGCAAGGTTGCAACAAAGTAAGTTTAAATGTAATTCTTAGCTGTGCGAAAGCTGCTATTTTTATTTTCGATTGCAATGTATAATTTTATCTCTGTTGCAGACTTGTTACACAAGGATTTATGAAACCAGGACATCATCAACGTTCGTCATACGGCAGTGAGTCTAGCTTTGTTCCAAGGCTTTTACCACGCATACCAGTATCCAGCCAATTTCTCTTGGAATTCTTGCATGCTGTATATTTTGCCATGTATGTAATGCATTTTGCGAATTTAACAGCATTTTAGTCTGTTTTCTACATCTTTCTTATTACATATCTTAATTAACACATCAATTCCGGCAAAGCATAGCATTTGGACTAATTTGCTAGCATTGTATCTCTTATATAGAGATATGTATACGCGCGTTTTTCTTTATATATAAATATAATATCTTTATTTATAGGTATAACGAATGTTGGTACGTAGGAAACCAAGCTATAGAAGATGTTCATAACAGAGCATGTTATGAAGCATATCCAAATGTAATGTTAGTCACCAACGCTATACGCAATTCTGCCAGTTCTGGAGCACCAGGTAATTGTCGCTATAGGAACAAAGATAATGCATGTATTATCTATTTAACTAAGCTAAATGTAAAATTAAAATGTATAAAGATATTTTACGATCCTTTTTGTTGTTTATTCAGGTCAGCCGAGCGATGGACCAATTGGAATTAGCGTTGCATTGTCTCCAGCAACTACTACACCAACCGTTTCAAAGTCTATGATCACAAATGCTTCCTTCCGTACTAAAAAATTACCAGGTATGTTTATATATTGTGTTTATATCTATTATAAAATATTAATCTTTTTACGACGACATGTAATAAAAAGTAAATTTAGCGACAGAAATAATAATGAGGAATAAATTGTAATCGCTTTAAGAAAATACACGAGTAATATTACATTTGAAATTATATTATTACGCAAAGATAATATATTTATATTCATTTCTATCAATTTTTTTATTTGGCACTAATGAAAAATTCATGTCTTATATATAATTTCCTTGACATTATGCTCGAGATTAAACATAATTATTATGTTTTACGCAAGTTTGTACATTGGCGAATATTTCTGGTGAATAAAGGTGCTAAAATACTAACAGTATTAACATCACAGCTATGTTTTTCATTAAAATAGCTAACACGCATAAATATAAAATTTTAATTGTGTGTTTGAATATTAGCTACCTCTCTTACACAACCCCGATATGTACAACAAACATAAATAACACAAGCGAATATATATGCATGGACATGAATGTATCGAGTACTTTTAGGCCCAAGCTTGCATGTGACATCCCTCTAAGTTTTATGAAATTATTGCTGAATTGAAAACTTTTTTTGTTCCATGAATGAATAGTTGCCCAAACAAGCAAATATTGATACAGTAACTGCACACATTTTTGGGAAAATCACGTGCAATGTACTATTCATGTTCCCTCTCATCTGTATTGTTTGATTTCCTTAATAATTCACAAATCATAAAATACATATATAATATGTTGTTATAAATAATGAAATATATTGAACCAAATTCATATTATAAAATTTTAAACTATATATAATAAGTTAGAGAGTTAAAAAGTGGATTGCGCGCCTATGTCATTAGACGATCTGGATGAGAAGTTATTTGCGGTCGAATTGAGCAATTGTCAAGCCGAGAAGCAACAGCGACCGGCAGTATCTGGCAGCCACAAACGTCGTCCATGGCATTGGAAGCACGCACTTCCAAATTCGGTCGATAAGAGAGATACGGGCGTTGGGAAGGCGCAGTCTTCCTCCTCATTGGAAAGTTCTAGACGTGGAAGTATATGCAGCAGCAGCCAAAGCTCGCCGATAAAGTCCTCTCCCAAAAAGAGCAAAGATCAACAGTCAAAGAAAACGATTATCGACAATAAAGATGATATCAGTCAGAAAACTAGAAAAGATAGTAATGTAATGTGCGACTCCACTTTTCCGGACGATAGATTGGCAGCCGCTAACGTGCATCTGTATAGCTTGTTAGAGGAGCAGGCTCTGGGAGAGATCATTCGTGAATCGGTGGAAAATGTATATACAGAAGGCAACAGTAGATCAATGCAATATTGTGCCACTGCCGCACTGTCGTCAAACACATGGTATTATCACTCCAGTTACAACACTGTAGGATGGCGTAAATCTCATCACGCTATGATTCTTCATCAAACTTGCGATTATATTTTCATTTGGTATACACTAGCGCACACACGCAGGAATGAGTTGTTAACTTATAATAATTCATGTGATCGTGGATGTATTCCTTTCAGAAATACCACTCCCAGCTATAATGAGACATACGCATAAAACAAAATCTAAACAGAAACCAGCGCATGACTGGAAACCATGCATGTCGACATGGCACATTTATCTTCCCGCACCAAGAATTTCAAGTATATTGCTAGACTAGAAAACATATTCGATGTTCCTTTCCTTTCTATTTTACTTTTTATCTGTTTTTCACCGTTCTCATCTGAATATTACTTTATTTGCAATCTGTCCCTTTCTTTCCTTTTTTATATTATAATTTTCCGCACTGTATATATTCTCTATCTCTAATATTGCATATTATTTTTAATATTCTCTACACATCCTACATGTTCCTTAAATGTTTCAAAGTCCACTTATTTACGATATATCTATGTATTATGAACATATAATTAATACAAAGAAAATGAACGATACTATTTTACACATTTTGCAAAATATTGTTCTTTTTCTTTGTTAAGACTAAAAGAATTTTTTCCTCTATTGCATATGCACAGTGCAATTGATATGCTATTTAAATGTTCAATTTTATGTACTAGTCTTTATATTCTAGGCAAACATAAACAAATTATATCTATGGCATATATATATTTTATATGTATAATTTAAATGAATCATTATGTAGCATATACATGTGTTTCCTTGCCTCTAAGATGCTTGTTAACTTTTAATATCGCTTTTATTATTGTCAACTCCAATTTGACGATGAAAGTTTTTTCTTCTCTCATACAGAAAACATTTTCTTTTGCCTTCAGATGACATACCAATACAAGTTGTAAAAGATGAAACTACCGGAGAGGGTAAAAGTAACCTGGTGTCAATCATGGAGGAACCAGAAGCAACAGAGCCGAACCGTATTGGTTCTATGAGACAATCAAAGGATCAAAAGACTGCTTCGAAGATTACGAATTTTCCCGTGCTGGGAAAGAAACCTAAAGAGAAAGAGGGGAAGTTAACGAAAAATGCGTCGTCCGAGAAAGAGAAGAAGCTTGGCTCTCAGGCGTCAAAGGAGAGTATTAAAGGAAGTTTATCAATGTTAAATAGTGAACAACAGGCGGAAATCGACGCAAACGTTAACGGATGTGCGGTCCGAAAGAAAAATAATGTAGAAAATAATACGATCATAATAGATCCAAATGTAGCGTTGATCGACGCTGAGAGACTGGCGTTAAGTAGTGACGTTACCGATGGTAGTAATATGGAAAATTCTATTAATTTAAGGGCACATAATGAAACAGAGTCCATGGCTTCTTCTATCCAAATCAGCTCTGTTTAATGACGATAAAAGTCTATAAAAAGTATAAAATGTTACATAAAAATAGTAATGGGCTGAACATATTAAGCAGATAAGCCGTTTTCTTCCATCTAGCAAAATCTTATTAAATCCATGTATAATGTGTACACGTTGCCTTTTCCTAGAATTATTTAAGATCACATGCACTATTTTCTCAACAATGATACATGTATATTGCCACTGCATTGCGATACTTATAAGGATCGTATATTTTTCTTGACATGTAGCAGTTTTAGTCAGTCCATTACTCTATTGATCTCCATGATAAACATAAAAATGGGAGAGGGAACAATATGAACTAAAGGTACAGTTGTTTCGTTAAGCGTTTTGTGCATATTGACTAATTTTTGTAATGAAATCTATAATTTATTCTATATATTTTATAAATACACGTCGTCATATGATATTGTAATACCTCTTTATCCAGATACAGTTATCAAATTTCACTTTTAGAGATTATAGATCATAACATTCGGGGAAACAAGTTATGCAGTACATATGAATATATATTTATGTTTGACCCAGATGTGTGCCTTGATGTAGTTGTAGTGAGCCTTTCTCTGTGGGGGGTACAGATACATAAGTAATAAATTTGTGTCTAAAGATACATTACAATTGTCACAAATGCAGCATAAATGAAGAATGGAGGAAGGTGAGAGGGAGGGAGGAAGCGGGGTATCATTTAATTATAAACAGGATGAATAGATACCTATATGTAGACTATCAGGCATGTCTGGGTTGAATTATAGACACTTGCTATTAATTTTGTCATAATTGTCCCAATATGATATTAAAGATTCATGACGAATTATCTGTTTTTGCAAATAGTTGATATATATTAATATAAACATTGATATATGTATATACGATATATATGTGATTGTTGGAAATAATTACGAAATTCAGATGTAAAGAGAGACTTTATTCTCACGTGAACGTTGACCCACGTTGAAAATGGTCAACTAATCAAGAAAATACGTCATCTATGCATGGAAAAATGGGAATTGGATAGTAGATATGTATTTTTCAATGAACTTCAAGTTCGATTTTGTCCTACATCTTATTATACGGATTCCACGAATTGCGTTTAAACGCTCGGCCAAGCCGCGATCGTTTTATGCGAGATCGAGATATCTGATTAGTAGAAATGACAAATAACAAGTAAGAAGAGGGTGATGGTTTTAGGCGCAATATGAATTTTTGTCCAAAAGAAATTTAGGATATTTTTATAAATTAACGCGTGTGTTCAGAATACACATATAAAAAAGTATTGATCTATCTGTAAAGTTTTCAAAGTCCCACTTTATTTTGCATGTCTTTGCGCATTTCTTTTTAGAAGAGATGTACAAATATAGACTCTTAAAGTTGGCGAATGAAAGAGATACGCCAAAGATTGCAGTATGCTACTTCATGTGGTAATTAGCTCTCCCTTTAAAGTTTCGCTGAGGAGAAGAAAATTTCTCAAGGAACGCTATAATCAATTCCCACTTCTTTATGCTCGTTCTGAGTTCACACAAAGTTGTACTAAACTATTAATGTGTAAATATTATAAAAACTAATTGTGTATAGAGAAGAGAGAAGAAAGTTTGATTCAAATATACATGAATCATAATATATCGTGAATTGCATTTGTTAAAAATAGATCGAAATGTTCCAAACTGTGAAACAATATATCATGAACGAAACGGAGTCAATGCTTGTTTGAAGGTCAATGGTTAATTACTCTATGTATTAATTACTCTATGGCCTATATTGTATTAATTAAAGTATTAACATATGGATTGTAAAAATATATTGAAATTATTTGGAAAAGTTGATGATAGCAACGATAAGAGTAAATGCCGCTAATTTATTTATGACTCTTTACAATAATTTCTTTTATTTGACGTGATAGCTGAGGAACCCTTCAAGATATAATATGTTATCGATACACATATCTAATTATTTTCATGCAGGAACATATGCAAATTACCTTCCATGTTTATCTTTGTATTATTTAAATAAAACTGTTTTAAAAACAATTCCTGAGTTATATAATGAATTATGAATGTGAATTATATAAACGAATATTATAATTTCCTCTTTATTTATTTATAGCGTTGAAAAATCCTTGAATTATATATATTTTTAATATTTTAGATTTCCCGATTTTTACGTATTTTCACTTCCAAATCTTTACATTTTGATAAGAGCATTTTTCTATCGCAATTTTTAGAATATTAGATTTTTAGGTGCACTCCGTTTTGTGAATAATTCAAGCCGCTTTTAGACGATCAATAGCGCCTGTCGAATATCGCTTACAGAGTGCTTTTTAGAATACGAAACGAAATCCGTGATTCGGGCCGACTATCAGTTTTACAGACTCGCGGGCTGTAAATCCTCGATCTGACCGCGAAACGGAAATAAGTAGCTTCCCATTATACGGTAGCTAAGGAAGACAAACGGACGGATTATCCCGCTTTGCTATCTTTCCTCGCGATTCTGTTCACTTCAGGCCTTTGTAACGGCTTTTGTCGGGAGACTTATTTGTTTCTTGCCCCGTTGCATTTACATCGCAAATGTGTCATTGAAAGATGCACCGAATTTTTAAGGGACTCCAAGACAATAGAGATAAGAAAATTTTTCAGGCGACGAATTTTGAAAGACGAACGTAAATGGAGTCCAGGGTGTAAGAATATAAGGACTCGGGATATAGCGATCCGGATCGCCAAGTATGCTAGCTAAGTTTGCTGGTAAAAGTTTCAAGGGGTATCTTGGATTCCCCACGCGCAAGATTGTTAACATTCCTGAAGCCTTTGGTTGGGTTCTAACTTCCTTGCATCCAAGAGATGCGATTCTAAAGTTGTCACCTCTCGCAGGCTCTAATTTCCAACTTTCTCATCTCCGAATATTGCGTGAATTGCGTCATTCTAAAGTTCATTCTATTTTTGTGATTGCGTTTCTCTCGCTCCAAATTTCGATCCAAAAAATTAGATCTCTTGTCGACGCCGCGTATTGGCGTGTCGACCGCTACGCTAACGCAATTAATACGCGGACTGAGCGTGACGTCTATCAATTATTATCTGGGGATGACAATTAATGCCCAGAAATTTCGATCATAACGGGGATAGATTATTAACAGATGATATAATTATATCGCAGCGACGAGCATGACGAGTTTGACAATATTGATTTCGCACCATTTTGATAGATCGGGCGGCGCTCGATAAAATACCTTTTTAAAAATTTGATAAGATTTTAAAGATTTGCTAATTGCGTCAATATAATATCAATGTTGATGCATCCTAAACAATAAGATTTCCTCTGCAAATTATATTCTCGTCACGCGCGAATATCATTCAATAATATTAACT
Organism: Aphaenogaster ashmeadi; assembly: GCA_003063805.1. NCBI lineage: Eukaryota > Metazoa > Arthropoda > Insecta > Hymenoptera > Formicidae > Aphaenogaster > Aphaenogaster ashmeadi. Next base: position 342,883 of record NJRQ01000158.1, on the reverse strand, counting down.
TTTAATTTTGGACATTAAAAATCTTAAGCTTCTAATGAATCTTTGGTTAAAGCAGAGTTGAATGGAAACTTAAAACGAGAAACGTTTCCAATAAACCAAATTTTAGCAGTATTTATTTATTATTTGTAATCGTTATCATAACGACTGCTTACGAAACTACAAATTTGCGCTCTCTATTAGCGTTTAATATCACGATACGAGTTTCAGTTACTGGATTAGTATAATTAATATAATTAAGCAATTATGGATAAATATAATTATTCTACATTACATAATTATAAAATTTTAATTGAAAGAGAGAGGAAGGGAAAAAGAGAAAGAAAACAACATTTACACATTACATATAATTTTTATTTATCGTTTGCGTGCTTATAAGTAAAATGCGTAAATACCATAAAAATTAATACAAAGAATTAACAAGATCAAGAAAAAAAGGGGCTCAGAGCCCCTTTTCTTGATTGATTTTTAATCTTTTGAGCCTATTATTATTGAATTAACAAGAGTTCAATGTTCCATTTAAGACCGATTTTTAATGTTTTTATAATGTATTCTTCATTCAAATACTTCTTCGTATCTTCGCGAACTGATTCATTTTAATGTGAATACTCATACCGGCTCTGTCCCAGATACACGCCATCAATATCTGTTTTCTTACCCCTCACATCGTACCGCTAAATTTCAATATGCATTCTCTTACACTGCAGTTCCATAACTCAATTCTATAACTCTCTTCCAGACTCCCTACATTCATTATGTCGTCTCTCTCTTCTTTCCGCACGGAATCATCCCATTACATATAGGTACTTCACTTAAAAAGGAATTATTATTTTTTATTCAACTATGACACTCTGCATATGTAAGTTTTTTACTTCTCATCATCTCACAATACTCAATTGTCAAATACTGTTTCTATCCGTTCGTTATCACAATTTCTGTTTTCAATTGTCTTTTAGTTCTCTGGACTTTGACATATTGTTGGAACATTGTCATTTCCATTGGATGTAATTGTTTATGATCCATATAATTAATCTTAATTTAATCACTTGAGAAGGACCAAAATCCATGGTCGAAACGTCGTGACATTTTAAATTAAAATAAAATTGGCCAGTAGTGTCGAAACAAATCTCCTCTTTGGTTTATTATTCACTGGCGAAGAATATTCATCTCTTACTTGCTTATTATTTTTTGCTTTATGCTCGGTCATATAACTCTTCTTCTACCTTATAATAGTTATAGCTTGTTAGAATTTTATGTTGAATATCATTCAGCATAATTTGCGTTGTATTATTACCTATTTTATGTTCAATTCTTCATACATATACTAATTATTACATACAATTTATATTGCGATACTTTCTGTTCGCTATTTATTATTTCTGTTTTCTTTCTTTCATTTTATTAATTTATTACATTAATTAATTTAATTTACACTACGTTGATTATTATTACTCAACATTAAGAATTAAATCAGTATTTAAACTGTAACCTCACCTTTTGTCCGCAATTAATATCTGTATTTTATACTGCGTATACATATATACTACCCAGCATGCCTGTTTATTATTTGCATTCAATGAAGTTATTATTATTATTATTGTTATTAAAATAGCGCTGTAAATAATATATCATTTAAACGATTACGAAATAGCGGGTTTATTCGATTTCCGTTATCATTACACTGCACTCAGCAGATCTGTTTAGTTTTCGTCACCAATCTGTTATCTCATACTTCGTTAAAAAATTGCAATCGACTTCTGTTGAAATTCTGTGAACGTAATTGCAGATAACAGATTCTGATTCAATACCCTGAATTCATGTCTGTCACTTTGCAGTTGATAAAATTGCAAACTTTATAAAACTGACGTCTACGTAGCCAATTAGCGTCGCAAAGTCAAAAAAGTTTTATTACTTTTCAATCAATTTTTAATATATAATATATTAAATTATATAATATATAATATATTAAATATTGTATATTATATTATATATTATATTATATATTAAATATTTAATGTATATAATATAATTCTATCGCGCTTCCTTATATATATATATTAAAATGTATTTAAATATTATATATATATATATATATATATATAGAATTACATGAAAGTCTGTCTGCAAACTTTATTCCTAATGAAATTAACTGACAAAAAATTTTCTTTATATTTTTATCGAGATTTTTATATACTCTCGAGTGTCTCTAATGTCCATTTCTATCAATGTAGATTAACTTTAATCTCGGTTTAACTTACGCTCTATCTTTTTTTAATTCTTAGAACGTAGAAAAAGATAAAGAGTAAGTTAAACCGAGATTAAAGTTAATCTACGTTGGTAGAAATGGATATAAGTGTCTTCCAGAACACTTCGGTTTTGCTGTATCTTCGAAATCTTAGGATCGCGAACTCCTCTAAATTTCTCCAACACCTGTCGCTGCGGAAGTACCGATTTTTCAAGTCCCTTAACTCTCTCTAACGCGAAAAGTATCGTTCTTCGCGTCATTTCGGCAGTACCGCTTTTTTTTTAAGTCCCTTAACTCTCTCTCTAATGCGAAAAGGATCGTTCTTCGCGTAGAGTCCCGCAGTGTTCGGGAAGTCTGGAGGCTCTCTCTCTCTCTCTCTCTCTCTCTCTCTCTCTCTCTCTCTCTCTCTCTCTCTCTC
>NJRQ01000158.1:303905-326658 GCA_003063805.1 Aphaenogaster ashmeadi | reverse complement strand
AATTCCAGCAATAGTCCACGGCTACTGCCATACATAGTAATTTTTAATATAAAATTTTCTCCGTGTATACATTATTATATTATATAATTAAAATTTATTTTATACACTCTCAATTTAACATTATAATAAAATTAAATTTCAGATTGTGGCTATAATTCAAGCATGAATACAATTCAAATGAAATCAATTGTCACATTGAAGATAAAGACTGAAATAAATATTTAAGAAAAAAAGCAAAGCTTAGTAGACAATCTGCAAAATCTGATTTGGCTAACCGCAGCTAACAATAAGACAAGCGTAAGAAATAGGATCCTTTTAAGGGATTAATGAGGTAATACGAGTGATAACAAGATATTTTATACCAGATTTTCATGTTAATTAAGTTAAAACCAAAATCGACTTAAGGACCAAGTTTGGGACTCGGGTCTCGACTTGAACCCATCGAAACTTTGCTCCGCCGTGAGCTATAAGCCTATCCGACCGACGTTCTCGAAACGAACACCCTAATCCATCTTCCTGTACCGTTACAGGCAGAGGTGCATTCGTCGCGCGCGGCAAAGGGCTAATCGAATAACTATTCCGAATCATTTTGAGAGAAGCTTCGAGAGGCCTTCTTCCGCGCCGGGCACTCGATAATTCAACGAGCGGGCGATATCCGCGTATATTCTTACATGAAAATCAATACGGAACTACAGCGGAACTCTCGTCGTCGTAGTCGCCGTCCTCGTGATCCCGACGTATCGTGCAGAGCACGTATCTTCCTTTTTATCGGCGGGGGGAGGGCAATTGGGACAGGATTGGCACATCCGTTGTACGGACGCAGTTCGTAAAACACCGGGGATGAGCAGGAGCCGGCCTGGCAGGAGTCAACGTAACTCAACCGGAAGTACGGAGGGAGCACCGAGCACCCCCTTTCTCCCTCTGCTCTTCACGAAGTTTCTTCCCGCGCTGGCAAACGATCAAGCCGTTCAAGTACTAGAATCCTTTATTGGGGGTATCTAATTGGCGGCAGAGATACGGAACGGAATGATAAAGGGGAAAGTAGCGGTTGAGCTATCTGATTGTCGAACGTCTTGAATACGTGCCGTATTAGTATGTATGAAGCACGAAGACGCTGCTTCTCGCATCAATCCCGGGCTGTTCGAGGAAACCACCGCTGCAAGTTTCATTATGCGAAGATGCGGCAGGCACTGGGATCTCCCTCGCCTTGGATCCCTTAATCCGTGTCTTTCGCGCGAAATTGTCTGATTTGAAACGGAAAACCTTCACCGGTCCCGATCCTTTCTGTGGGCGTTTAATTTAACGATTCGATAACAGATTTAATCGCGATCGTCTTTCCGTAAAAAACGAGCTGTAGAGGATTAACCCGAGTCTTAATCCACAGATCCCCGAGAGCCTCATAACGAGCTGTTAACTTAATAAGCTGGATTTCGGAGCAGCTTGAACGGATTAAAAAACTATTTTTCCACAAATATCGTGATGGAGAGAGAGAGAGAGAGAAAGAGAGAGAGAGAGAAAGTACAGGAATCGGTTTCCATAGGAATAAATATTTGTCTTAATTACAATATTATTTTCTACAAATAAGCTTTCCGTAAAAATTTGACCTTAATAATTATAAAATATCCTTACTTACCTTTTAACGATTGATCGATTACACAGCGTTCTTATTTCGCAAAGTGCAAAGTCGTTCTTCAGACTTGAACTTCATTCATCTCGTCTTTATTAATTAATTAATCGATTAATTATGTATATAATTATTTACAATACAACGCGTTGACTTAAACTATACGTACAGTAAGCTACACGGCTAACAATGGTAATTATTAAGGTAATATTCACATCACACAGCGAGCAACATACACGCACATGAATTATTTCTGTATCACTGTTTATATAAATTTGTTATCGGACCGTAGCGAAACGGGATACTTGTAGAAATTTAATAAAGAATTGTGATATGTAGGAAATAGATAAGTAATAAATGAGATATATTGTAATATCTAATAAAGATTTGAAAAAAAAAGATTGGCTAACTCAAGATTAAAGAACTCCAAGAAGTAAAATTTAAAAATTCAGGAAGCAAACAATTCACCTAAGTTCGGTCGACTAGGAATAATAAAATACATGAATCCGATAAAGCATTACCACGGATTGAGAGTTTTAAATATATAACGACTAAAATTTTTGCAAATTTATTGAACGAATTCCGACATCTGCACACATTACCTAAGGTCGTTAGCAAAAAAAGATAGAAAATTGTTTCCCTTAACCCTTTCAAGCCCAAATAATTTTTTTACATCGGAGATTTGTTTCCCCTAGATAAATTTATACTTACATTTATATATATTTTTAATTATAATCTTTGAGATTGTAATATAATAACAATAGAATATCTCTGACAAATATAATACAATATAATATAACATCGTGTGACATGGTTTAATGCATATTTCGTATTATTTTACACTACATATAATTATATTATAATTATACAACACAATATATTATATTACACATTTATATGCATATATTTAACACGTTCTTAGGAAAGTAATTAAAACGATCGTATATAATTTTAATAATACCGTGCGGCAATCGGGGAGCTGGAAAGGGTTAATGAGCCTTATCTCTTAACTTGCTTTTACATTAATATATAATTACAGGTGCAGGCTATCTTGCGATCCGCGAACACGCTGACGAAGCACAATTTGATCTTGGAAAGCCCGTAGTCCGAGATCGATTTGCCGCTGGAAAGGGCGGATTACTCCCTAAGGGTTAATGAACGGTTCATTAATGAACGCAACACTAGAACGCGATCGGTCTCGCTGGAAAATGCCAAACGATGTGATTAATCTAATGGATTAATTTTTTGTTACTTCACGGATACTTGATATACACGGAAATATGAAAAATCGATATGTGCCGCGATCCTCCCATTGACATGCGAACGATTATTATTCACGATGACTAAACAGTCGCTTAATTACCTTTCATTCAGATCAATCATCATTTCGGCAAATCATTCTAACGATCTTCGAGACATTCTTCGACATTTAAAATTTCCAACTTGGAATTATTATTACACGCGACAATCGAGAGATTAATCAATCTTATTAATTCGGAAAACCTCTTTCAAGTGTCGGTTTAAATTATTCATGGTATAAATTTATGAATTCGAACGAACTAGAAGTTTTTTTTTCATTTTTTTCATAGAATCAATTATTATTATTAATAACTGAGCAAAATTTCTTCTTCATTAATTTTATCTGACGGAATTCCGCACTAATTGTTGATTGTTATCGGGAAATGTCAACTTTTTCAAAAATCTATGATAATTATATTGATAATTATAATTTTTAACGAAGGCGATAAATAATTTTCACTCGCGATAAAATCGTCACTTACAGAAATATCTGTAAGGGAAACTGCGTTTATTTTAACCGTTTATTTTTCACTTTAACGACGACGTTACACGGTAACTTCCTCGGAAAATCTGCTCTTGTCGTCGAGGTTGATAACTATGGCGTGTGTCCTAGCGTGACCGGATTTGCTCCTGGATTTGTCCTTCAAATCGGCTTCCTTGCTATCCTTCCCGTGACACACTTCCCTGCCGACGTCCTCAATAGCGTGCTTCGAGGATGTTGACACGGCGATGTCTTTTCCGATTTTCCTCAACTCCGGCGTTTCATTATCCTTCGACGTATCCCGCGTATCCTTTCCGCTAAGCCCATTTTTCTCAATACACGCGCGACATCGATTTTCGCCCTGAGAACCGTTTCCTAAACAAAGGTAGAATTATCTGCCCGTAGGGCTCCACACGAGACCCGGTGCAAAATTAATAGATCATCCTGAACGGGTACAAAGGGAAAGAAGTAAATAAATAAAGCTCTCGTTTAGACTTCCTGTTTCCACAGTAAATTTAATTTAACCAGGCAGTTTTCGGGCAGTTTGTTTTATAATGCCGTTTATTTTCCTTTCTCTGGCCTTCCAATGCATCAGGAACAATTTTCCAGTTCTTGCCCCCTCTAATTTCCAACTTTAAATATAAATGAAATATGCGGGCCCATATATACCGCTTTTGTCAGAATTTCCACTTTTTCTAATTTTATCCTCCCCAGCTACGATCGCTCCTAAATCAGTGCCATTTTTAAACCGGAAAAATTTCTCTGGCTTTATTTCCGACTACATATAAATAAAATGTTTTTCCTCAGTTCATACAGAACTTTTATTGACGAGATTTTATTTCTGACTGTGCTAATCTTGAAAAACGGTTACAACGTATTCCACAATCCCGCTGACCTTTCGCGAAAAATTCAGCACACAGTTTTTTTAAAGCTTTTTTCTTACCTGCTCGCGCCTGTTCCTGACAAGCTTGTCCAAGATTAGTTTCCTTCGTCGATTTATTGAGATCGTTTAATTGAACGATGCTAGTCGAAATGGCTTGAATAGTGGATACTTGAGCCTCGACTCGATTCGAAGCGTCCAGCATGGCTCCCAGCTTGCTGGATAGCTCCTGATTTCCTAATAATATATTCTTCTCTTTTAGTACTTCTAACTGGTTGAGCAAACGGCGGAATTCCTCCTGGAAAGAATAAGTATCTCTTGCCATCCTTATTTTACATTTATAATCTAAAATGCTAAAGTGTTCAAATTTTTAAGTTTCAGACAACAAAGGTCTTAAGACGTCACGATTCTAAGATTCCTAAAATTTTAAGATTCTAATATCTAAAAATTTTAACAGATTCTAAGACTGGAGTTATCTTAAGGTCCCAGAATACCAAAACTCTAAAGTTTTAAGCTCTAAACTTTAAAGAGTGTACAATTTGGAGGATTAGGATTCTAAAACTTGGAGAATCCGAAAACTTCGCTTTATGATACGAAAATTAGGACAACATTAGAGCAATACAATCAAAACTCGCTGTGAATCTAGATCTAGATCGGATTATATTTAGGTAAGAGGAAGTGCACAGCTTCCGGTACATCTCCACAGAGACCGGAGGATACAACGATTTCGGTTTACCGGTGGTGCTTACCGTGACAGAGTCGCTTTCTTCGGCGAAATTACCCTGCTGAAGCGATATCGAGTTGGTCTGGTTACTAGTACCCGGACGACCGCTTTTCCCTAGGAACTTGCCGGTCGCGCCGCAAAGTTTGCCGATCGTCTCCTCCTTCCCTCCGTCGCGGAACACCACGTAAGCCTTCGTTAAATGCGACGTATGTAACAACCAAACTTACACAGCACCGGGATTTCTATTCAAGCTAGTAGGAGGACTTTGCAGTAATCTTGCATGAGAGGAAAGAGAGAGAGAGAGAAAGAGAGAGAAGCAAACAGAAAATGAAGCGGAAATTGCACGATTTAATCTCATTCGTGCCGATTGAATTTTAGCTTCATACGATACCGCAACTTCTACTTTGCTTCTCCCAGTAAATCTCGAAGAGAGAATAATCTATTTACAGATTAATTACGTTCGATCAAATATTATCCTATTTTCATTTACTTCAAATAAAGTTTGCTCGAAAATATTTCGCAAACATATTTTCATTAATTCTTTAGAGCTACCTTCAATCGCGCCAATATTTAGTATCTCGAAGATTGAAGCTTTTGCAAATTTCCCGGAAGAAAAGAGAACTACTTTAAATTCGCCAAAGTACTCGCTATTAAAATTTGATGCGTTCAGAACTGCTTCGCAGAACAATAACTATAGTGTTCGAATAATTCATTACGTGGGATTCGAAATCGTAAAAATTTTGGTACAAAGTAATCAATACATTGAAGTAACAATGCGTACGCCGTAAAATATAACGATTGTCATATAGTAAAACCTGTAATAAATAATACTTCTTACTTTACTGCCGAATATCAGGCAGAGCAGCAATGTGACGGTAAGCTGGGTATGGCAGAAAAATATGATGTACAATAAATCCGGATTGGCCGGCGATTGCAGGAACAACCTGCAGCAACGGGAAAGAAATTATTCAAAGCTGTTAGCCGCACGAAGCGCTATCGTGACGGGCGTATACTGTGTAAGTGTCCCAGATCTTCCGTTATTTTAACTTATTTCCCCATCGCGAAAATTCAAATTGTATCCTTAAATTGCGACGCCCCACGTTCTTGGTTGCGTCAAGTTTTAATGACAAATGCGGTGAATACATCTTCTCTCTCGATAAGAATTGAACAGAAGATTTTTAACGACGAAGAAGCGCTCGAGTAGAATTCGCGTTTCGCTTTCAGAACTTGCGGTAATTTGTAAATCTCGTATGTTGAAAAATTGAAGTAAAATCGCGATATCAAGTGCCGTTTAGAAAAAAGTTGATTATAAATTCGTCGAGGTACCTGTCATTAAATTGCAGTTACGGTGAGACACGGTTGAAAAACCGTCGACGCAGTATTTACATTTAAAATAAGGTTCGCTTTAAATTGACTTACATTATGCATCCCGGTTAAACTCTTGAAATATAAAATTCGGAGGAATTTAATTAGATTTAAATATAAAAAGATTCCACTACTGCGTCGCCGGACGGTAAACACGCGACTAAGAAAATCGTTGGAATATATAGCGTTTGATCGAGCTCTTTCAACGTTCGCGGAAAAAGGATTTCGCGAACAGTATCGTGTTACGAATAATTACGCGACGAAGCCTCGCGAGCGCTTCCCGGACGAGTCTGCCGAATCGGTCATGCCGAATAATGAATGGCGGTGGAAAAAGGAGGTCTTATAACGCGAACTTACATTGAAACGTTGAGGAAGACTGATAGTAGAAATTCGTTGTAAATCGCCATTGAAATGAATCGACTCTCATTAAACTCCGACGGAGTCTTTCTTACTACGATGCACAACCGGATGCCCCACACGAGGAACATCACCTCGACTGAAATCACGTGAAATTCCAAGTCACATTAGTCTCAATAGCAAGCTTAATGTTTTGCCCAAAAGCCCGCAGAGTCGCAGCTAGCGTTTTCCTTGCGTTCGTGCGGTCGTGGAAACATTTCCTATTTCCGTTCTCGGTTCGCGTATACGTGAGCAAGAGTCCAGGCGAACGCAATGCCAATTCGCATGCCACGTCCCAGTTACGACTCTGTAAATCGGGAGATCGATGGGCAGTTCGATGGTCGGAGCAATTACAGGTTTTCCGAGTGAAAAATCCAGAATCAACTGTCAGATGTGAACGCAATCGCATAACCTTTGCATTATGCATTCCACGGGTAAACTCTTGAAATGTAAAATTCCGAGGGATTTTTAAGGAATTATAAGAGCCCTTCTTCAAACAACGTGAGCGTGCCGAGCGTGATCGAGGAACATCGCCGAGGTACGCCGTATTTGCGTAAGATTTAGCGGATTAGCCGCTTCTTTGGCGGCTCATAATGAGAAAAATAATGCCTCTTGCTGTCGCTACCTGACGACAGATGAATGCGAATTAACTGTAACGCGAGGTTTCCCCCTCGAAGCCGGCACGTACTACGCTATCCATCTTGATTTAAAATCGCGTTTGGCCATCTGCAGTATTACTAAATCAATACGGCTCACATGTGCACGCCGCTTTCCACATTACATATTATACACACATGCATATCGCATCTCTAATATGCTCTAATCCCTCATAATGCCGTATTAACTGCGCGAGCACGCATACAATGACCCGATCGCTAAATGCCTCTAATTTAATGTAAATTAATCTGATGTACCGTCAAGAGCAATTTTCCGAGAGGAGCGTCATGATAGAGACTCGGTAAATATTTTACGATGGAGACAGAGGCACACGTAACTGACAGCGGGGATGGGTAATGCGAACTAATGCGGCCTGCCACGTATAATGCAGGAACTTATGGATACGGCGAGGCCAGGGGATACGCCGTGAGACGGATGCCCACTTTCACGCCTCATTTACGCGGTATATCCCCGACGGTGCTTCGCGCATTTTTGTCCTCCCACCGTTAAACAAGATTCCACGGCGAAAATTCGGGACGGGATTCCCGACTTATTTATTCTGAGCGCCATCCATCCACCCTGGTAACTCGCCTCTCTCGCAACTTTCTATATTAAATATTTCAGTAAATAAGCTGCAAGCGCTGAGGCGGTTGAGGTGAAAAGCGAAGCCCGGGGCTTAATTCATCAGAAACTCTCTCTAACTTTCGATCGCATTCTTACGTGTACGCGGGGGATCGATCATTCCATAAGAGCAAAGTTAATCCAATGCCGCCTACTTCTTGCACCATATATGTAGGTATATATACACATACATACACTGAGAGAAGAATTTTTTTCAAATGAAAAAAAATACACATTAAAATTGACTAGACCGCGATATGTTTAAAACAATTCAAATTCGAGATAGGCCACTGCACCGAGAGAAAACGAAATAGTTCTGGCAACTATAATTTGGCAACTCTGAAATTTAAGTAGTTGCAACTAGTTTTACGAAGTAATAGGAACTAAAGTAGTACTGAATACTATAAAAATATAGTCACGCTAACTACATTTGTCAACTATTAATTGACAGTGAAATAGCGACTCAACTATAATTACACAGTTATATAGACTTGTTATATATTGTTTATATAGACTTCATACAAGTAAGATATGACAACAACATTTTTCCAGTTTAGACAAATATTTAGACAAATATGTAGTTTATCCAACGATTTACTATAAATGGTTAATATTATTACGTTTTCTTAGTTTATATAACTTATTTGTTGTTGTTACTGCAACTTTATAGCACATAGTTGAGGCGCTATTTGTCCACAAATTTCTAGTTGCTGATACGACTTTTTTCTCTGAGTGTGCTCTAATAATATTAAAATTTCTTCACAGTTTTTCGGGTTGGGTTGGGGAGGGGGGAATTTTATAGATGCTTGTTAGCATTGATATCAATTTAATATTGTGATATTCAAAGAGCTGCGTTTCAAGACCGATAGTAACGGCGCGCATTTTATAGGAAAATCACACATTAATATTATTGGAGCACTAAGATCTGCTGACCGTCTGATGACCGTCAGTGGCCTATCTCAAATTTGAATTTTAAAAAATACATTTTCTATTTCTAAAAACTATATCTTTTGAAACAAGTATTTGTTTGTTCTATTTAAGTAAAAATGTTTAGTTTTAAGTAAATACATATGTTACCTTAAGTATATTATTTTGTACTTTAACATTTTTCACATTTAAATAAATATTTTATAAATAACCTAATAATATTATTAAACTTGACTAAATTGTTTTCTAATATTAAAAAATCTGATTATCTTGAATATAAAAATGATCTAACAGTAAATATTTTCTAGAACGAAAAGAAAATAAATATTTAATTAAAAATTATAAATATAAATATTTCAATCAAGAAATTTTAAGATTTGAATACAATAAATAAGATAATTTTCTTGTATCAAGATACTTTTTCTCTCAGTATTTGTGTGTGTGTATATATATGTATATTCGGTAGTCCTGCCGCGCACTCATATTTCACTGGAGCTTACGATACAGCTTGCGATTACAGAAGTCCGCGGTATCGAAGGCACCGAGCAAAGGATTAAGCGAATCGATATCGGATCTCTTTTTACGCATAGCGCAGCGGACATGGGCACTCACGGGTAGTGAAGCTGTGGTCCCACCAGTCAGTTCGGCAGAGATACGCTTTGAGATCGTCGGCGGTCCGCGCGACGATCACGACGGGCGGTGCGACCAGTGTCCTTATGCTCAGGAACACGCTGAACGTCAGGACGATGATGCCGAGCCGCTTCAGCAGGCTCGCATCCGTTATTTTCACGGCCTTTGCCGACTTCACTCGGAAGATCACGGATATCCTGCGAGCAGAACATCACTCGTTGGATCCATTTTTTTCGTCTAAAGCGGTTCTCGTTTCGTGTTTTTTTCTCTTTTTTTTCGAATCGACTGACCGAGCCCGATGAGAGAATTTACGGATTCAATGCTCTAAACAGCGGGAATCAGCGGGTATTTCGTAAATCTAACTAGATCTATTGATTGATATTCTCTGAGCGTAATACCTGACGTCAAATAGTATTGTTATTTTTCCCAACGATAACAATCGAGTTAGTTATGAATGTTGCATAAACGAATCCTCGCATACGAAAAAATGTTATATAAAAGTTGTAAAAAGACATCACTCCTCCATTTTTTTTGTAAGATAACAATCGAGCTAGTTATGAATGTTGCATAAACGAACCCTCGCATACGAAAAAATGTTATAAAAGTTGTAAAAAGACATCAATCCTCAATTATTTTTGTAAGAATCGAGCTTTGGCAGTTCAGTTAAAGAAGTCACGAAGTAATAAAACTATATGTTTTAAAGTAAAATTACCGCGTTATAAAACGCGAGAGAAAACTTTCGAACTCATTAAGAAAATGATAGAAAAGAGTCAAGATAAATAAATAATAGATCAAATATATATACCATCATCATTGAAATTCGAATGGAGAACGGTTCTTATTTCGGCGGGACGAATTGGGGAAATAGTCACGGAGCGACCGAAATGTAATGTCATCGAGAAGTGAAGTACACTTACCGCCACGTTTTGAGCATGAGTGCCCCGTATGTGAGAGAAAAGCCAATTTCTCGTAGCCATACGCGCACGGTGCACGTGATGATGTTTGGCCTCGGGTACATGACTATAGTCTGCAACAAGCAAATGCATATTCTGCAATGCAATGCTGCGTGAGCAATTTCCGACGATTATGCGTGTGTGTCGCGGCCGGCACACATCCGCGCATCGGTGTATTCATCCCCTTTCTATTAATCGTGTAAATTTTAACAACGTCATTTCGACAAATTGCCTCGTTATAGCGCTGACGCTTCCCGGAATATGTAATTACGTAATTAGAATATAATATTTAAAGCACTTTAGATACGCGCGCCTTTGAAATCGTGACGAGAACACTCGAATTGAACCGTCGTCGGTGAGCATTTATTATTTATGTATGGATCGAGGTATATAGGATGTAGGTATACATAACGATGAAACTCATCATTAACTAATGTCTAAATAATTCATGTATAACATAGTAAATACGAAAATGATACATTATGATATATCGCGTTGGTATTGCATTAGAGAGGCAAAATGTAAATCTATTTACTAAAATATTATTGCTCATTTAATGTTTATTTCAATGCATGCATTTTTTAATGTATCTATTTCGCCGCTTGAATTTTTAAACGCTAATTCGAAATTTTCTCCTCCAAGATGGCAAATAAGAAATGAAGATGGAAAAAATAGTCTCTTTCTCGGTGTTCTTCCATCCAATTAAAATTATTTTGGATTATTTATGGGAAAGTTTGTTATCGTCGATATTGTATAAAAGTCTAACATCTGAATAATGTTGGAAAATCCGCTATGGAAAGCATACAGGAGATAGAATACAGAGCGAAAAAGGAAAACAGAATTCTCGCTGAACGAGCATTTTGGAGCGATTTTTCTTTTGTGTAACACGACGCTCTGACATCGCATAAACTTCGGACCCCAGCACGGATTCATAGACATGTTAGAATTCTCGGAGACTAATGATTTTCACGGAGAAAAATGGGAGAGCAGAGAGAAATTATTACGATATATAAGAAGTAAGTCTATCGATAATAAACGAGTGCGGACGGTTTTACACAAATATAACGTTCTCATTATGTGTATTCGCGTTTATTAAAAATACGTCTACGTAATGAAAGTAAAAAAAAAGGTATGAGCGTAGTAAAAGGTGTAATAAATTCCCTTCTTTCGCGGAGCTGCAGCGTAATTTTTCCTTTTACGCTCGAAAATTAAGCCCGAACACCCGGAAATATTGTAAAGCTACGAAACGGAGCTCTGTCTTAATAAGAACGAGGAGTAAGGAACAAGGAGAAATTACGGGCGGCTCGCACGCACCGCAAAATTCGACGGTGGTTACGGCCGGCTTTCCGGGCTGTATCGCGCGATTTACACCGGGTCGACTCTCGCTCCGGTGAGATATAATACCGAAGTTTAGTGAGAAACGGAAGGAAGGCGAGCTCCATAAGGGAGCAAATGACGTCCCATTAAGAATGGTACTTCGAGCTTAAGCGAAGTCATCCGGGAGTTCGTGCCTCGTAAGAGGCAAACATTACGCAGGCACGTTTCTACCGTCCTAGCGAACGACGAGCTACCAAGTTGGAGCACTCGAAACGTCGCACCTTGATACTAACCCCTTCACGGCCGTGCCATTACTCCAGCGAAAGAAAAATCACGTCGCCATTCTAAAGGGGGAGAGTCACGTTGCCCCGACGCTTACACGTGGCGTCCGTGGCTCGATAGTCGGATCCGCTTCGTGCGACCGTCCATGCGCGCGCGTTTAATCTTACGCGCCTATTGTTAGATACCGCTCCCCCAAACATGCATGTCTAAAAGACATCGAAAAGATATCTTAAAGACGTCTTATAAAACATGAAGTTGCATAAGACGTCTTTAAGATATCTTTTCGACGTCTTTTAGACGTACGTGTTATCTGGGCCGTTGATAGAAAAATGACACAAGTAAAAAATTAGCATGCAAAATTGCAAAACTGCAGTTTTGAGATAAGGAAATGGACCACAAAGACCAATACATTTTTGTGGAAAAAGGAGACACTTGTAGCTTGCTTGTTTATGTGGAAAAGCGTCACAACTTTGATAAGGGATGAAATTTACACTATATTGGGGTTGCAGTGTTCGAATTTTGAAAACTCATTACATAGTTTTAAAGAATACGTTATAATTGAAAATATAACGTGGAAAGAAAGTGAAGTTATACATATTCACTATTCTATAGTTTTAAAAAAAACGTTCCAATTCAGAATGTTAAAAATGCTCTACTGAAAAGCTGGCTTATTTTGAGATGTGTCATCTTTCTATCAACAGAACGACATCTTGGGAAAGAGCGTCAGCTCTTATATTTCATGGGATTCGAGTTTCGCGTTTCCGCTTTCCCTCCTTTCCGGGTAGACATTGTGCCGACATTGGGTTTAATTTTTGTTGATCCGAATGCCACGCGGGACTACAGAATTCACTGGGAACATACTTGTTGTCACTTCGGCTAAACTTTAGTAGTAAATTCTACAACCCTGGAGAGACGTACTGTATACAACTTTGGTGTAAGTGAGTGTCACATAACTACTTTCCTGCACAAACACCTCTCTATAAACACCGAATGCTTGCGCTAGTTTCCGTTTAATTACTGCAGCTTAAAGTTTATTATTTAGCAGTTTTGCAACGGAAACGATACGTACACAGTTGGAAAATTTGTGTTAAATTTAACATAAATCACATGTCCCAAACGGTCCACTCAAATTTTTGTGTTAATTTAACATAATATGGATGTGTTAAATGGTTACACTGATATCATGTTAATATTTCAACAAAAAAGAAATGTAATTTTGATCGTGATTTAAAGTTAATTGTGTGTACAATTAACATAACTTTTATGATGAAATTAACATATGAGAAATGTTCTTTTCATATAAGAATGATAATAAGTATAACACGCAGTCATCCCCACTTCTATTATAGAGTAAAATCAACACTCTTTTTCTGTAAATTTTAACACATTTAATAAATACGTGCAAATTTTTGTATTACTTTAACATATTTTTAAAATAATTTTAATAATTTTACATTTTATATTTGTTAAGTTCAGTTAACAAAGCAGACATGTGTTAAATTTACATATGAATGTGTTGATTACTTAACACAAAAACTTTAACCAGCAAATTTTTTCACAAAAGTACACAAATTTTCCAACAGTGTATATATACACATAAAACAGTCCCGGTCTCGATGTGCCATGATTGATAAACTAATTAATTTATGCGGTATGTACAATTAACGTAATGCGAAATGCCGATGTAAATGATCTTGGAACGAGATCTGGAAACATTTTTTACGTTTTAAAATTCTTCTAAAAATGTTCAACTAAAAGTTACGTCTCTCGAAGAAATCTTTTTGCGCCGGAAACAGGAATCTAAAACACGGATAGCGGTGGGTGTAAAAAAAACTCATTTACTTCAACGTACGTTGCAAGAACGAATTTGGACGTGATTTTTCCGCTTTTGAAATAATACGATTACGCTCTGTAATACGGTACAACTGCAGCGACTGTAATTTTTTGCATGAGATCATCCCGAGTAACGATGTAACCGCTTACAACGACGACATGGTGGGAATATATCATGCTAAATTTGCATGTCTCGCGAGTTAATTGAGCATTTCGCACGACAGCTCGCGATAATTTAGACGGGTATCTTATATCGTTCTGTCGAAAGGCGAGCGTGGATCGTGCATACGTGAGAGATCCCTGGAGTTTACGTTTATACAAATGACTTCTCGTCGACGGGATCCGTTCCGGATTCGATAAAGCAGATCTGCGAAATGTGATAGAAATTCCGCTATCAACCCGATATATCACGTTAGAACGTGCGCGGAATACGTATCACAGCAGCTGTCACTACGGGTCAAAACTCAGAACAACCCAGAATACGATGTCTAGAATTATTTTACGCTGCTACGTGATCTATGCGCTTGTGATAACGAGAGAGAAAGAGAAAGAGAGAGAGAGAGAGAGGGCAAACTTCCATCACGCTGCAAGAGCATGCCTCATCTGGTAATAATCCGCGTATAATAAGCGTAATAACGAATAATAACAAGCATCATCCCTTCTCTTCCGGCATCGAGACGGGGATGAGGGGGTGCGCCGCTCCAAGTCACCGTGAGAACTCTCGAGAGGAATCTGATTAACGGCTTAATTGCAAAGATCTCCAATTTAACACAGTTAAAGTGACTACTTCATAACTCGGGGGATACTTCGAAAGTTACAGATCGCGAGAGAAATCGTAATTACAGTCGAGATAGGAAGCGGGTAGATCGTGCTTTCTCACGGCGGGGAGTTCGCGGCCGTGGGAGTCGGGTCGCATCCCCCCCGCATCCCAGACATTGATACATTCGGCACGTCCGCTTTAATTTGCAATGCATGAGGGCCATTAATAGCCGGTGAATACACGGTGCTCGCGACCGACGCGTGCGACGATACCGCGAATTATGCGTTATCATAATTGGCGCACGGGGCGCGTGCATACATTAGGGGCGCAGTCGCCGCGACAGATGCGGTTACAACCGGCGGGATGCTGTGGCTGCGGGACAGAGAGGGAGAGAGATAGAGAAAGCGGTTTCTGCGCGCGGTAGCACACGCGCGAGGCTTTGTTATCGGACACCGACACTACGACCCTCATGAATATGAAACGTTCCGGGAAAATGCGAGGCGAGACGATTAGGCGAGGCCCCTACTTACCGTGCAGTATATGAAGAAGGCGCCCAGGACAATCACGCGCAACAAAACCGGGCTGGCCGCTCGCACCACCTGCAACAGACCATTTCGCTCGTTCATTCACGCGCCGTTGGCTTGCGAACTCACGCCCGATGGGGCGGGGAACCGAACACGCGATAAATAAAATCAGAGTCGCGGGCGGCGCGGCGGGAGCAAACGGGCGGAAGATCACGCCCGTCCTTTCTCTGTGCCTCCGCCGAGCCGGCAGAAATCGCATCTGTCAAAAAACTGACCTCGATCCGCGCGATACTTTATACAGACAGGGAGAGATTCGCGCGGCGTCGAAGTTCTCGTTTCTCGAGTTCGTAAATCCTCGAGATTCCTCCGCGATACACCTTTGTGTGGAGCGTTTAAGGGGGAAGGGGAGCCTTCGCGGAGGCTCTGAAAATTTTCACCCCCTTCCCCCTTAAACGCTTCGATACTTTATCTTAACCTATTTCTGGTTGCCAACACTTCGTTGGCAAGCGGAATGGGACTGTTCGTGCCCAGTGTGGCAAGAAAACAATTTTGTCGAATATAGTCGTCAATTATATTTAAAGGTTTTGGGGGTCGCGCTAAATCCAAATTTCAAATAAAAATTGTACAATTCAAAATGGCGGATTCAAAATTCCAAAGTTGTAATTTTTTACTTCAAATTTGGATTCAACGACCCAAAAAACCCTTTTGCAAAAATAATCAGGTGCACACTATTGCGTCGTCGTAAAATAATCAAAAGTAATCAGGTGCGTACTATTGATGCCATCAAAGGGGTTAATATTGTGAAAACAATGCGGCTTTAAATTAGACGGACAATTTTGCTTTTCCAATTATTCGCAGTGGTAGGAGTTTATTGCGGACGAAACTAATGATGTTTATTTTCGAAGGTACTACTGCAAAACGCGAACTTTCTCAATGGTATATTCCACGTTATCTGTTATTTAAGAGTATCTCCCTCCGAATGCTTTATTTATGTTGCTTGCAGCTGCTTCCACAGCATTGTGCTGTGGTGGTTCAGTTTATTTTCAAAATATACATGTTTGTTATACACAGGTGAATAGAGCGGGTTCTAAGCATGCTCGCTGTTACTTCGGTTTATTCTATTCAAAATCTGTTTCGGTTTATTCGGCAAAATCTGTTTGTTTAAAGAGATTGTGGTCAAAGTTTATAGTTTACACAAATCCGTTTTATTAGACACTAGTATGTTTGTTTAAAAGCCAGGAAGCAGTACTGGTTGCAGAGAAAACAATTGTGCTTGCGACCCTGATGAAAACATTTTTAAACGGAGGCATGCTAGACGATTTCTATTTCAACTTCAATAAAATATTTATTTTTTTCGATCTTTTCAATTCAATATTGCCGTAAAAAAATATTCTATCGAAATATATAGTCATATCGCAATTTGCCGAAAAAAATCCTAGAAAAGGGGAAATAAAAAGTGTGAAATAATAAATAAAATTATTTTTTTAATATAATTTTTATGCATTTTTTAAATGTATTCTAGTATTTCGTATCTCTGTCACATTGCGCATTCGCTGCTTGTCGGAAGCAACAAATAGTACGACGGTGCAGTTCAGCAAACACGACCTCTGAGACTATCCTACAATCTGCCCGTGAATTGCTAAAAAGCCAGCTACATGCAACTTACATGACACTTTTTGCGGTGGTAAAAACTAGCGTGGCGCTATCAGCTCGGAATATTTTAACTTTGCCAACGTGCTAGCCGGCGACGAAAAAAGCAAGTTAGTTTACCGGCGTCTTGAAATATGTACACGGAGCTTTTTTACTAGCCATTAGCAGAATGGCATGCTTGTGGCTGTTCAATAAAGAAAAGCGTCGTGTAAACCGCGCTCTCGCGGCTCATAAATTACAGTTCTATTAAAGTAATCCCGTTGCGCGAGAATTGCGATGCTTGTGCGACATCTGCAAAATTCAAATCTTTCAATTGCTTACAACTCATAAATTATTCAGCCCGCCGTACGTGCCCGCCGAGGAAAAAAGGTCGATATTAATGAAGACGGAACACTTTGCGTAATACAATGAAACTCGTAACGCGATAATATTTAATGAGCGGTCCTCTGTGTTACAGACTGACGCCTTAAGCGCGACACTCATTGTCACTACTGTGTTATTACGATCGCTACCTGAATTCTTAAAGCCGATAACGGGTTATAAATGCGCCGCACCCAGTTTCATCCATTTGCGCTTTCATACGATATTCAAGAAACGTGCTAAAGTGGAGGAAAGGTCGCGATGGGGAATGCCGCAAAATCCGCCGCAGCGCGAACACCGGGGGAGAATAATAGCGAATAAAGTGAGTTAAAGTTCGTCCCCCGCAACAAAGCTAATTTCCCGTTCGCGTGTCTCGACTGTTTCATTCGCACTCCAGAACGGACTTATTTGTTGCTTCCGTTTCACCCCATTTTGCACCGCGTTCCATCTTGTGTGGATGACAAATAAAAAGAGGGAGAGAGAGAGAGAGAGAGAGAGAGAGAGGAGGGGGGAGGAGGAAAAGAGAGGAAGGGGAGAAAGAAGGGATCTGACTCTTAACCCTCCCTGGAGTTACATAGGCTGTTAGTGCTACGAGCGGTAAAGTGCAGCCTTCCTTTCTGGCAAAAGGCGATTTGCACGAATTACCGAAGCGGTAAGTCCAGGAAGGACGTATCTGCAGTTCGCGAACTTCCTCGGGAGACGAACGTTACTCTAATGACCCTCTCCAACGAAAAACGATCGCCTCGACCGCTTTAGAGAGTTACGCAACACCCGAACACCCATCGAAGCTCATCTTCCTTTCGACTGCGTAAGTTAAAGACGACGGATCGTAAGTAATCCGCCATTCTCCCTCCCTCACTTGGCGACAACGGCATTATCCAATTGTAATTAGAAATTGCAAATTCTAGAACGGTTCGAATCTAAAGAGCACGAACAAACTTGCCAGCTGCCAGAAATTCCAGACGTCAGCTAATGCGAATGTTGAATGCGATGGTGTGATTGAAATTCATACAATTTACGGTATAAACTTGGGTATTATTATTGCATGAACTTGAGTGCAAACTTGGGTGGGATATCGCGGAAGCAACTTGCAACATGAATTAATACAACGCGCTCCGGATCGTCCGTTAAGAGGTGATTTGCGCGAGATTGACCTCGGAGAATGGTATTTCAATTAGCAAATCCCTAAGTGCTCCCACATTCATGACTATTGAAAGACACATGCATTATAGTTAAAATAACATTATTTAACCCTACGATCGCACTCACCGAATCGGATTATTAAGGCGTCCGTTGATTCTTCGACTCATTTCTTCTTAATAAAGCAATCTCGAATTGAAAGAGGATAATATTTGTGTTTCGCTTAAATAAGCTTTGAATGGAGTTAGCGTGAATTCTATGAATCCGTTACAATACACACAAGTTCCATTATTCTGATTTCGACAATCCGCGTTACGTCCGCAGACGCGGACGATTATTACGACCGTCGAGATGCACTATCTGAACACGCATATATATATGTCTATCTGCCACTTCATAAGACAGATTACGCCGCGATATTAAGCTTGTAAATCGTAACTCGAATATGGATGCTTGTGGGACGACATCGAACGACCGAATTTGCTCGTGCTGAGCTCGCGCGCCTCGCCGTTTATCTTCCAACTCAGATTTATTAATGAGGCCATTAGAGGAAAGAAGAAAGCGATTATTCCGTTCGCTTTTGTCTCATCATCTAAATCTAATTAAAACATACTTGACTTTAATCACGCCATACGTAATTAAGACATTAATCCTACTTTTCTTAATTAGCATGCGGTATAATTTCATAAAGCAGTGACGATTTGAAACACTTTGCAATTAATTTCAATAAAATTATCAATCGTCCCGTTTCCAAATTTCTCCCAAAATGTCTTTATTATCTTCATCTCGTTATCTTTCTATTTTTAAATATCTCCAAACTGAGTACTACCGAAAAAACGGAGTGATATTTCCTGAAAAATATAAGTCGGAAATGTAGAAAATAAAGTTTTTTTTTACAAAGATTCATCTTTCAAAAGAATGATCTTGAAAATCGTGAAATTAATGATAATATGTTTTCTTCTAATTATTTTTTAAGAAATCCATCCTTTGATTGTACTGTCGGTTCAACGACATCCGACTCGCGCTCACTTTTATTTATGTTTCATTAATATGACAATTATATATGCTAATGCACTCCTTCATCCAGCTAATGCTTTCCCCGCATGGGATCGTTTTTTACGGAAGCTTACAGGACGCCGCGCGCAATTTTAATGCACGGGATTCTCAGGACACGTCGCATGTTTCAGGCTCGGATCCCATCCGAGGAAAATCAAGAGGCAAGGCGCCCCATTCTGTGCGCGACGATGGCTCGACGCCACCAATTTCGGGATTACGGTTGACAGTAGGTATACCGCAGAAAATCTGGTCGTTTCTCTGCGCGAGATTCAACGGGGCGACTCATCGCAAATTCCGCGAAATTATTGTCGGAAGCGCGCGCAGCAGATCCACCATCGCCACCTCCTGCCCTTCTTCCTGCTTTAGCACCTTTTACCCACCGCTTTCAATTAAAACGGGTCCTCGCGAGAACCATTCATGTTGCTTTTTCGCATTCGCGCTGTCGCGAGTATCTCGTAAAAGCGGGAGGGTTTTATGCGCGCCGGATGATTTATGCCTACGCCCATCATCTGGTCCGTATGATTTAAAGATGCGGCGAAACTCTCCGTGTTATAAATATCTGAATATCTCAGTACCGAGAAGCTCCATCGAGCATTCAGTAATGTTAAAAATGCAAGGTACATATGTGTTCATTAAAAGCAAAAGTCAAAACTGTGCAAGCTCAACGCCGCATAATCAGCCTAGTAGAAGGCTAATCCAACGCATAGCGGAATAAAATCCCGTTTTTATATCTCTTAAAACATTTTGTGGATATGTACCGATTATCCTTTTCTCCGCAAAGACTTCATTAGTCCGTCCCTTTTTCGAATGGCGAAATTCCCGGGTCATTACTGTCGCAAAAACACCAAGAAGCTCGCCACGTGCCATTATTGCGTTAATTAGTGTCGGATCCCAGAGTACCTCTTTGATATCCAGACAAGCCGAACGGTAGCGTCGTGCCCTCGTTAAAGGCAAAGGCATGAGGTGCTATTTCCCTTGAAGTGCCCTTGCCCAAGGGCTCGGCGAATGTAGGTGTTGGGAGCTCAGAAGGACTAATTAACACCTCGCGGTCGAAAGGATTCCTCGCAATCGCGCTTTTAATACGAAGACGGGCGCAATTTTATTTCGAAGGGTCGGCTGAACGAAGAAGAAAAGCTCGATAGCCGATATTCAGAGTAAGCTCTTGATCGAAAAACGGATTTATCCGAATATAGAGGGTAGCGAGAGAACCCGCCGTATCTGCATGTTTATTTACCCGATTCGATTTATTCGTACGAAACTTTATCCGTATCCGTCGGCGTTTGCATAATTTGATGGAACGTCGATAATTATACAGAGATAAATACCGAAATTGAATATATAGCCGGGATAATTTAATAAATTTATCGCACAAATGGCGATCATAATCCAAATAATACAGCTGTACTAATAAAAAGAAGAGGAATATCGTTCGAGTGATTGTTCGGATAAATGGTTGATGCCAGATCATCGGGATAACACCCGACTCTGACGCGAACACGATCACGAAGTGTATGGACATCGTGACATGATTATTAGGTCACGAGACACTCGTTCATCAGATATCAGTTTAAAGAGAGCCTCGTACACAATCTCCGGTAACTTTACACCCACGATAAGGGCCTTTCTAATAATCGCGCGCGATATCGGAGGCTGCGATCTAAGCCGAATAGGATTAACGTGTTAACCTTGTTTTATCCGATCGGCTGTTGAGATAGGCCGTAATGTGCGACAACGGCACTCTCTTTTTACCACGCCGAGCTTTTGTCAGAGCGTTCAGATATCCTCCCGTTTGAAAACGAGTCTGTCGGTCTGTACACGTCGGAAGTCTAAAAATGGAACTCATGCGGCGGAAACGATAGATATCGCGCCGCTTCTGAAGCGTAAATATTTATATATATATATATATATAATCCCGAGGTATAAAATGCAATGTTATGCAAAAATGCGATTACTCGCGCGTCAGCCAGTTTGGCGCAGATCGAATTTAAAACGCGCTTAATGCATAAACTTAATTCGCAAAATTTTATGAACTTAACTCATCTTTGCGTGATAAATCAAAGTGTCGCTTTAAATGCCGTCCAACCGCGGACGTTATGCGGTCTTACGTTGCTTCCGCATAAATAATGGATTTTGGACAGAATGTCATCTACATAGATATTTCACTACGGACATTACTTGGGCTCTTGTTGGGCTTTTGTCTCCGCGCAGACTAGAGATTTATACGCTTGTGGAACACGCTCTCTCTATTAGCTATCGTGATTTTAGAAATTTATTGACTCGCGTTTACGGTGACACCTGGAATGAAAATATATTCCGCGTTCGTTTCTGCGATCTTATTGTTCGGATTTCGCTTAAGCTTTCGGAATTAAGCTCTGAGCTCGCTGAAATATAGAGATTAGCATGCAAAATCTTTTCTCTCCGAACGAACGAGAATGTTCCCCCGTAAAATATCGGTTAAATATCGTCGTAAAATATTGCGCGAAAAGAATACAAGTTGAAATTTTTTATTGCCTCGACTCAAAGGCTCGCTTAATTAAGAGAAAGTGGATACTTGCTGCTAACTATTAAAAAAAAACCTGGTTTCTGGAAAAGATGAAAAGTGCGCTAATATTAATTCGCGGACCTCCCCACCTTCGGATGTATTTACCGAAATATATAGGGCGTGGTTAAAGAGGAGCGAGCGCCGCACGTTGTATTTATGAAAGCGCGGCGGAACGTCTCCGCTATTCCCCGGCTAAACGATGCCATCGATAGTTTGGAAAAGTCCAACGTAAAAGAGCCGTGGCTCCTACCTTCACATGCCCGTATTTCCATGTGAAAAGAGCGACGGCTGGCAGGCAGGCAATGATGCAGCACTCCAGGATAAGTATCGCCGTTCGCATCAGCCAGTTCAGGGATACGACGCAGGGCGAGCCGTCCTCGCAGGACTCGCACCCCTCGGCGCATGGCAGGCATTCGAACACCCCGCTTTCAGCGTATTGGCTTTTCTCACCCTGTTGACAAACGCGAGATTATTTTCCTCAAGGAGGGATGTCGTCGGCACTCCCCCGCAAAGGAATGCGAAGCTCGATAAGTGGCTGCTCCCCGAAATTAGTCGCCGCGGTTGAAAGGGGAGATTTTTGGTCCTTCAAAAACAAATACTCGACGCGTCAGGTATTTTCTTTCCTTATTCAAATATTACGAATCGAATACATTTCGTTATCTAACACTTTAAAATTATCAAGATAATATAAAAATCAAGATGATGTAAAAATCAAGATGATGTAAAAATCAA
>NJRQ01000158.1:288887-303805 GCA_003063805.1 Aphaenogaster ashmeadi | reverse complement strand
TAAAAATCAAGATGATGTAAAAATCAAGATGATGTAAAAATCAAGATGATGTAAAAATCAAAATGATGTAAAAATCAATATGATGTAAAAATCAAGATGATGTAAAAATCAAGATAATATAAAAATCAAGATAATATAAAAAAAGCCAATGTGAGCCAACGCCGTTGTTGGGGCGAAATAACTTATTTATTAAAATACAATTACAAATATACAAGTGACGTAAACGTTTCGACTCTAATTTGAGTCCTCTTCAGTACAAAATTAAAATAACGAATGAATTTTTGTGTGAATGAGATTCGCGTTACTTCCACCAAGTGAACTCAATAGGTAAGGGGGACAAGAAATAAATTAAAAAAAAAATAATGAATTAAGTAAATTAGCAAAATTATAAAATTTTGAAGCTTAAATTTAAAAATTTTTTTAAAGGAAAAGTAAAATAATTAGACAAAGATTAAGATTTAAAAGATTTAAGATTGTGGTTCTAGTGGATATGATTCTATTTAATTGACAATATCTTGTCAGTCCGTGCGATCATATTTTTCTCATCGTGAGAAAGCAATTTCTTTCTCTTCAGCATTACCAGATATAATTTTTGCCATAAATGTCTAAGCACTAATTAAAATTGACGTATATCGTAAAAATCCCTGAAAAGCAGAGAGGCAAACAATTTTTTCAAAAATTGACCGTAAAATAATATATCTCTGGACGACATTGAAGAACACATTATAATATTTCGATTTCGAAGAAGACATTTAAAAAATCAATTTAAAAAATCAAGATCCCCTAGAAGATTACGTATAATAAGATATCTTTATGTGCAAAATGCATTAGCAGATATTTCGTGTGAAAGACTAATAAGTGGAGTAATAATTTCCGAGTTCCTTTTTTCCAATTTTCTTCCGCAATGGGGAGGAAGAAGGTGTCTCCCGTGAAAAACTGAAGAATGATCATTTCCGAGTTCCCTTTTCCTCGCGTTCTTTCAAGTCGACAATGCGCACTTCAGCGCTGTCCACGGCGCGGCTATCCAAAAAAAAGGATGACACGTCGTTAATATCCCGGGTTCCCAGGATATTCAGGATATTCGACGAAGGAGATGTCGCCCATTGTAATCGCTTGCGGTTGCAAACGGTCGCGCCAACTAGCTGAAGGGCGCGACTGGAAAATAGTTTCACCGCGTCGCGCGTGCGATGGAAATGCCCATCAAATCACAAAAGATACGTAACGCGCGGTGACAATAGATGCCATCGCGCCTCCCTGTCAATATCCATTTCGCTCCTACGAGCACAGAAGTGACGGCTGGTCCGACGGACGTGAAAACTGCACTGTGGGAAAAAAACGCCGTTTCTCCGCCGTCCGCCGTAATAGAATGCTGCGCGGTAACGTGCGTTACGTCGTAACGCCGTTGCCACCGGCGACGATCTAATTGCACTGTCGCGGCGATCCTCCACTCTGCGATCCTGTTTTTCAAGCCGGAGAACGGAGAACCGAACGCGACGAGAATGGGACGCGATCCTAACGCCAGCCGGACATTCCATTCGAACTGCATTTTACACGCGCAATAACGGCGAACTAAATTTATGAACGTTTATCGAAATGTTCGTCTCAAATTGCCGTATTATCGATCCTTTGCTTTCGAGCACTTGAGGAAAATTAAATTATTTTCTCTGAATTTTTCCGGAGTAAATAAAATTCCGGAGTAATAATAATAAATAATTGTTCCAGTCGTAATTGGATATCGACACAGATAGAATACAAAATTATTTAACCCATCGAAATCATAAACATATATTTTTCAATCGAGAATCGTTTCTGCGAACTTTCGCAAATGGATAGCCGATACAATGTGCGCATTTCCATTTTTCTACCGTGTTTTTAATGAGAGATTCTCCCATTAATATACTCTGAAGCTCGCGTAATCAACTTTATTTTTGGCAAAGGAGCTGTTATTATGATGAACGCTTATCAAAATGTAATGAGGACGAAATATCCTAAATGTATTTTGTTAATACACTTTTGCTGCTCCTATGGCAGAGTAATTTCTGTTGCTGGGGAAAAGAAGATATTACAGAGCAGCATTAGGCGTTCTGTGGAGCGTGAAATGGAGAGCGAAGCTGTTTTTCCACATTAGTTCAGCTTTAAACTACTCACCATCATCAATCTCTCGTACTCTTCCTCAATGACCGTGCCATTGTAGTACCTCTTGTCCGATTTCGTGTCCGGGTAGTAGAAGCCTCGTTTGCAAACGCATCGATAACTACCGCGGCGGAAGCCAAGCCCGGGAATGGCGATGCACTGCGAATAGAAGACAAAACGATCAATTGTATCTAATCAGTGCTACGTGTCTAAGCCTTTCATTACTATGGACTATAATCTGTCGGAATTATTTCGCGATTGCTGATCTGATTCGCGAATCACTCGGATGAACACGATCGAGTATCCCTCTTGATTATAAATTTATCTATACTTCATTACAACGTGTCGTATTTTATAAAAAGTTTAAGTTTACTGTATCTAGTCGATCTGTTTCATACGTATGTATTAATAACTCAAAGTAACGTCCGTAATAATTCGTAGCACATTTTGACTAGACATTACTTTAACAGAAAGGACAATTTGATTGGTCTTCAAAACGATCATAGATTTTAGACATTCAAAAATTTAATCATTAATTATCTGAAAGAGTTAGAGAAAATTTTTATGTTAAGATTAATTAAAAATAAGTTCCTATTAAGATTTTATGTTAAGATTAACTTAAACCAGGTCAGTGTTATAAACTTAAACTCGGTGTTAAGGCTTCAATGTCCAGATTTAATCTACAATACTTTAACTTTAAACTTTACTGGATCTACTTGAAACAGCAGAATTAACAACATTTTATTAGAAGGGATTGCACGTAGCGTAAAAAGTGACGAAATACATCGTTTTTCGTATACATTTATGTAGCGCTATTACCGTTTAAATAAAAAACAAGGTAATATTTAAAAAATATCACAGTTATAATCCATTAAAATGAAGATGTACGATAAACTACGGCCATGCTGCAGAATGAACCGGTCCAAGGTAGTCGAAACAAACAGAAATAACAATAAAAACGTGAAAAATAAAATGGGGCGAAATAGCGTCATGAAAAGTAAAGGATGAAAAAAACGTAAAAAAATGATTCTTATATCGTTTTTATAACAACGAACATGTTTTACCCCTCGAGAGCCCGCAGTTCACGCGACCGACGGGGAGAAGTGTGCTCGAAAACGTTCTCGCCAAATTGCGACCCTCTCCAAGTTCGTGAGTTATCGTTGCAGCGAATCGGAAAAACGCGGTTTCGGAAAAAAACACGGGGTTTAAAGTTTGGGGTTTACATAAGGCCGACAAGTGATATGTATGCCATTCTACATTTCCCGTAATTTTCCAGGATTTTTCCCCGCCCGTATTATTTACTTACACCCTTACGCGCGAAAGAGCTGAACTTTCAAAAATTTAGACCGACATCTCCATAATAAACGAAGATGTTAAAAATTTGTAATTTAAATTTTAATGAAGAATTTAAAATTACGTTACAAAGAGAAGTTAACGTTGGTCCCATTCGGGCTTTTACTGCGGCAAACGTTCCGTGAAATTTGTCAAGAAATCCACGGGGATAGGTACGTGACTTACACTACAATTTAAATATCGTTCCGACAATCTAAACCGCAAGAACTCAATAATCTAGGGCGAAACGAACCGAAATCTACTTTAAACATTTGTAAAAAGAACCCACCCTCGCTCTCTTTCTCTCCTTCACGAGTTTTAATCTGTGAAAAGTAAAACACGCCGATAACGCGCGCGCGGTTTGTTAGAAGGGAGACAAAAACGGTGGGCGAGCGAGGGGCGGTTTTTCGCACGGCGGATGCTAGGTGGTAGCGCGACAGGGTCGACAATGGCATTTACAAATAGAGTCGGTCGCCACGCGGAAAAACATCTCCCCGGTGGTTTTGCCCTATTCCGTACGGCACGTTTAAACGCGCGTCGCGCCCGACACGGGGAAGGACACTCGTGGGAAGCATCGATCCTCGGAGAAGAACGCAGCGAGAAATTAGCATTACCTCGGTGGTGCGCTTTTTGCACTTGTCGCTGGCGGCGAATATGTTCAGCTGCGTGGATCCGGTCGGCAACGGGCACTGATCTATGTCTACTCGGCGGAGGTCTATGTCGATACCGCTGGTGCCCCTGCGAACGATAAATCAAACGTTTTGCGATTAAACCCCGGGCCCACCCGGGTATAAGATAGGCTTGCACACATTAGAGTTGAGCGCGACCGACTTGCGCCGCGCCGCGCCGGTTTCTACGCAGGGGGTGAAATCTCTCGGTGATGAGGCGAGAACGTCGGACGTTGCTCTTATCGGAATTAGATTAGTAGTGGAAACTAACGTCTGTTTTTACGCGATTCAAGTAGTAACTAACATCTGTTCCTAACTGGCATCCGCGCAAACTTGTATAATTGCGCCTCCCCGCGTTCTTGGGGATTGACGCGAGCTTTAACCGACAGGTCCCTTTGTTATTCGCCATTCGTAAAACGTCGAAATGTGAGGAGGGTAGGAAAATTCCAGGGGAAAATAAATAGAAAAATTTTCGTCATACAGGAAGAGCGGAAGGGCAGATTTTAAAATCAAATCCGAACTCGTATATACATGAAAAATGACGGTTATTAAAAAAGTGGTAATATTAAAGCTCTATTTCGCCATTTCGTAATTTCTCCTGGGCTTTCACGTGTGCGCTCGTTTTATATATAATCTTTAACATCAAATCAAATTCTCTTGCTTCGTGTCTCCTGATGCATAATTCAACGGTGCGCGTGTTGCAGCCGATTATGCGTGCAATATATCTTCCGCTGATTCTCGACGCATGTAACCCGATAATCCTTCCTCCGATATAAAACGCAATATGGTTGCTTTGTACGGGGAACAGATATATGATATCAGCTACTTCGTAACATTCAATGAACCTGCAATATATAATATCCCGTATTGATTCTTTTTGCTCGAGAATTTTTTTTTAACATCTCGCACAAACGTTCTATTAAAATTCTCATAAAGCTTGATCGCGTTGCAAGTATCGCTGCCCCTTTGAAATTGCGAAACTCGATGCAAAATCGTTTCTCAATTATCTAGGTCTAAAATTAATTTCTCGATATTGAGACCGTCGTAATTATTGTTAACCCTCTTGCTACTGAATAATGGCACCGCCCAGGTCTAGGACACCCTGTATAACGAACCCGTCCCGACTCCCCCTCTTTCGATAGTTGGCCGGTATCGATTCTTGATTTGCAAGAATTACGATGCGTTCGCAGTTGCGCTGATAACAAATTTCCTTTAAACGGATATTGCATTCTTCGGAGCGACATAGCCCCGTTCTTTTCCATGCGCCGACATTTACCATGATTTCTGCGTGCAGTGGTCCGTGAAATTTTGCATTTTTGGATTTAAACGTGGGAACGAGAGAGCAACGTTATTTCCGACGTGCGATTGCGAGCGAATTTTCGCTACCGGCGAACATATCGCTCGGCTATTTCGTGAATGGTGATTTCACTTAGTCCAGTGAAGTGGAAACGTTTTAGCTGCATAACGGAAGCGCTTTAATTCACTCGGACAGCGGATGCTAAATAAATTTGATTTCGTAGTTACATAGGCATGAAAACTCTAACATCAAACTTCATTTCATCAATCAGTCTTTTTTTAACAAACTAAAAGTGTTAATGAAACAGATAATTATCTCTGATCCGTATTTACGTCAAGGAATATAACAAGGGTATAGTTTCTTACAAGGAATACGACGCATGAAAATCTAGAGAGATTAAACACAATATCTCGTTTCGAAGCACAAGAATCCAGTTTCACGGGAAATGGATTCCTTCCGATCGTTATTCGATTGTCCATCGTTGTAGACTATATGACAACAATTTTATATCGAGACGGCAATAACTAGTTTTATATCCTGCTGCAGACAGAGGAAATACTTTACGCCAGAAATTTTTTTTTTTAAACATCTCGAGACTGAACATAGAAGGCAAATATGAAAATGGTAATAATGTACCCTCGTATACCATCACGTGCCATTGTTACGATGAAATTGCAAGAATATTTCCGCCTGAATTATGGCAGGCAAAGGATAGCATTTCGCATTTCCATGTTGAAGGCCAGCAACAATTAATATCACTGTATTGTATCGTAGAAGGTAAGAGAGAGGGAAACAGAGAGAAAGAGAGAGAGTCTGACTCTGTTGACACAGAGACCTCAAATGGCCGCTCTCAGAATAGAACTGAAAGCTCCCCGAACGGTAAAATCAATTTGCATAACTGAGTTCCGTTCGTATTTTAGATTAACTCCTCGTCTCATATGACAGCACATTTACAACATATATAAATTTGCCATTAAAATAAATTGAATATTGATTTAATGCCGCCTTCTGTTCCGTCGTCCGCGACGTACTTCGGTGAAAACTTGTTGCAATCGGTAATTTATATGGATTAAGCTTTTTACTGCGAATATACATATGTGAACACGATGATACTGTTTCCTTTCGAACTCTCTTCTTATCCAGCAGAGGCAAAATTTTGATTTTATTTACACAGGAAGATAGTTAATTGGATCACGTCCTGTATGCAAAAACCAGCTAACAATGTTGCGGTTGTTGGTCGGATTCTTCCTGTAGCATTTAATCCAATCGTTCTACCGGGCAACGTCAATCAATATAAATATTTGAAAATTGTGAGAAGCACAGACAAGTCTCTCGTTCGCAATGAAATAAAATCAAATTAAATCAGATTAAGTAAAATATCATAGGCAAATACAACGGGAAATTACACGATAAAGTAGGCTTTGCTTTTTCTTAACATTTCATGCAAAATTATATATTTTTATAGTCTACTATTTTACCTATAATCTATACAACTTTATTGCAAATTAATTTAAAATTTAGACCGGCGGTTCTATTTTAATAAAAACTTGAAATTAAATTATTACCGTGATAATAATATTCAAAATTACTGTAGTAATAATATTAAAAAGTTACAAATTTGCAATTTATAAGTTAAAATTATATATTTTTATAGTCACTATTTTACTTATGATCTATAACTTTATTACAAATTAATTTGAAATTTAGACCGGGAGTTTCATTTTAATAAAAACTTAAAATAAAATATTTTATTATCGTGGTAATAATATTCAAATTTTACTGTGGTAATAATATTGAAAAGTTACAAAATTACAATTTATAATCCCCGATAATATTGTCGTTACAGAGAAATTGAGTTCAAGTCCAAAGCCCTACGGCTGTGAAAGAAAATATGATTGTTTCGAAGCATTCCGTATATACGGGCATATTTAAGCTATAAGGATTTTCGTCGGGCTATAATAAGATTCTATAAGGGGTATGATATCTGCATACTTCATCGCCAGGAAGGTGAGGAATGCTGGAAATATCTCGGCCCCGTGTTCATCAAATTGGTCGTATCGATTATCGATTGCAGCTGCGAAAGGCTTGGGTTTCAACGGGAGTTCCGAATTATCATCGCTTTCACGAAAGCGCGACTTCACCTTCCATTAAGTTAAGTAGAGTCGGAGTCTTGTTATTGTTCGATTAAGTGCACGTAAATACTTCTGCATTCTATAATAGCCGACGCAACGGTAACTTACACTAAAATTTTCATAAATAAGTAGATATAAATAAATAATTTTATCAAAGCATGTGGAGTAAGTATACAATTAGATCAGGCATTTGATGTGTCGTAAATTATTCTTCTTTATTAAGAACAATATCGCATGTTTTATAAATGTCGAATAGTAACGTATAAAATTTTAATTAAGACAAAAATAAGACAGAATTGTTGCTTTTAAAATTCACTTAAAACACAAAATAAAGCTCATAGCCGTAAAGTTTTTACAGAATGAGATTGTGTTAGCTTTCATGGAGGAAAAAAATCAGTATTATGCTCGGTTGCGTATATTTAAATACATATATCCATGGGTGTCCGCTCGATAATCGTGTTACGGCAACATTTTAAGCGTATAGTAGATGGAATGTTGTTGTGGTTGAGCGCAATTTAATGTATATAGAGAATAAAATTAACTAAAAGCAGCAACGTTTTAACTTCTGCCATCAAAATAAACAATTTTAATGTTGAGAGAATATTCACAGACGTCACTCTTTTTTATTGAATGTTTGATGAAAATGCTTTATAATTTTCTTCATTTATATTCCCGATCATATAATATTAATTTGTTGAGGGTAAATTAATTGATATAAATTTGTTCGAAAAGATAAACATTTTATTATGAGAAAATATTCATTTTTTTTTAATTTTACATTAACACTTTTTCTCTGCGTATGTAATTATGTATACCTTTAGGCTAAGAAAAAATTTGCTCCAAGTTTCCACAGGAAAAGAATTTTTCTCTTCTCATCCCGCGATTTTACGTATATAAATCCCGCGTACCAATTATCTACTAAATTGACCTTAATTGATTTTATCTCCCGCTGTGTACTCGCGTTGTGTTTATTTATTTACTCGTCATCATGCGAGGGGCGAAGCGCATATCTGTGTTTCATTATTCCCGTGTTGTTCCATAAGAATGTCGAGACGTGACGTGTATAATTATCGGCGCGTAATTCCGGCGCAAGTTAGGTCGGAGATAATAAGGTAAACGTATAAATTAGGTGCGCATGTGCCTCGGAGGTTTTAGCAAACTCCCGATGCCGTGGTAACGCGGTGACCCGTGCCGAAAGCCCGAGCCCAGGCCGGTTACCGTATTACAAATTAGATCCGCTAACTCTTCTCTAGCAGATAATTCGTTTAACCGTCCGGGCGCGAAATAGAGCAGGAAACTGGATGGCCTTGGCTAAGTGGATTTTTCAGCCAGACACAGAACTGACATAATTACCAGTAATTATAACGCTATCACACGCTGTTCCCCCTATGGTCCGCGAGAGTTAAAGATCCGGGAAACTTGGGAACAAGGAAGAGCTGGCTTTCGGGAAGCGTGGGATACAAGGTGTTCGCGACCGATTGCATTTCCTTCCAGTCTGCTGATCCTTCGACAAACTTGGCCAATCTTTCCTTCGAGGAAACTCGATGGATTACTCGCTCGCTTGTAGTCACCTGCGGAAGTGCAACTGTCCCTTATATCCTCCCCTCGAGAGATAATTTCGAGCAAACTTTATCTGAATAGAGATTCAATTTCGAACTTTTAGAAATTCACTTGGACTCGGACTTCCGAGAAATTGTCACTGCTGTCATGTTAGCGACAAAGATTGGTAAATTGACCTGTTAAAAAGTATTCGGTCGAAATGGTCGGGAACACCTTATATGTGACTTTACCGTAATCTTACTTTGCTTGGATGGTAATTTGCTTAAGTACTAATTTTCTTGGGTCCTAACATGCTTGGATGCTAACTTCCTTGAATACCAAATTCCTGGCACCCAGATTTCAAGGAGTCCTAGCATATAAGGCTTGCCTTTGATCCTAGTTTGCTTGGATAGTCATTGGCCTAGATATTAGTTTGCTTAGAGATCTCACCTTCCCTTTTCTCTTTATTAAGACCCATCTGTTGTTTTATTAAGTCAGATGTGTCAGGTTTCCTGAATTCTTCTTTAAGAGACATGGCGTGCGGTACAAAACATGCAGATTTGAAGGAACAAAAGAAACTAGAAGTATATAGCAATCTTATAATCTGAATAAGTAAAACATTTTAACAATGAAAAAAATAAAAAATCTAACAACAGAAGATTGCTATTGCTAGCTAGATTGCTTTGCAATATTAGAAAATTGCTTTACAATAATAGAATCTAATTGCAAAATAAATTAAATTCAAATCAAAGAATTGAGTTAAATTTAAAACATATAATGTTGCGAAAATTAATAAATTAATAAATAAAAAATAAGAAAAAGAAAAAGCTGCATATAAAATAAAAATTAAGTTAGTTTCAGATGCAAATATTGAGCGAATTGAATATTGGAGCAGATTAATTTCTTGAAATTAAATTAGAAAATTCAAGAATAAAATTCGATTAATCAGAAAAAACAATCCAATAAAACGCAATATATAATAAAATGAAATAAAATATAAGAAAAACGAATAAATTGAAAAATAGTGAAAACCGGAACGCCAGAGATTTAATAACTATTTTAATTAACACTCCCCGCTTCAATTGCGAGTCTCTCATTCGTGATTGTAAGAAATTCAGTTTCTGCTCTGTCTCCATGAAGAATCTGTCATATCTATGAAACGGAGATTCCCCAGCGTGCACTTGATGTGAAATAAACGATGCACGAACGCGTAGATAGCCGAGAGAGAAAGGGGTGGAGGAATTCCCAATGGGGAGGAAACGACGCGGCTGTCGCGGTGCCGAATGTTATCATCCTCGCGTCTTCGTCATCGTCGTTGTCTCTTTGATTCCATACGTAACTCGTCAGCGAAACGCTTTCGCGAGACGTGATACATAATGCGCATCGCTGGGGCGCATCAAAGTGCATGAGTTCTATTCGTATTATCAGTCAGGCAACGGTTAATTATATTACTCGCATTTTCGGGAGTGGCATGAAACATTTGCGTCGAAGTGCACGACACTTGTGGAATTTCAATAAAATTTTGCGTGTCGAATAAAAAATTTGGAATCACATTCAATTTTTTCATCGTAAAAAATCTCTCGAATACTATCGTATCTTTTTCATACAATTTTAACTATATATTGGATAATTCAGTTGAATGTGTCTTAAGAAGAAGTTCAATTGAGATTAAAAAAAAATATTTTTTGTTCTTTGCTTTATTTTATTTTTCATGTACGTTATTTTCGTTTGTTATCTGCATCTATAATTGGATACCACCATTAATTGACCAAAATTCTTTTACTTTATTTATTTAATAATCTCATAACTGCTGTGTGCCATTATAGCAATTATCATTTTTCTCGGTTTGTGCCATAATGTGTCCACTGGCGGTTGGCAAGACACGCGGTTTTAGCACACCTTGTATGGCTTTTACAACGAGATTTTCAGCCAAGCCATGAAGAAAGAGAAAGAGAGAGATACGTCGGGAACGAGCTTGTGGAGGCGAAATTCTGTTAAAACTAACTAAGCGAAGGCGGTCGTGAAAACAATTTCACTCGCAACGAAGTAAGCGTCCTCGTAGTCTCTACAAAGCGTTACGTTCTCTACGGTATTCCTGTTGTCGCTGAAATGACTGCTGCTAGCCTCGTATAAGATTGCTAAACAAGAGGAATTTGAAAATTTTCTGACTCTCCACGGTTGCTCTTAAATCCCACATTTTTATTCGCTTTTCAAGTTCCCAAAGTTTCTTAGATTTACTTCAACGAGGCGTGCTTGAGAATAAGATTTATATATTTTACTTTACGACAAATAGTACAACAGAAAATATGCGAGTATCTCCGGAATATATAAGATGTCAAGATATAAAGTCGCAATTCTCAACGGGACAATCCTGTTGCGTCAAGTCATGTCCATATCTTATTTAATTCTCCAGCATCAAGCTGCATAAATAAAGTCGTTTCAAAGCTGCCGTTATTTCTATCTTTTGCCTCATAAATGTCCTGCTAAATATGGCCGCACAATGAGACAATAAAGATTTGTAAATGTAATTGTCCATGAGCTTTGATAGCAAGCGTGGAAATTATAGCTTCAAGAGTCCTGGAAATCCCCTATCTCAGCGGTTCCGAGATTTGATCTCGCTATATTACAAAATTGGATTCATCACACTTTCAATAAACTCTCATTACAAGACATAGGTTTTAATCAAAGTTATATGTTTGAGAATTTAATTTATGCCGTAATCCGCAATAATATTGTTTCAACCCTTTCAATGGGAGCAAGCGGCGTTATTCCGTGGTGTAAACACAAACACATGAATAAATATTCCATACCGTGAATATAATAACATTGCATTTGTTTTACTTCTACACTCCGAAATCACATTGGCTGTTTTCATTCCAAGATATTGATCAAGAGAGAAGATATGTCGTCTTCTATTTGCGCCCCGGCAACGCCGACGGTCCGACGACGTTTCCTCAGGAATTTTGCCCCGTTTTAGTAGCCTAATTGTAGTCCATTGTAACCGCGTTCCATTCTTCGCTGTCGCACTTTCAACCAACCGGAATTTACTTTCCGTATGGCGGGAGCAAGAAACGCGTTTGTTTGCCCTTCTATCAGTAATTCGATTAAAATCTCCATGAAGAGAATTACGTTACATCGTATTTCGCAATTATTTAACGAGTTCCACTTAAATCTCTAATATCGAAGTGCCACTCCCGGTGTAGATAACACGAAGTCGGAGAGAGGTATATTTCTAAAATGCATAGAATATTCAAGGTACTTTATGAGAACGTCAAACTTCGCGAAAGAAACTGTATCCTTTGACAAATTCAGTCGATCTTTTCCTATCGAAACTTGAAACTTGTCGGGCTTCGAAGATGCAGACAAGTGACAATATCTCACTCCACGGTTAATTATTTTTAAGTAACGTTCTTCTTTAACACAATTCTTGTTCAAAACTCAATTATTAAAATGTCCAGTGGTAAATATTACGAAGTTGCGAAAATGTAACAAATTTATCAATGAATTGCCTGCTGCAGAAGTTTGACGGAAGTTCTTCAAAGAGCATTATGTATAAAGCAAAAAAGATGTAAAAAATCACCGATGTTGAAGTAGTAGCAAGGTAAAATAATAGCAATTTATAAACTTGATTTTTCATTCCCTAAATTGTATTTGACATGAAAAATTATACATTTAATGAAAATTGAAGACTTTTCTGAAACTTCCAAGTGTATTAATACTTTTGAAATGTTAAGAATATGTATATATTTTTTACACGTTTCATGCAAATTTTTGATACTACTAATATTATCTTTTTTGTAATGTTTAAAAAATTATTGTAATTATTAAATTATATTCATTAAAAATTTGTCTCCAAATAATCCAAACTAATAATCATTTACCAACTAAAGATTCAACTGCAACAGCTGCGAATAAACAAATTTTTAAGAACTTGAAAATTTATCTCAAAGTAAATGACAGAAAATCTAGATTCTGGTAAATCTAGATTGATTTTATTTGATTCTTAAAAAAAAGATAGTTTAACCACGCGTGCGTTTAACTGTTCGATTTAATCGTTCGGTAACCAAACTATTTTTCTCGCAGAACCGAGGAAAGGCTTCGTACTTCCTTCGCGAAAGGAAGTTCGTGAGATTTCGCCGCTTGCCACTAGAAGATTAAAGGGGAATCTCTAGTAATCGATCGCGTGCCCTCCTCTATTTGCCTGCCACGCTTTCCTCCGCGGCAGCTGCAATTTCCAGAGTCTAACTGTAATCCATTGCAACTGCATTCCATTTTTCCCGGCCGCGTTTGTAGCCCGAATTTACTTTTGCGCGAAGTGATGACAGCATCGGGAGCGTTTGCCTTTCGTCCCGCAATAATCATCGAGAACGCTTCGTCGAAGGGTTTCGCAGATCACCTCTAATCCCGGAATCCGTTTTCAGGCGCAATAAAGGGCGCAACGGCTATTTGCGATAAGGCTTAATGTTTGCCAGTTGATAGCAACCGATAAAGATAAGACCGAGTATCCAGCGGTCAGGAAAAGGAGACCTCAATCGTCGTGAAATCGTCGTCGAGTAAACCGAAGGGACAGCGTGAAAAACGTGGTAAATTGCATCGAAAGATAACACGTTCATGTGTCAAGATAAATACATTCATTGTTACGTGCGGTAATATCGCGGATGTCGACAAGAGCTTTTGAAGAGCTTAAATATACGTCTACAAATCGATTTCTGGTACGTAAAAGTACTCATTTTTATTTTTGAAGCATCGGAAAACGCAAAAAATGTGAAAACAAATGCATACTGTTTTTATATTTATTATACATATATAAAAATGAAATACGTTTCTGCAATGTTAAATATTATAAATCCGAAAAAGGTTAATGTATAATAACAATGCAGTGTTGAAAAAGTCAGAGTTAAAATAAATAAAATATCCAATCAATCTGACTACACTGCATCTCTCGCAAAAAGAAAATATAATTTTATTGATCAAATATTACCTTTCATATGCAATATGTTTAAAAATAGAAAGAAATTTAAAATATCGATAACATAAGACGATAAATATCGAGTTTTACGATGTGGCAATAAGAGATAATCGAATCAATAATGTGGTAGGAAACATTGTGAGATCGCTCTAATAAGCGATAAAAGAATGAATCGTTGCTATAAAAGCGTGAATGATAGCTTAATGGCACTCATTCTCTCCAGGGATATTGTTCACAGTTTGGTTCAAAGTATGCTATTTTCTTCTCCTAAAGCTATCGAGAAATATAGAGAAATATAGAGATGGTCTTAAAAGTCGAGTAACATTATTCTAAATGTAAATATACTGAAAATTCTTTGTTAAAATGATATTTGCATTTTGTGTGTGTGAAAATTATATGACATATCATTTATAATTTAAGATCATGATTTAAGATTAAAAAACATATAAGGTCTTAAAATAATTAAATAAAAGACAACAAAATTGTTAATTTAATTCGACCTGACTGGCCAGATGTAAATTCCTTACAAACTATATAGATTTAATTATTTTGTCATAAATAGCGGTCAAATTGTCAGTATCCCTTTGTAAATTAATAGTGTGGTCATGTTGTTTAATAAAAAATGTTTCAGCGATCTCTCGCTTTCTTGTAACTACCTCTTTATGCAATATAACAGGTTCAGCCCAATTAAATTCATGTCCAAACGATATTCTATGCTGACTAATAACAGAATGATTACTCGCATTTTTCGTAATATCCCGTTGGTGTTCTTTCATCCGTGTTCCAACATGTCTCTTAGTCTGCCCGATATATACGGAGTCACATTCATTGCATTCGATCTTATATAC
>NJRQ01000158.1:251595-264670 GCA_003063805.1 Aphaenogaster ashmeadi | reverse complement strand
CTCTCTCTCTCGTGTCTCTGTCTTTCTTCCTATTGTTCAGTAATTCCGATATTCACGCAATCTCGTGGACAAGATATTTTCTGTGATCCACTCCCATATGCATATTTATAGAATTTCACGTGCCATTTGAAATGCAAAACGATACTTGGCTGTTCCGATAACCTTAAGTTAAACATATTAAATAACTTCGATTGCGATTATTGGCTATTTCCCAAGAAGTATATTATTAAATATACAATAATACATTATCAGAAAATAAATTAGAATGTAAAATATAAGCAAGATATAAAAGAAACTTTGAAAAAATATATGATAAAAAAATATAAAAATATGTGTAATAATTAAAACATTTGTAAAATAAAAAATAAATATTTTCATTTATATAAAAACATATATAAAAGCATTTACACAAGAATTAATTATACATTTATAGAACTAGTTATAAGATTTTCTCTAATTATTTCCATTTAAACATACGCAAATTATAAAATTTGAGTTTAGTTACCATTTCTGCGAAGAGTATGGCAGATTATGCTTGTTGTGATAAGTTCTTATCAAAGATACGCTGCACCTTTGACACGCTATCATTTTAATATGGCTAGTTTTTATAATGAGAATTATCATGAACCATTTTGTCGTTTCGTGGAATCTTCGATGAAAAAATTAATCAGTCAACGCAGCATCGTTAACAACAACGTCTTTATAAATTCTGCCTTTTCGACGAGGATACGTTGAACGTGTCACTTGGACTTTATCGAGAGCAAATTTTCGAGTTAGTTTGCATTCTGTGACGAAAATCGAGAATGAAATTTTGCATTGTGTTGTTAATGATTGTCGTGACGGTGATGACCGTCACGTCGTTACCGCCACCGAAGGGAAATCAAGCCGGATCGTCTACTACTACTCAAATATCGGTGACTCCATTCAATATCATAACTGTGCCGGAATGGTGTCCATCTGGTCAGCAACGTGACTCGAATGGAAAGTGTCGATTGTTTTTGCAAAAGCTTAAGAAGTAGTTGCAAGGGAGTTAAATAAGGTAAATTCTTGTGGTAATTTTGTCGATGCATGATCGTAGATATGAGAAAGAGACGTATAAAGAAGAAATGAAAGAATTTATATGAAATCGTAAAAAAAATTTGGAAAAAGCCAATATGAGCCAACGCCGTTGTTAGGGCGAACAACAACTTTATTATTTAAAATTACAGATTACAAAAGCAAATTACAAAGAAAAAACTCGCAAACGTTTCGACTCCAATTTGAGTCCTCCTCAGTGCGTACAATTAATGAATGAAATGTTGAATGGAATGAAAGATCATGTCACCTCCACTAAGAGAAATACAAATATGTGATTAGTAAGGATTATTAGATGATGAAAAGAACAAGTAAATAAATTTTTGAAAACAAATTGAAGGTATAATTAAATGTATAACGAAGGTAAATTTAATAGGAGCCAATGATAAAATTTTTTTTTGTGAACTAACCAGTCTCGTAAGTGGAGAGAGGCGCGATTTATATGAAAGTTGGAATATTTGGATAAATAAATAGTCATTGCTCGTTATTAATGACGACATCGTTATAAATAACGGCAGATTACGCGAGAAAACGGTCTCGTCCTTTTAACGAAGATATTCCGTACGTCATACGCGTCGTTTGGAGGAATCGAGGTCAAACGCTTTGTATGAATATCACAAAAATGAAAATTTGAGCCACGTTGTTAATCCCCGCTGTGACGATGATGACTGTCGCGTTGTCATCGTTGTCGGACGGAAAACAAAAAGAATCAACTGCCACTGAAAAATCAACAACAGTTGAATTCTAGATCCTAGGTCGCATATAATAGCGGCGCTGGTTCATGCTCGATCAGTTATTTCGTGTCCGGTCGATTAGCGACGCGATTCAAACGAAAAATGTCGAAAAATCTCCGAAATAAAGAAAATTAAGCACGATACATTCACGTAATAATTTTATCAACAGTCATGAGAATTCTGTAATAAAAAATTTAACAATCATATTAAAAGTTGCAAAGGAAATTTAGAAATTCAATTTTAAATATCCGTCCATCTTAATAGAGCAATAAAGACAATTGTTTGAATAGGAAATTAACTGATCAAAAAATGGCGCGACTAAATTAATAGAGGTCCTTGTAAGAAGAACATGTATATTAAAAATGCATATTTTTATCATAAAATATTAAAGTAAAGATGCGTACTCACATAAAATTCCGTATTTTAATATTATAGAAGACAAATTGTTTCTCGAATAAATTATTCATCTCTGTTATATTTATACATAGTGTACATCATTAATCTTAGAAGATTAATCTTTCGACAACTGATTTTTTGACAAATTTAGACTTTATTTTTACTATTAAAAATTTTATGAGACACTATTACTTATAACACTTTTAAACTCGATACTATGTTAATTCGATACTTGGTCATTAATTTCCAAATTAAAAATCTATTTAAAATTAATTAAAAATAGTTTTAACATATTTTTGTAAAGTTAAGAGAACTATTTTTAGAATATTCTTTCATAAAATTATACAAATTAAGATTTTTTTATTATATTAGATCCGCAATATAGATAGGTCAAGTAAGACGAGCCATTATTAGTTGGTAAATAAATTAATAAAACATTTATTCGAAGTTAAAAACAATATAGAGACGTTTCCACTTAACTTAGTCGTCTTCAGTCTAATGATTAAATAACGTCGTTGAGTATAAAATTAAGAAAGAAATTAAATAATTTAAAAGATTGATAATAAAGAGATTAAATAATTAAAAAAGTTGATAGTCCGAACATAAATATTAATAATTAATAATTAATAATTAATTATAACGAAATTTTATTAAGTGACAAATTATAGATTAGGGAATGTAACATGCATTGTTGTAGAAATATTTATGTTCGGACTATCAACTTTTTTAATTATTTAATCTCTTTATTATCAATCTTTTAAATTATTTAATTTTTTTCTTTATTTTATACTCAACGACGTTATTTAATCATTAGACTGAAGACGACTAAGTTAAGTCGAAACGTCTCTATATTGTTTTTAACTTCGAATAAATGTTTTATTAATTTATTTACCAACTAATAATGGCTCGTCTTACTTGACCTATCTATATTGCGGATCTATTATTTAGAAATACGAGCGAAGTACATTTATTAAGATTTATTATATTAATTATAAAATGTCCAATTTTTAAATACGAATATCTCTGACATGTATTTTTTAAATCTGCTTTTTTTTAATATGCTTCATTAGTAGAAATTTATATCTCCCGTGCAAATTTTTGATGTAGGAATTATTCCCCAAAGCACGTATTTTCGCTTCCTTTTCCGGAAAACTATTGCATATATTTATTTTCACTCGTTTCAGCGATCGTATTATCCCGGCTCATTCCATAGCTGTCTGAACACACCAATAGAACAAAATTTATGGTGTGTGTGTGTCTAAAAAGAAAAATATGAAAAAATTTAAAGCCGTTGCACACATAATTCATTTTTATGTCGTCGAGCAAGTACTGTATTGATTCGTGAGCTATTTTTTATGTTCGTTTGCAGATTCGACGGTACGAGCGGTGTCATCCGAAAGCTACAAACATCGCATGAAATATCGTAACAACGCATGACGAGATATTGGCCAAGTTATTCGTCCGCTCTGCATTATCGGAGAAACAAAATATTTCACCGTCAATGAGATTATCTCATATTATCTTATATTATTTATTCCTTGTATTACTGTCATTAATTATGCGATAACTTGCGGCTATAATATGAGTCCTGATTTATTGTAATAAAAAAACTTTTTTATCTATCCATGGCTTTTTTATGTTCATTTTCGCATATAAAATAAAAGTCATGTATGTACGTCAACAAAGTCTAGCAATAAATAGAAAAAAAAACCCACAGAGTTGTATATACAAACCGCACGTCACTATGTGTATTGAAATTTAAATGACAAATGAATTGTCAAATTTGAAATTGATTTTTCTCTAATAGTTTAGTAATAATTCTCTTACCCTGTACAAAGGAAAGAAAAAAACTTGCAATAAATTTTCTTTTAATTATTAAATAAAGTGTTATTAATAGCTGTATGCACAGTCCTATTTCCAGCATTATTTTCAGCTATATTATTAAATTTTGACATCAATTAGTCTAAATACGACGACGGTATTGTCAGCACGAGATAAACTGGCAAGCAGTCAATTTTAATGCCGAACTTGCGGCAAAATATGAAAATACGAGCCTATATATCTTTATCTGTCGTTTCACCTTTCTATTCAGACATAAAGTTGTTTACCGACATATATAGTGACCTATTTTCTATCGATCAACGAGAGATATTATTTTTAAAGTATCTTTAACTATGTCAAGATCGATGTTAGTCTGTCATGTTAGTCTATAGTTGGCAGAGTTATAGCGCCTCGGGTGCAAGTCATAGGAAACGATATGTGTGCGAAATTGACTACTTTGTACATT
The DNA here is from genome assembly GCA_003063805.1 of Aphaenogaster ashmeadi. Lineage (NCBI taxonomy): Eukaryota > Metazoa > Arthropoda > Insecta > Hymenoptera > Formicidae > Aphaenogaster > Aphaenogaster ashmeadi. The sequence goes on along the minus strand of NJRQ01000158.1, from coordinate 260,179 downwards.
ACCCCAACGTGTATTTTATTTACTAGTTTGTTAGAGTTGTGTGAACGCTCTACTTATATTAAAGTTTCACAGACGTTTACATGGAAAAGTTACGAAACGCTCTAGCTACGACGTTTATTGACGATATTGATATTAGTCAACTTCGACTGCGACATTAGCGTGCCTTCATTTAGCACAATTTTAATTTTTATTATAATGAAGCAAAGTATTGTATATCACTATAGTAACGTCATCGTAAAGTAACAGCGCTGAGTATAAGGAACATGTGATAGAGTGAAGCAGCAAGATACTTGCCGAAATAAGTAGAGTAAAGAAGCATTAAGAGAATCGAAGATCTCGCATAAGTTACGACGGTCAAGAATACACGGAAAGAAAGGTTTTGCTGAAATATCTAAAAATTTTTGTCAGATACAAATCAGAAAATAATTATATTGGACCATCCAAAATAATTGTGTAGGATCCTCAAGCTGTTTGCTAGGATGTCAAAACTTTTTGCAGCATTGTCATTATGCTTGAGTGTCCTACATAATTATTTTGGATGGTCCAACATAATTATTTTCAGATCTGTATCTGGCTAAATTTTTAGATATTTCAGCAAAACTGTTCTTTCCGTATAGAGAATCGAGAAAGAGATAAAGATGCGAAATTAGAAGCGCGAAAATTTTGATCTTTACTCGCATTTAATTTGTATCTTTCAAACTAAGAAATATTGCATTGTTTAGAAATAAAGTTCGGTATTTTTCTAATACTTGTGACGATGATGATAACACACACAAAACCCACGTTGTGCGGTGTGATCTCAATTATAGTGACGCCCGCAAGAACAACTGCAAAACCATGTCCGGAAGGCCAGAGGCAGGATTCCACAGGAATATGTCGCACGCCCGCGAGATAATGACTGAGGAACACAGGTAACCGTTTCTTTGAAAGAGTGTATTTAGTTCTGTTAAATCGAATTATCTTCATAAGCAGAACATAGATTTCAAATAGACGTAATTAAATCACGCGCAATTATACTCGCAATTATTATTCGCAATCAACGCGTGGATTACGTGAATTTTCATGAAAACTCTGGATTTCGATGGTGTGAATATTTTTAATTTTATGTTAATATAATATTCCACATTTCTCTTTAAAACATGTTCATACCTTTTTATTAATAATCAGAAAATAAATATTTAATTAACTGTGTTTATTAACGTTAATAACGTTGATAGCTTTGAATGTTACAGCTTTAAGTAAATTAATTTGACGCTAAATACATGTATATTCTTTTTCAATGAAACTATATTAAGTTATATAACATACAAAGATATAAAACAAATTATTGTGCTGTTTTAACAAGCTGCATTGAGCTCATTATATTATTTTAGAGTTTATTTATTAAAGTGTCAATTTTGTATCTCTGAAAATTATACATTCTGGCTTTTGACAAACTCCTTCCTAAGATACATGTGTATTTTATGTCTATTTGCATGCTCATGGATATTAACATTTCAGGAATATCAGCTGAAAGCTAAAAGCGAGAATATCATAGCAACAACAGAAGGGCAAAAGTATTTTGTATCCGCAGAATTTCAATAAATTCACATTATGCAATTAATTTTAATTGCATTACGCATTGTAAATTATGTGTGAATATAGGCTAAAATATCTAATAGCAATATTAGACCCCCGTATGAGTGCTGTGACATCCTATGAGTTCTATAGGATATATATTATTATATTATGCGAAAAATTAAATTATACTTTCTCGTAATGCGTAAACTCGAGATGCTACAGGCGTAATTGTTGAAAAAGAAAAAGGGAATGCAATTACCTAAGCATGTGTACAGAATGAGTTATCCTCCTTTCTTATTCTTTTGCCTTATTTTTTCTCGTATGATAACTACATCATTTCTAGATTTCAATTTTATCGTTCGAAGTCGTCTTTGATACTAAAATTTAATCGTGATTAGAGGGCATTTCTAAACACATTCAGTACCACAAAAAAATATTACATGCTTATATTTTCATACTGCATTTATATTCATTTGTCAATTTATATGCTGGATCGTCGCGAGCTTTGTTTCGCGTCCGTTGTAGGCTGCAGTGCACATACTTGACATACATCGCGACTCACGGATCTCAAACGGCCGGAGAGAAAGAGAGCGAGAAACGCGCTAAAGAAATAAATGAAAATGAACTCCTTTAAATATGCGTTTGCTAAAATGAAGAGATAGAGATTGATAAAATTGTTTCTTCAATTTTTCTAACAAAATTGAAATCCTTTTGATATTAAACTTTATGACACTTCAATTGTTTATATACGTATATAATAATTCTGCAGATAATTCAACACAATCAGTGTCATCTTCTAAGTATTTTTCTTTAGTTATCTTCCAATAATAAAGATCAATTTCTCATTTTGAAATATATACGTATAACTATGCGTTTGACCTTCATTTGTAACGTGAAGTTTTGTCGTTGTAACTTCTCGTTCGAATAAAAGAGGATATACTGGTTCATAACCGGTTTTCTTAAAAGATGATAATGAAGTTTGCGCAATCAGGAAGAACATGATGATTATAAATAGTTGAAGTTATCGAACATAGAAATGTTAAAGCGTCATATTAATTCACGCTATTGAACGCAAATTTTTTACGTTCTTTTTACTATATATATAATATTTTTCTGTTATATTCTGAATATTGCACACCGATATTCAGGATATAATAGATAACAGAAATATGAGTTTCTATACTGAGAAACTCTACTGAGAAATATTTTTTTAAATCAATATATACTATAACATATAAATGTTACAATAATTAAAATTTAAAAGCATATGCTATTAGAAATTCTAATCTCTAATTAGAATTTCTAATAGCGTATGCTTTTAAATTTTAATTATTGTAACATTTACATGTTATAATATATATTGATGTTTTTTTGCAGATTCAAGAATATCGACGATTTTTATAATCCAAAACTTGCAGAATAATCTAACGTAGGCGATGAATAATTAACAGAGTGTAATATACAAGCTAATACAGTAGATTATAAAGAAAAAAATATTACTGTCATATCATAAAAATATGAATATATAAATATCAATTTTCATGCTAATGATACATATTACGTTGTTTTGTAAATCTTTCATATTACAATTAACCTTCCTGAACTCGCGTGATTTCGCATCGCACATAGACTCGCGTCGGTCTGTGACACCGAGTTTTAAAATTCCGAAATACAGTGGTTTTATATTTGTTAATTTCTTTTAAATATAGTAAATTTCGATTGTTTTCAGTAAATAAAAGTCAATATTAGTTTTAAAATATTCATTTTCATATTCACTAGAGCTATCCAATTCTTCTAACAATCGACGGATTCTATCTTCCTCTTTCTGATTCATTTTTATCTAATAGAGAATAATAATGGTTTATTTCACTAACACACTATAAGTAAATATAGTTTCATACAAATATTCTACCATAAAAAAACAATAAATAACGTTTTATCGACAGAATAATAAAACAGCCGTTACCTTATTTTTAGTCACACATAAACTCGCGCCGGTCTCTCGGACCGAAATACGTATCTACACCTACGTGTGATGAGAGAGAGCAGTCTCGCTGTGACTGACGCGAGGTCGAGACACTTTTAGGAAGATACACGAAACGGGGGGGTAAAGCGCTTAATAATTTCTGAGAAATAAACAAATGTTGATGTTGTCGGTCTGTGGGACATATACGCGAGTTCAGGAAGGTTAATTCAAACTTTGAATCCAATTCTTCAATATTTGGTGTAATCGTTTTCTTAATATAATAGACGAAGAAAAACTTTTAAAGCATTCCCAAACTATATGGAAGTCAGTACTAATTCTGTGTTTAACCTTCGATTCGTATCTTAGCAATTATAATTTCTTGTTGTTTTAAAAGGGGATACATTAATTCATAACCAGTTTTTCTTATATAACTTTACGTAAACAGGAAAACATATGGATTATATATAGTGAGCATTGGGTAGAGAAATAGTAATGCGAATTAATCTGTTGAAACGATCAGACGTAGCGGCAAGAATCGAATTTGCGGGAAAACGGAAAAAATTGTGGTAAGATTAAACAACGAAGAAATTAGAATAAAAACAAAAAAGAAGACAGGGAGGAAGGGAGGAAAAGAGGGAGAGAGAGAATAGAAAAGAATATCTTAATTTTAAAGAATTTAAATTTAAAAAAAACTAAAACTATATCGCGAAGTTCTGAACATTATAAACAACTGCATACAACAATTAAGAGATAAAAATATTTATAACACGTCTGAAAAAATCGAAAGAATCAATAGAAGAAGAAATTCATATAGGAACGCTAAAATTTTAGCAGAATAAGAAACTGAATAAGTTATATGAATAAATTGTACTTTAATTTTCTTTTCTTTAGATCGCATCGGAAAATCTTACAGCACAATGAAAACATTTCTTAATGTTTTCTTGATAATCGTAGTAATAGCGGCTATTGTAATACCATTGGGAACATGTAAACCTCTTTTGCTCGATGAATCATCAAGAAGTACCAATACCAATACTACCACTATGGGAAGTAAAATCAGCAGCTCTCTCACCCGTCATTTCATAAGGGCACCTGCGAGGAATGTGAAACTTCATTGTCCCCCGGGACAGAAGCACGATTCTCATGGAGTATGTCGCGAGATCTTGTAATGATGATGATAATATCAAGGTAATTACTAACATTTCGAAACTTATTCCCAACTGTGATAAAAATAGCATAAAGCTATGAATATGATTTCCCTCGCGTCAATCAAATCAAATTTGATCAAATTTCATGAAACTACAAACAAACGAGGAAAATTCTGTACTTGGGTATTGTTCGAGTTGAAAAATTTCAGTAATAAAATTATTAAATATAGAAAAATATTAAAATTGAATTAAGCTATTAAATGTAATTTTTTATATTTATCCTTTTCTAATCTTTTTCATATTTTAAACATTGCACATCACACATTCAACGCGAAGTTCTTTAATCTTTTATTTACCGAGAAAAATTAATGAGTAACGATGTATGCAAAAATAATAAGGAACTTAAAAATATATGCCGTCAGTAATTCTAATTTTTCTAACATTCATATTATATATATTTTCTTTATTTTGACCATTTATGTTTTTTTGCAGGTTCAAGAACATTGATGATTTTTATAATTAAAAAATCGCTAACTAATCCGGTTAAGGTGACGCGCTAATTTCAGAAATAAAAAATAATATGTAACTTACAAAAAAAGAAATGTTAACTTTTACGTTAATGTTAGCTGTTGCGTCATGCTGTAGATTCTTTAATTTATGATTAAACCAATCTTTAAATCTGTTTCTTCAGAGATCGTTCTTTTTTCTTTTATTAACACATTTATAATTATCTCTGAATGATAAACAAAGAGCAGTTTATCAAGAATTTCAAAATACATCAATGTAACTAATATTTATCTATTCAACCTCCGCGTCTAGAATTAGAAATTATACTTTAGTCATTTGAATTTCTTGCCCTTTTAAATGAGAACATGCTAACCCAAATATAATCAGTTATTTGCATAACATACATATAAACCAACATATATTTGCATAATATATTTTACATAAAGTTTGCCTAACCGGGCTCATGTAGCTTATATATAGCGGATACTAGGTAGAGAAACTGCAGTGTGTATCTATTTGTTCAAACAACTAAACATACAGGAAGAACCGAATTTACGGAAGGAAACGGAGGATATTGTGTAGTGAGATTCTAAATAGTGAAGAAATTGGGACGACAGAATATATTACAGGAGAGAAAGAAAGAGAAAGAGAGTGTGTGGAGAGTGAGAAGAGAAATGCCGTTTTTTCAAAGTGGAGGAAAGGAAAATAAGATTACAAAGTGGGTAAGATGACGAATTGTTCATTTTTTAAGCTAAAATAACAAATGACAAGCCGATACTCAACTCATTAAAAGCTATAGATAACAATAAATAATCTTTTATAATTTCATTTCAATCTCGAAAGTAGATTCTTTATAAAATAATAGTATAGAGTATAGTATAGCTAAAAACGTATACAGCGTACTAATATTTTTCATTTTTTGCATTGTAACATTTTTATTAAATGAATAAATAAATACAAAGCCCGCGGGTAAGATAACGAATGTCATGCATGAACAAGATGACGCATTCGTGCATGCAGATTATTAGTTGTGTTTGTTAACGTGACCTGCATTGTAAACGTGACGTCAAATAATTTGTTAGTTTTTTTAAATATTGGTTACCTGTATAAGTAAATCTTACCACATGCATGCTGTCTTGATAATCTTGGTAATGACGATCATTGCGATATCACTGGGAATTTGTAAAAATTGTTTCATGACTGTACGTCCTGTCGCAAAACTGGTCTATCGTGGATTCAGTGCACTATTGTCAGTCCTATCCCTACTGCTATTTTATGAGTTCTTCCAAAGCTTTCTGGTTCACCAGGCAAGATAAGAAATTGTCACGAAGAATGTCACAAATGATTATAACGGCAAGAATATATACGCAACTGTCAATTTGACTTCTTAAATCCTGCTAATTGTGCGATAGAATGCATAAAGCTTTAATCATGGCAAGTTAAATCGTAATAGCTACATATGTAAAACTACGATAACCAAAAAGATTGGAAACATGTATATTTTATAGACTAAAAATTGGTCTCGCTAGTTAAAATTATTAGATATAAAAATGTAAAAATCGAAATAAATACAATTTAATTCAGACAATTAATCGCAAATTTTTATTATATATATTTACCTTTATATTCTTTCCTCCGTACTCTAAACATTGTGCAACAAAATTTACAAAAATATATAAAACTAAATAATAACGTATATTTCAAGACAAAAATCATTAATACATAAATACTAAAATTATATATTTTTCTCCTTTGATTTTCTACAGAAATCTTTTTATATTGACGAACTTAAAAATATCAGTTCTTTTATATAAATAGAAGGATGAGCAAATTTAAAAAATGCATAATGCCGTGATCTTTCAATTTTGTGTTGTTGTGTGATCCTCTGAGTGATTCAATAAATTAATTAAATTTTAAAATTTATATTTTTCAGAAACCAGTTATTTTAAAAGATATTACATGACGTGAAGATGACTTTTATTGCTAATGTTGTCACCCATCAATGTAATTGCATCTCATCGTGGAATTTCTACTTCTTATGTCAAGAACGTAGTTTATGTCAGATGAGAGCGTGAAACGGAAATAACGCAGCGCTGGACAAAATATATTTATATGTTTACCTTAATTTTAATAATCGTTTTACGAAGACTTCGACATTAACAGCTTCGTTCAAGGATATAATTCTATTTTTGAAATACCTTTAACCTTCTTGAACAATGTTTATCAAAAACTACACATTCTAGCTCGCACCAGACTTCTTTCAGAAATACAAAACGTATCTTTAATGTCTGCTTGCAAATATTTGCAGAAACTCAGCTTTCCAGGTATGTCAGTTGAAAGCCAAATGCGATGCGAAGTTCCAAAATATCATAGCAGCAGCGTATATAGTAGCAGAATAGCACACAGAAATATTTCTACATATATTTCTACATATGAATATTCTATGTACTAATAAAATTTCGATAGATTTATGTATTATATACAATGTGTTATATAAAGTTGATTATCTCAACTGCATATATGTATATTCATTGTAATTTTGAGCTTATAAGCTTTTGTATTTAAAAAATACACTAGTATTTATAATCAGCTTTTTCATTATGTTAATGGAATTCGTGTAATCAGGAAAACATGTTTAAAATAGAGTACAAATAGTAGATGCACTGTAAAAAAGAGTGACAATGTGTGCGCTTATTTCCCGAAGGTGTAAAGTTGGCAAGACATCAGTGTAAAAAAAATCGAGAAAGTTCTTATAAGTTTATAGACGGCAAAGTTGTAAAGCAGAAATGTTATAAAGAAATAAAAAGGAAACTGTTGTTCGAAAAATATGAAAATATTATCAGAAATTTTAAGATAAATCTTAAAGAGAAAGATATACGCAATAAAGCTACGAAGGAAAATTATGAATCGTTATTACGAAAAGTAATGTATTCCATGGAAATATCGTTACGTATTTCTGATGTAATTTTTATGTATATAAAATATCGTCTGTGTCAATATGAGATGAGATAATTTAATGCTATATGTGCGGAATACGCGGTCATTTTTCTAAAGTTTGCTTCACCCATATATTTAAATATTATCATTTCGCGGAAACGAATGTTTACTCGCTATCACAACTATCCGTTATCAATACGTAATTTATAATTTTTCACATACTGTCTTCCAATATATCAACATTGATAGCTGGTATATATAGAGAAACACGTCTTCATGATCGCAGTCTCTATACATATACTAAAAGTAATCGTCAAAGTTCGCGTTTTGAAATCGCCGTGAAAATGAAATTATTCGTGACTATCTTACTAGGAATTACGCTATTAATGGTTACTGTGAGTCTACCTGGAGCTTGTCAGGAACAGACAAATGATACAACAAATGATACAACAAATGATACAACAAA
>NJRQ01000158.1:196303-222323 GCA_003063805.1 Aphaenogaster ashmeadi | reverse complement strand
ACCGCACAGCTTCTCTCATATATTCATTTTGTTTAACGCAACTTGTTCATGTTTTATCTAACTCTCGACTGTTTATATTTAAAGAAAGGACACCCGCATTTTATGACCCGCGTATGCTACACCCGAAACAAGATAAAGATATATGACCGGCGCGTGTGTCAACAACTAAAATATTGTAAAAATATGACAAAAGATACACGCCGCTCGGAAACAAAATAAAAGCGACACGCCGCGTATACTTAAGTAAACTCATAATAAATTACTAAGGCCCAGTTCCACAACCTATTTTAACCAGAGTTTAACTCGTTAAACCTAATCAGGATTGGTCTATAACGAGTTAAACTCTGGTTAAAATAGGTTGTGGAACTGGGCCTTAAACCTAATCAGGATTGGTCTATAACGAGTTAAACTCTGGTTAAAATAGGTTGTGGAACTGGGCCTAAGTGAATGTTACTGAATAAAATAGCCGCGTATGAAGATAACCAAGCAAGAGAAACGCTCCTAATTAACATGGTCTTAATCAAGTCGGGTTTTTATTCTCGAGGTTGGCGAAAAATCAGGGAAGCGCCCTGATACGACGCCAAGTCGTAACGCGTGCTCTCTTTTTTTTGCTACCATTTCTCGTCCTTTACTCCTCATTTCTTTCCCCCATTCCTGTCCTAACTGCAAGATCAAAATCCCAGCTTGATTTATCAGACAGTAATTCCTCCTTTAATACAGATCCTGCTGAAACCTGTTTAGGAAAGGTACATGTCTATTAATCGCCATTGTGACGACGGCAATCGTTCAGATTCTCAAATGAATCCTTGAATTTTAACCTTTAAGCTATCTTAATGGCAATTAAAAATACTTGTCTTTAAGCCATTAAGTAAAATTTATTTTGCAAACTCGTTAAAAAGTTCCGTTGTTATATAAAGTACTTTCTGACAATGATAAGATATTCTGTAGAGAATTTCTCCTTCATTTAACTTTGACAAATAATAAACGTAACAATATACGAATTTAGATAATTAAATTTTATTTCGCTTTCATTTCTGCAAATTTTGGTCTCGAAAAACTTATAGAAATTAATGAATATATTTCTGTGGGAACATACACGCGTATATTGGAGACTTGAATTCCTATTCCGTGATCACTGAAAGGATTCAAAGACGATCGAACGTAGTCGCAAAGGGCGGAGAGTAAAAACACCAAAAGATTTACTGACGTAGAAAAATATTCAATTTGATTTCAGGTCAGCTCCAGTGCCATTAAAGTCGGCAAAGACGGTCAAAGATGGAAAAAGCAGAAGGGAAGCATTTTAAAAGAGCATCAAGCGGAAGAGTGGAATTAAATAAATAAAATTCTTTTACAGTATATGTTGCTCTAGATCGAATCACTTACTTTATTTCCTACATGTCTCTTTAGGATGTTAGCAATTCTTTACCGCGATTCTCGAGCGTTTCATAAAGTGCACAGAGTATGCGAGAAACATATATGTTGTATCTTATAACATTTTCCTTCAATATTTTGTTGGCAAAAAATAACTGATTGATGGTGGAGTACATTATTCGTTTCTCGGACGCGTTACCATTTATTCTTTTTGCTTCATTTTTATCATTCCAGGTCTTTGACTAAATTCATGCCTGTAAACTCTGAACTTGCTACCTACATGCTAAGATATTTGATTCTTAACATATTTATGAATCTTGGATCTTTTGAATTTGACATTCCTGAAGCGTTCCTCACAAGCTTGAGTTCTTGGAATCTTGAATTTTCGATTTATACTTTTACTACTAAACTCTTGGACTTTTAGATAGCCTTTAGAAAGGTTTCATAAATTTTGAGAAATCAAGACTTACAGATAATATATAAAATTAACAATTAAATGTGACAGCAGATAAAAAAATAGAAGTACGTTTCCGCTATAAGAAAATAATCTTTAAATTGCTCGAGGGGATCGAGCTACTAACAGACCTAAAATATCTTATAATCTTTTAGACAGGCTACAGCCTGAACATTTATATCGTTCGATCCATTCGTCTTAGCCATAGCAATAATAATTCGCTCGTTATCGGCGTGGAGCACGGCGCCGATATTTCGCGAACTGAAACTTCAGAAACTGACTGTGTCAGTTGAGTACATTCGAATCGCGCTTAAAACTTCTTTACTAAAAAAGATCGCCCTGTTTTGCCGAAGCTTTTATTTTATATGTTATAATACGGGTAATTATAGGTAATAATACGACATTATTTCCACATTTCATTAATAACATATGTGACATGCATATTGCTATTAGTATTACAATTTAATAGCTGCTTTTTATTTTAACGTAGCACACGCCGTTATATATTGTTACTATATATATTTGTTGCAATTTCACCAAAATTGCTTATTTATATTTCATATGTTCTACGCTTCATATTTGCACTAAAATATTACACTAAAATATTTGCATTAAAATATTACGTTCGGAAATATTAAAAAAACGTGTAACATCCGTGGGATACGAATTACAACGCATTGCATTGCGTATTAAATGCTGATAAAATATATAGCAATGGATATTACTCGTTTGTAAATCTTTTCGTCTCTCATGGCTTGTTGACAAGGCTGGTTTTGCTAAAGATATTTGGCGGCAATGATATTTAACGGCACTTTCGTGGATCGGCCGTAATCGGTGGCGATTAAACGGGGATTCTTTCCCACATTCCCTTCAGGCTATAAAAAGGGCCGCGGAAAGAGTCTCTTTAAGAGTCCCCGAAGTCCTCGTTTCTCATCGTCTCAACGCTGCTCGTCCAAGCATCGCCCCATTGTTTGTTACGTTATCGAGCGCCTTTTGTGAGCTTTTATCCATGTCACGAAACCCCAAAACACGACAAGAAACGGAGCAGGTGCTGTATGCAGTTCTCGCACGTATGCATGCGATGGATATGCGTTCCCAGAGATTGTCTGAAACCTGCTGGGAATTCCAGCGCCCAGAGGGGTTTTTCATGGGCATCACGGGCAGCGAAGCGCGCAAAGGAAGTAACGTTTATAACTCTAATATAACTTTTAAGGGCAATTCCGATTTAAAGGTTTCAGCAGAAAGCAGGTGTGTGTGTGTGTGTGTGTGTGTGTGTGTGTGTGTGTGTGTGCGTGTGTGAGTAAAACGTCAAGAGAAGAAATGCGTGTGAATTATTCGTGATGTTTTCGTTTAAGTGTACCTGAATTCGCTCGTCTAAATGTGCCTTTTTAACACATTCATCATAATTTAGCACGTTTCCTCTCTTCGTCACCGTTTGTATAAATATGTAGAAATTTCGATATTTAAAATAAACCCGCCAGACTTTCACGATAAATGCGCACAGCGCGAATGAGGGGTTGTAAAAGCTAATGGCTCGCGTTATTATAACGTGTTTAGCGCTAAACGTGGCATATGATTATGGTTTATTCGCTTTACATGAAGATTGCAGTCAACGTAATATAAAGAGATTTGGACTATCTCATTCAATTATACGAGCGGGGCAGAGAATGCGGATCAGAAGATAGCGCTGCCGTCCAATACAACAGAAAGGAATAAATGAGACGAGAGGAAGAGGAAGAAAACGAAAAAGACTTGCGACTTATTCGTCCGACGAGATCGCAAGAGGCTTATGTTGCGGGGCGTTTGTATTGTCTTTACACCCCCCCCCCGAGAGAAATACTTTATAAGTAGATTTACTCTATAAGTAGATATTCCGTAACAAAGGGAATTTAACACGACGTAATTCCTCGTGTCAAGAAAGTGAAGCCCTTTGTGAAAGATTTATAACAAGACGTATCGCGCCTCCTTCCACAGCAGGTAGCGATATCATTACACGCCTGTGCCACAATAGCGGTATCGTCACGGCATTGGCATGGCGATGGAAGAGATCACGTCGCCACAAGGCAACGCGTCTACACAGTTCACGACATATCGATCGACTTCGCGACAGAACGCTGAGCTCAGCATTGTCTGCTGTCGTGTTTGAAGGAACGTGCGCGTCGCCGTGACATTTCCGTCCCTTTCAACGCGCGATATCGATGCCGAAGAATCTAAGGGACTTTAGTAGAACGGCAAATCTTTCCGGAAAACTTTCCGGATGATTCCGCTACAGCGGCGAGCAATATCTCGGCGGTCATTAATTCCGCGGAAAAAATCTTTTATTACTTTTATTACTTCGAGAAGCGCCGCTCGGTTACGGGCTGAGGGGCAAAGAGATACAAAGAAATAAATCGGGTTTCCTGCTGAACTGAATACGTTTCGCGAATACCAATTAAAAGGAACATGCTTTTCCAATTAATTTGAAAAAGGCTTTAACAACTGAACGACACTAAATCTCTTATGGGGCTTTAAGTATCGCTTAGACGCAAACTGTTGACACATTTATTTTTAAATATCAAAACTGCAAATGTCGCGGGTATCGGAATATCGCGAAAAGGCGATTACAGGTAACTCTCTCTATATGACGAACTTTTCTCTCCTCAGTAAGAGGAAAGGATAAAATAAAGTATAGTTTTACGTGCAAGTTAGACCATTTAATTAAGAGTAATTTTCTTTTTTAATGTAACTTTAATTGCAATCACATTTGGATCTACTGGCACTTAAAAGATTAAATTTTTCAAAGATTTGCATTAATTTTTTCACTTTTACGGTATAAAATTTACAAATAAAATATCTCGAATAAAAGCAATGGGTTACGAGAGCAAATAGAAATAATTAAATCTGCGAATGGATTCACAAAGGACCGTATACTTTCCTCTATAGAAGTCGGTGCATATAACGATCAATAACTTACATGGTTTCAAGCACTGTGCAGATTTTTATTTGGTATATCGATGACGTTACCGGAAACCAACAATATTGCGTTCAATTTTCAACACAACATCGTGATTTCTTTTTTTTAGAACAGTTTTCTTCTATCGCGAAGTCGATATATTGGTGTTCGATGGCCCTTACTTCATCTCGATCCGTACAAATAATTCTTTTACAAAAGTACAAGTTTATAAAATTTCTTGTCCTCGTTTCATCCACCTCTCTTATCCAGATGTTAAAAAACAGTTCGATTATATTTTCTATTTTTGTCGACTGGAGAAGGAGTACTGCAAAGGGACAGTCGGTTTAATTTGTTCGAAATTGCTTCCCAAGTCTTTTATTCCTTCTTATATGGTTACGTCGGTCCCACAGGACCGTGTAAATTGTATTGCAATGTACACACGCGGAGGGGCTGGATTTAATTTAAGTAGTTCTCCATTCGAGTATTTTTATTACAGAACAACGCGTAGAGAGACGACGGACGGAAACGGGAAACGCTGAACGATAAACGATGAAACACGTTTTTGCTGCGAACACTATTTGCTGAAACAGGAAATTGTCACGGAGCGACAAAAATTTATTTGTAATCTCGACAACTGTCCGCGAGAAAGTTTCTCTTTCGACGTGTTGGAATTTTATTGAAAAACAAGCTAGAAATCTATAGAATAATTACTTCTCGTGAAAATGACGAAATAATGCAGTAGCTCGGAAACTCGGCTAAGGCACCGACTATGTTTAAGAACTTCTGAAACAGTTATCCGATCTTCCTGTGACTTAATAATATATGCGCACGGTGTGTCCTAACCGTTACCGCGACAAGTTTTAATGGAAGATTGTGATTTGATAAATTCGAGATCAATCTTTCTTAGCTTAGAAAATGTGATGGTAGCCATTTATCTCTTCGCTCCTTAATATTTAACATATGTATTATACCTAATGTATCATGAATTTTAAAAGATAAAAATGCGAATATTTTTTAAATACAAAAAGTATTCAACAATCGATCTCGATAGACATTTCGTGAAAAAAATATCAAAAAAGGGTTAATGGTTAATGGTTAAGTCTTCTTAATCAAGGATTTAGATTGACCTAGATGGTCCGGGGGTTGGTTCGATACTGTTTTATGCGAGTGAAAGCGGTCGAAGCTGTTCGCAGTCATCGTAAAAGTGGAGAAGCAAGCCGTGCTCGCCTACCAGAATGTAGCAATAATTTATGTCACCTCCGCGAATATAGCAGCCAATAACCGCGGCCAGACGGTAACAGCCAGGGAAGATGGTCGGGCAGGTGGTGGTCGGGCAATTGCTAGGAAGGTGAAAGTGCGGAAGGAAGGGGCGACAGAAAGAGGGCGAGAGGCATATGAACCGCAAACTTTTGAAAAAGGGCAAAGGCCTGAACGTGATAGTTACCCTCCGATTTAACCCCATCGTCACTACATTTTTATGTCCTCGGACACTCTGACGTGTTGAAAACTTTTTTAATAAGAAGAATAAAGAAATATAAAGTTATATTTTCTTGAATCTCTCTTCTTATCTTCAGTTTTATTTGATAAGTAATTTTATTAGCGAAGCAATTTTATAAAGAAATATGATATCTTTTTAACTAAATAAAGGACGAAAAACGTGAATGTATTTTATTATTCAATTCTTTGTTCTCCAAGGAGTTATTAAGTCTAAAAGTTTTCGAGTTACTCTTACAATAAACAACACGCTCATTGTAAGGAAATCTTAGTCCCCCGCAAAAAATTAACTCCAAGCATCATTAAGGAAACAAGAAGTTTGTCGATCTCAGTAGTCACGCAATAACGTTGAATAATGCATGTTAAAAAGTAGAGTCATTAGTACCAAAACGTATAATGGTAATAATAGCAGCAAATTGTCTAGAAAGACAAACTAAAGGTCCGAAACTACTTAGCGTGTCTCACGAAAATGTTTGAAGAATTTGATAAAAATTACAAATGTATACCGTGTTTACATTCTAAAAGCTTGCGCAAAAGAACACGTAACACTTTATATCCCAGTGAGAAATGTACGGTTGACCCGACGTCGAATCAATGTGGATAATGATGTTGAAATAAGTTGAAATTTTGGTTGTTTCGACGTCGAAATCGTATCAAATATCAACGAACCTTCAACATTGATTCGACATCGGATCATCTGTACATGCAGTCAAAAGTTAGTCGATCAACCCTAATTCGACGTCGAAGACGTCGATCAATTCGACTTAACCAGCTGTCAACCTTTTCGACGTCCAATTACCGTTAAATCGACGTCACCTTTCTGACTGGGATTGTATACGTTAACAACTGACACTCTCTTATTATCATGATTGATTCAAGTCCATAACGAAATAATCATATAAGACGTGTCGACTCCTCAGAGATATTTTTTCCAGAATATTGTAGACGGAATGTCCCGACGACCTACCCCGATAAATCAGAATCGAAAAAGTTAAGCAAGTCAAGTGTCCTCTTTCTTCGCGGAGCTTCATCTCGCTCGTGAAATCGATTCTCCATCGATTTTACGCGCGTGCATTCGCTTTGGACAACTCGAGGCTTCTTCGCAGAAAGTGCTCAGAAATTTTCTGATGGAGCCCATTCGAGACATCGTGTGCCTGCGCGCAAGCACAATATTGAGTTTCGAGTCTCCCTTTATGCTCCCACATTGTTCCCGCAAACGAGACGTTTGCTAGGAGCCTTTGTCCTTCGCGGTAAACTTCAGCATTTCCGAAAATCAAAGTAGGATCCAATTTGCAAGTTTTTGAAAACTTGCATATTGAATACCACTTCGATATCTCGCAATACCGAAACGGGCGAAAACTGCGCATCCAGGCGAAAAATGGTTATTCAGTCGGATTTACCGCGAAACCAAATAAAACCCACGGTAGCGATGAGATAAATAGTAACAATGTTTATCTATAATTTCAATCGTTTCGTATTTGTCCGCGATGAAAAAACAAATTCGCAAGATCCGTTGTGATTCCTCAATTATTATTTCGAGTAATAAACTCGCGTATTTTCAACGACCATTTATCCGATGGTGCGCAATATGGAGATTATCAAACAAAATAGTAAAATAAAGATAAATGTGTGATGTTATATTTTTTGCTGTACTTTATTCATAACAGTTATTAAAATACACATAAAAATTAGTAATTGCTCTCTAAACGCTACATCCCGACAACTTAAAAGAAATAAAGCGGACAAAAACCTTTGAAAATTATCGAATAGTTGAAGATCGCTTTTAGACTACTTCTTTATTAAGATGTAATCTGTGTGAACTGAATTTCAGAACGATCAAAGATAGAAACTTTTCGGAAGATTGTGTTCAAAGTTTCAACCGAGAATTCTATTTGTCGAAACTGTAATTTAATTCTCGCCCCGAAGCGTGAGATACGTTTTACAAATAGTCGGTTTGCAGAAATCAACTTCACATTTTAAATTATTTTTAAAATATAGTTTATAAATTTTTGCACTTTCAAAATTTTCCCTCATGGAATTTTTGAAATGTAATATGTAATTTTTGTGTATCGTGAATATACAATTGTAATCAAATATTTCTCGCTTTTGCACTGTAAATGTATAATTGCAACGTACATTATACATAAATATTTTTTATTTATACTTCGCCCACAGCTTGGCATGAAAAGTTTATTTTAAATTATATAATATTACAATTCTGTTTTGCAACGCCTATTGAATTATAAAAGCATACCATAAAACAATGCAAGTACAATGTTTTATTAATTGTACTTGATCGCGGATTTTAGAGTACACGCATAGTTTCTCTAGTGATATAAACGTTGCGAAGTAGCATTCCAATTATGTTTTAAAACGGACATCCTACATCTCACCCCATTTCGCTATAAACTTTCGCCAATTTAATTTGCGCGTTAGATCTCGGACACTCTGCGAACAAGTTGCGCGAGCAAGTTTCATCAAATACATAATTGAAAGAGTTTGATCGTCCTTGAATGCATTCCGTGTAGGCAAGTCATTGATTATAAGCGAAATGTCGGACGGTCTTGTCCAGGGAATATACACATATACCTTCGGAACAATCGATATACATTGTCAATAAATATATCGACGCTCTCTACCGCACCAATTATCGGGCTTGCGGAACCCGCATTTGTCTCTCACGTCTAATATTTGAAAGGGCAAATAGCTGAAGAGGATGTATTACATTCCTGCGGTGGATGAGATATGAAACGATCATGCATAAACTAAGGAATTAACTGACGAGAGGGCAAGAGAGAAAATTGAAACCGCTGTGTCTAAAAAGCTGTTATATAAATAGACTGATAGTAGTAGAAGAGAAGGTGGAGAAATACTACCAATTTTCTTGAGATATTTTACCGGGCACACTCCTTGAGGGACATTTCGGGCAACCGGACAGACGAATGCTTAGTAATGTCGGGCTACGTAATATCGCTAAAATCTCTTAACAGGTATTACATACATCCTATATTTCATGATTTAAACATTTCAATCTCCACGAAAGCTCGCTCAGTCTAGCGGACCGAGAGAAACCAGCAGGAATCATGCTCTTTAATTATTACATATTCCTAAACGTGTCCACCGTAAAATCGTTAACATTTGAGTCGTCATAGCGCTCTATTTCCAACACATAATTAACAAAAAACCAGCCAGAAGTGTGTAGAGTCGCTGAAAAGCTTATATTTAATTTTAAGACTTAATATGATAGAAAACTGTATGTTATTTCAACAAGCAAGCTCGCAAGCTATGGAAAACATTATTTTAAATTTCATTGTTTATTAATGTGCGTTCATTTATCCGCTTTTTCCACAGTCTCTCCGTTAGACCTCGTCATGTGACGTTAGCATATTCCTTTCAGTATTTACATAGCGAATACAAAGTTAAAGGCGTTAAATCCGAAAGAGAAACGGGACAAGTAGTCAAGTAGGCATTCTAGCCACGTGACACGAAATCGCAAGTCGCGGAAATCATGAGTAACATTCGCGCCGACATCGATTCGCCCGGAAATTACCGTTTTAATGGCAGTGCGATGCGCCGGAATCGTTTCATGTTCCCGAGATCGTTTTATATCTCCGCGAATTACGAGCAAACTCATCTACCTTTCCTTTACGCGCGGATTTACAGGCGGAAAAAAGCCCGAGAGATCGATGACCGACTGCTGTTATTGTACGACGGTATAATTCGAGCGAGAATTGTCGAATCCGTACCCGCCTCTCTCAACTTTTTCAACGATCCCGCATATTCTGCTTTTCTCACGTACTAGAGATGTACAACACGCAGCTGGTAAAACGAATAAATATTGAAAAGTTCGTATTGATTTCGTATTAATCGACGTGGCCGTAAATAATGTCGAATCCCAGAGAGTAAATAATAATAATTCTCTTCGCGAGGTATATTGGTTAGTTAATAAATCGCCGCACTGCATAAAGGCACGCAGTGTTCATAACATAAATATTGGCAAAGTCTGGAAAAAAAGCAGCATCGAGTGCGAGTTTAAGTTAATCGACTGATAAATTTGAGCCTGGCTTAATTAACTGATGAATTTTTTCCGATTATTCTTGTTCACCACGTTACTGAACCTCAACGGTTTAATTTAATATGCAATTTTGGCTTAGTTAGTTTTTAAAGCTCTCTAGTGACCTTCTATTTATTGCACAGATTGTGCCAGGTCATCCTTTAACCGCGGACACTCCAGGTCGAATGAAACAGAAGAGCGATTATTCACAACTTCACCAGCCAAGCACAGAAAGTTTCGAGAGGTTTAGAACTCACCGATGTAAGAATTCATTCAAGATCCAATGAATAAGATCCAATACCCAATAACATAAAGATCACTGATCCAAAAATTTAGGAACCTAACAATCTAAAAACTTCTTTACGATTATATAAATGTAAAGAATACCGCGGCATTAATTGTAAATTAATTTATTAAAATGTATTTTATTATTATTGTGTGTATATTTTTTGAAATCTTGAAAATTTACAAAGGGATTTTTCTTCATATCTTAAATAGTTCAAAGATGTTTGCCCATTACATTTTCCACGATGTTGAATAAATAAACCATTCGATTCGGTCGTGTCTCGAAATAAAATCTAGCAGCAGATGGCTATACTTTAAATGTGCAACAAGGATAAGGGTCTAAGAATATAAGAACTCGACGGAGAGCAAAACAGACTCGCATTAACCTACTGAGAACGCTGAATATAGAAATGGATATTGCGTTAAAACAAGCTATAGCTGTCGCCCTTATTGCTGGAGGAATATAAAAATCGTAAACCACGTACATTACGTTAATACGATCATAAATATGTTTTTTAAACACTGCGGTTTTTGTAATAACCGACCACTGAATGTGATACTCCGTAAAGCTTTATTTTTCGTGCTTCCGTAATTGTTTTCTTGTAATTTTCTCGGCTGCGCATATCTCAAACAGACGCTGCTCTCTATTGTATTTTTAACGATCTAGGGAACTTCATTTGTTCTAACATCGGTGGCCGTCGTCTTGTTTCCGTGTCCCGGGTCAGTTTATCTCCTTGAACGGATCGTACTATCAGACGAAATAATTCGATTTCGTTTTGCTTTCTTTCGCGATCATTCAATTTCGGCGGACAATCAAGGGTCCTGCGCAGAAACGAGAAGTAATCCCGAGCTGGCTTTCTATTAAAATCCGAGTCGGATTCTTTGTGTTCTCCGAACAAAACCAACTTTTTCAATCGCTTCGTGCTGCAGGACGCGGTCGGGATCGTAGATCATTTTGGAGGATTCCGCACGATAGTTATCAGTTCTCAACTCTGAATAAAGGGACGACAGCTGTAAAATTGTTCTTCATTTTAAGTTTAATACTGCAAAAAACGTTCATGTTGCATTTTTCACAATTTTATACACGTCTGAGAAGAAAAAAAATGTGACTTCCTCTCTTTAGTGTTATTAATACATATATTAAAAAATTCTTCTTTAGATCTACACATTTTACTCGAAGTCTGAAGTCTTAGTTATACATGATGCATGTAGCTGTGAGTGCAGTTGCATGAAATTATATATATATATATATATTATATAATATATATATATATATATATATATATATATATATATATATATGCGTGTGTGTGCCTTTTGCAGCGACCAAATGACTAAACCGATTAAAGCAATCTATTGGCGACAGCATTGAATTTAAGTTATAAACTCGCGTTGCAGGAAAACTATAATGATTGGATGGAAGGATAACTGTGCTCCACCGCAATGCGAAAGTTAGTAAAGTAGGTTGAAGCGAGCAGACAATTTTTTAAATATAAAATTCGAGTTATCCTTTGATTCTACACTTTGATCGATTTTACTCCCTAATTGTTATTATACCATCGAAATACCATCGAAACTTATCCATTTTTATACATATAAAATTAAAGATACGAAAGTTATCCACGGATATAAGTGACGAGATGCCACACAGAAAATCTGTAACCATTATTTACTGACAATTACAATTACACTACTTTCAATAAATATACAACTTTTAATACAATCATTTCTATTTTTTACACGCAAAATTCAGGTAATTGTTTTTTGTATTGAATGATAAAGCAGATCAAACGATAAGCAGTCAAACAGAACAATGGCAATTGCATAAATATTGAATGTTCCGCTAGTCAGCGGCATATTGTGCGATTGACTTATGCATTAATTAACGTACGTTTGATTTACGTGCTAATTAACGCAACAACGAGCAGAGCGCTAATGTTTCTGCGGCTAATACTTCGGGTCAAAAGGCCAGTTATTTTCGATAGTTGGTACAGGGATCGATCGATCACGCCCCTTTTCTTACTCGGGTGCATACACTTATAAAAATACTTCCGCGGGTTTAATATGCAAACACAATCGCTAATCGAAGTTTTTTCGCTTGAAGAAACCCGTGATTATTCGCAAATCAGTCAACAAAAAATTTATTAAAGATAAATTAATCAAAAAGATTAGATAAACACTTAAATAGATAGAGAAACATATATCAAATCTTCAAATATCATGAGATATCAAAATCTTCGTTAATAAGAATATAATAAGATCGATTTCGATCTCTAGATATCTCAGTAATTAAAAATTCTTACTTTCTTTGAGCGCATTGCAGTATCAGATAATTACTGTAAAAATCTTAAACAAGAAGTAAAGGGGCTCACACATCGGTAATTATTATAATCAATAACAATTACTGCATTATTAATGAAACGGTTGTACTAAAAAACAAAACGTATAAAATCTTCTAGCAGTACCGATTATAACCATTCCTATCGCATGATCTTTCTCTCATATGCAAGTTCCAGTTAAATAACGGAATAAGCACTAAATAATTTGCGGCGAAATTGTGATCCGCAAAAGAATAGAACAAATCGAATATGAATTCACGACCGATATACAATCATTATAATTTTAACCATTATCATATTATTATGCGGATCGCTTGAAAATCCGCCAACAAAATGATCGATAAGTATTCGATAGCACTCGCGGAATGCGAAATGATCGGGTTATTTGAATTTCTAATTTAACAGCCGTGCACAAAGGGTACGGTATTAAATTCATATTGCAAATACGAACGCATAACAAAGGTTCCGTAATTCCGCGTAGACGTAAATGACGGATGATTTCGCCACACGCGAGGTATTCCCGGTAAAAATGAAAATATATGGCGCGCCACGATACTTTTTGAACTCGCATTATATCGTGGACGGTTTATTTTTGTTATCTCTTGGACATTTCCCAGAATCGCCCTTGCGCGATGCTAGATCCTCGAGAACGCTGAAGATGCAACGAGCCAAGAGCTCCTTCATTAGAGTTAATTATATATTTGTCCCTCTCCCCCCTGTTTAACTCTCTTCGGGATGCTACTTTACTTTTATTAATTAAATTATTTCACATTAACACCAAACGTTAATTCCAAGTTGTACGCGTGAAACACGTAGTAACACGTGCTGCATAAATCCATCATAAAATTTACCTCTTGTCAAATTTCTTTTTTGCTGATACATAAATAATGCATTTAATAACCACATGCATTGGATGTATCGCGCAACTTCCTGCACGTAAAGCATACTTTTATCCTCCTTGGCTCAATGTCCACGACATATATCATGGAATACTGCTTAAAAGTCGTATAAATAAGAAAAGCAGCGCCGCAGCAGTTTCTGCTAACATAACGCATTACTCATCGATATCCCTTATATCACTTCCTCGCCATCTAATTTCTTCGACAGCTGTATTTAACTTTCACCTTATATTTCTTAAACTTTTTCGTAAAATTTTTATCTACTTTCAACTTAGATCTTGAATATTACACTTTATACCATATGTCACCTTCATCTCGTCTCTCGTGTAAAATTCCTCTTGAGTTATTCGTCCGTTAATAATATTTAACTACTACGTGGCATTCTTTTTCCAAGATAAGACTATCAACTTCACGTGAAAATTTCAAAGATCAGAGATCATAATTTGAGAATTTGAAATTGTATAAAGAGATTCGTTTCACTTCGTCTAAGGAGTATTGTCCGTATTTTGTTAAGAGATACTCAGTTCGAACTCTTTACTTAAGTTATTTCTATTCTGGAGAATCCCATTAGTAGCCAGACTATTATCGGCAAAGATTTCAATTCCATCAGTACGTGCAATCCGCCCTTTCTACTAACAATAAGAAGAATAATATCCCATAGAATAGTATTTTCCTTTTGCGTTTGTTTCATCTTTCACTCTTCTATATTGTAATCAAGTCTCAAAGTTAAATTAAAGTATCATGCATTTAAAATTGAAAGATAAGACTAAAATTATATGTTCACCCTCTAAAGCTTTCTTTGAAGGGGTGTCTTAATTTACAATGACTCGTAGATTAAAAAGTATTGATATCTATCCATTGATAAACGCGATTTTTCTTAGCGAATCACTTAACACTCGAAAAATGAAAATAGCTACGATGTATCGTACATGATACGACGATAAATATTTCATAAAATAAAAATATATATGCAATTTATGTATGCAAATACAGTTTATGTATGCAAACGACTAAACTTTAAAGCGAAAATGTGTCACGCATTTTCATCCATTTTTCCTTTATTTTTTATTTATCTTCATAATTTATATTCTGTTACAAAATAATTTGTAAAAAACTTACACTTTTAAGACCTTTTTTATTTTAATTCAAATATGCTTTATTCTTATTTTTGTTCACGATAATTAAACAGCCTATAGGGAAAAAATGTTTTATCAAGATTTTATTTAACTCGGTATTAATAAAATTTTTCCTCTACCATAGGAAAAATAAAAGCTACGACTTCAGAGAAACGCAGGTAGACAATTTCATTAATGTATTTAAAAGATAATTAAATAGTCAGAAATAGCCTGTTTCTTTGCTTCTACCCGTATTCCTGTTATATGGCTTCTTCCTCGCACGCACCCTAAAAAAGACGTCTACTATCGAAGAGATTAAAAAAGTTACGCGGCAAAGGGTTAACAAGCTTAATTCGTTTACTGAGAAAAGCAATATTTCGCGAGTTTAAACTTAAGCGACTTAAGACAAAAAGAGGCATCGAAGAAAAAAAAGTCTTTTCCTTGAAAATATTTACTACAATGTGACGAGCTTGTTTTTCTGCATAGAGAATAAACGTTGCATCACTTTTTTGTCAGCAATATGTCTCGAAATATAGAATAAGCTTTCTATAAAGAGACGATTATATACACGCCTCGTAAATTAAAGTTCTTTGTGAACTAGAGGAAATTGCGGACTTTTTTTTTCATACAACTCATTATTGCGCAAAATTGTCATGCAAAAAATTTCCATGAGTTCACGATAGATAATTTGTGCAGCACTAATTAATTAATGTAATTAAAATGACTATAAGTAACATTTTTAAGTAGCATTTTTCTTATTTAAAAAAATAATTTTATTAAATATTTTTTATAATTAGATATAAAATGAATTAAACGGATTAAAATTATTAAATAAGAAGGTCTTTTTACGACGTGCACTTTCAGTTCGTGGAGCGAAGAAGTTAAACGAAAAATGTAATCTTTGCAGCTGTCTACTAAAAATGGAACAGTTTATTCAAGAAGTTGACAGATGGACGATGCCCCGCGGGCATCTGCAAGCACCATCGTCTTACAGAGTGTATAAAAGCACGAAGCACGAGAAATCGTAAAAAAGACAGTTAAGATAAGAAATGCTTAAGGTAAACAGCAATATTTGTAACACAAAATATGATAATGCATTCCGATAATACATTCAGTAATTGCAGCAACGATGCGAAGGTAATAACACAAAATAAACAGTAATATAACAAAAAGTAATAATAAAATAAAGTAGTTACCACGGTATACGTATATCTAATCCTGCATTACCATAATGAAGTAACAATCTTGTTAGTAATATATATTACGAAGTTAGTAATATATATTTAATTTGAGTATCGTATTATAATTACCGTTGTAGTTACACAACTACCTATTACTACTGCTTGCTAAACTAATTGACCGCTACCGTATATGGCTGTACATGGCTGCTGTAATTTGGCCTGCGGGCATTCTCAAACATCCGCGCCGCGTTTTGTTATCAACTTGCTCAATATCTGGTCTACGCAATTACAAATTATAAAGACGATATTTGTGAATCGTTAGATGTATACAGCATATAAATTTCACGAGATTTCTAACGAAACTTTTCGTTATATTAAAATAAGTGAATTTAAATCTAAAAATTTTTCCAGATGTGTACATCATTATAACTGATTTAATGAATTTCAAGTGAGTCACTCAGCGTCTTTTGTAAATTCAAATAAATCTCTCTATGTTTAACAAATTAATATTAGCGATACATTCATTAAATAATCATTCTATATATTTCTCTTTTCTATATATTTATTCGTATAATTTCTCTCTTTTTCCCTTTATCTGAAGTAATTTTCAGAAAAGTTTACTTCGAGAAACCTTCACTTAATCTACTGAATAGCTTCTTAAAAAAATTCAATCAACTTCTTTCATACTGCTAGTTTCCCAACCTAGCAATATCAATAATAGTAATAAGGAAAATATTAATTAACTTGCCTCGACTAAATTGCTCGTAACTGGCAATTACCCTCTCGGCGTTCTTCCTGGCGATGTAGAACCACTCGCTACTGTTGCTTAAATACTTGTACTGGATCGCCAGGTCCTTCACGAGGATGCCGTCCTGGTTGGGCAGCCGATGGGCGAACGGGCAATACAACCACCGATCCCGATACTGCAACTTGTCGTAACAGTTGCCAGCGGCGAAGATGTCTTCGTCAAACTCGACCATGGAGAGAACGCTCGCGTGCAGTAGATACTCGGAGGACAGCATCACTTCCGGCGCGTACTTCCAGAGCCGGGTGAGCATGTTGGCACGATTTACGGCGAATTCCGCCTCCAGCCGGAACCTCTCCTGCGCATATTGGTCCACCACACCCTCACCGAGGTTCAGATCGGTGCCCGCGGTACAGTTCTCGCCCAGAGTGTGCTGGTTCTCAATTATTCGTAGGAAACGCGTCACAATGTCGACCTGGGCGGCCTGTGGTCTCCTGCGAGCCGACTGATCAGACAACGAGACGTTGGCCGATTCCTCGTAGCTCGTGTAATCCATCACTACGTCCTGCGAGACCTCCTCATCGAGGTCACGGGTGGATTCACTGATATCCTCGACTGCGTCGATGCCGAACATCTCCGTTGTGTTACGGTCGATCGCAGCTACCGGCGCAACGGTTCTATTTAAGGACATTGCCTTTCTCAATTTACTCAGAGGGTCGTCCTTGTAAGAACTCTTGAGGGAATCGGGGCTCGATCGCAGAATACCGTGGTTCTCCGAGGGATGCACTTTGAGCGTATCTTGGAGATCTTTTCGAGTTTCATCCTTGATCTGATCCGAGGATCGGCTGCTCCCCGTATTATCTTTGGAGATATTCTGTTCAATCAGCCAGGAAAGATTACGCGTGAGAGGAAGGGCGGAAATTTCTTCGACAACGCTTCCTTTCTTACCCTGATACAGCTTGAGCAAACTTTCCAGTCCCTCTGAAGCATTATTTTCATTTCGATCGAGAGATTGGCTGTTGACCGAGTTATCCTTTGAGAAATTTCGCTCAAAAAGCCAAGAATGATTACGCTTCGGTGAAACGGATCCTTCCAGAAAATCGCTCACTTTTTCCACTTGACGCGTCTTGAAGTGATTCTCATGATCCTCGCGAACGTCGGTCTTGATCCTATTTGCCGCATCCTTCGAGCCATCCCTCGTGGAATCCTCTATCTTCTGCCGCGCGAAATGGCTCCTGGATCTCCCGTGACGGATTTGCGATCTTTCAATGCTCGACATATCCACCTGCTCGATCTCCGTCCAGAGAATCTCTCCCGGTCGGTTCTCCGTCTGCGAAACTTCCTCCGCGGAATGACGGTCTTCCGTTTGCGAACGCGTTTCCGCGGAGCGGATTCTCGCGGCTCGCTTTCCCGCAACTTCCGTGCGAAGTTCAACCGAGGAGGTGCGAACTTTCCCAGAGTCGACAGCGATTTCCGCGGAGTGACGTAACGACGTCGGAAGAATTTCTGCCGAGCGTATCGCCACAGCACGACGGTTCTCCGTCGAGCGCATTTCCACGATTCCGGCGAGATTATCCGAAGTTGAATGTATTTCCGCGAGACGATTTTCCGCACGTGGACGATTTTCGTACGCGGAATGGATCTCCGTCGGTCTAAAGAGATTCACGACGCGATCTCGCGCGATTATCGGACGGATTTCCGCGCGATGATTTTCCGGGCAGCGATTCAACGTCTCGACCGCTGCCGCCGCCGCCGCTTCCGCTCCAGAGCGAGCGATTTCCGCGATCGGATGAATAATCGTCGGGCGGACCTCAGCGGCGCGAAATTCCGTCGGGTCGACGAGCTTACGGTCGACGAAGGCCGTCGAACGGTGGTTCTGCTGATGCCGCAGGTACTCCTTCGGCTTCTCGATCTCGAGCAGCTTCTCGTGATGGCTGGCGAGGGAATCTTGCATGAACGTGAGCAGGATGAGCGCGCACCAGATGCCTGACGCACTCATCTTCAGCCGCTCATCTTCCCGTTCGCAACAAACCGTCCGCTTGTTACATCCACTCGCGATGGCACGTTTCCTCGGGCCTGATCGATCTCAATCCCGACATCTCCACGATGTGATTATCGTTCGCGTGTAACAACGGCTTGCAACAGCTGCTCGCGATAACGTGACATGCTTGATACATTAGTGCTTTATACATTAATTATATGTTTCTTGAGATCAATTTAGCACTCTCCTCTTCCCCGCAATTGATTTCGACGTCTCCGTAAAATGACCGTCATCCATCTCTTTCCGGCAACACATATATGATTATATTATGATATTTCTCGAGATTAATGTAATTTCAACGTTACAGCTCGGTTTTCATTTCTCGTAACAATCATATTTACAACGCGTCTGCTTTTAAAATACGGTACTAACAATACGATATTTTATCGAGATCGTTGAGGATAAGGATTTTATTTTAACGGCTCTTACATTTCCCCTGAATTTCCGGTTCTTAATTTAAGTGCCAATGAGAATAGCTCTCTAACATCTTCGCAATCTTCCGCTTCTTCTTCACGGTATTTAATAGGTCCTGGTGCTGAGTAGCATCCTCGGAATCTCCGCGCAATCTTACATCTCTCCCGACTTTACGGTCCTTAACGGATGGTATCCCTTAATAGACCCGATACTTAATCGTTCCCTCTCGGCATCTCCACAATCAACTTATCTTCCGCCCGGAACTAGCACTATTTCAATGTTTGTGTTTTTACCAGCCACACACGTTCGCTTCAGGACCACGGCTCTCAACGGTGGATATACCTTCGCGGTAAATCGATCTGTCGGTGATCCGTTCTCGTTGCTCTTGAGATTAGACCGCACCTGAAGTGTTTTTGCGCGAGCTACTAATCGAGACGTCTCCAGTTCTCCCTCTCTCTCTCTCTCTCTCTTTTTCTCTCTCTCTCGCGCGATAATCCGATTTCCACGTAGATATCCCTCAGTCGATTTTTGCGCGACTCATGTGGATCAGGGTTTCGCAGAGGTCCAATCCCACCAGCGCTAATGCATTATTGGATCGATCGGCGAGTGTGAAAAACGAATGTTCAAAGCCTTTGCTCGGTGTCTCAAGGATGTCACATTGATTCGATCTACCAAACCGATCACCCGATCCGGACGCGATCATATGATTGATCGGCAATTTCATCGCGTATAATTATCGCGCAATCGCCACCGTCCGCGATTCAGGGCGAACGGTTGAAAAAGTCCTCCGTTGATTCTGATATGATTCCGTTTCTTCGGCAGCAATTTCACACAAGTGCAAATTGCAAAATTGCAATTAATCGAGGTTTTCACTGACGATACCGTCCTGATCTATTCTTTTCAATCCCGATTTTGTGATTCACACACGTCATCGTAGATTACGACACACTCACATTGTATCGTGTACGGCAAGGAGCGCAGACATCCGCGGCGTATCGGCGACGGTATTTTAGCGGAAAATTGGCACGCGGCAAATACATTCATGGGTGGGTGTCGCCGTTTCGGGCCACTAGCGACTAATGATAGTGTTGACGTTCCAAACATGGTTGTGTGCCTAATTGTTATGGAGCTTACGTATATTTATTTGCTCCATCAGTCAATTATTTTCCTGCTTGTTCGCCTGTTTAGCAAAGCAATTATTTATGTAACGCGTAATGTCATAACGCATACCTCTGTAATTAAGTGGACAGTCGAGTGGATGGAACGCGTGGATAAAACGCATATGCACTCTTCAATTTTAATCGCAAATTACTCCTGCTTTCGGCAGCGGCGTTAAACGCCGATAAAATTTAAATGCGAAACGCAAGCAAGAATATACAAATGCAAATTGTCGTAACAATAAATCGCACAAATTAAATGCGCCTTCAATTATATATTATAATCAACTTTCGCGAAAATATCGAGAGATAGCGCAATATTCATTTGATTTCATCAGAAATAACGTCCGTACGAAATTAACGTTAAAAGTCGCATACAATGCAATTTCTATTTGCGAAAATTAAATTTGCATCGATGTATATTGTTTCGTAATTACGTAAATTAATAACTTTGCTTTGAAGTGTACTCGATGGTCGATTACGGATTAACTAATGCGATCTTTTGATCAACGCGGTTTTATGGAATTTCACTCGTTCGTCATAATCGGCGAAATACTGAAGACCACAAAAATTTAATATACACGCGGAAATATCTCTTGCATGCCATCGAATTAATAATCATTTTGAAGGATAATTGTCCGACTTCTCTCTATAATAACAGATAATTAATTTCATTTCCCCAATAACAATCTTCTCAAATTTTCTTCTATTTCCTCGCGAAAAGCGTAAAAGTGCAAAAAGTAAAAATCAAAATCGTAAGAATTTAACCTACGTTGATACATCGTTTTCAAATAAAAGAAATAATAAACGAAGGGAATTCTTCATAATCTTTTTATTTTCACAGCACGGAGGAACTAGTGTAATTTTTTTGATAATCAATTTCTATTAAATTGCCTTTAAAATTCGATTCACAATGCCACATTGTCTCTTCGGATTAAAAATCATTCCAAAATGAATTCATTTTTAACAATATCCGGCGATTAATCCTATTCTTTCTGCTGCAACGTAAAATATAAAACGTTGAATTGTGTCGCGTACATTCCTTTTTTTAGCCAAATATAAAGAGCGAAAATTCCAAAAATGAAACCGGAACGATATTTTTCAATTAATTCGATAAATCAACAATATCCTATAGAATTCTATTTTGCATTAAACCGGCGTTATTAATCGTTTCCGAACAATTATACATGAATCGCTCATAATCGGTCATCCGTCATAAATGTGCGAGATTAATAATCGGATTAACGGACGTGCATCGACATAGTCCTTGCAATCGTACGAATTGAACCGCGTCCTTCGCGATCTTCCGGGGTCTCCTAAAAAAAAGAATCCCGCGTGCGATCCACCTTACATCACGGGCAGCGAATCTCTGACGGCGTGCTTTTCTTTCTTTCGCGCCTCTCGATCGGTCCTCTTATCGAGTTTCAAGTTGGATCGACGGATCGAGTGTGCAGACTCGTCCTGCCGACGGTCATTTTACGGCGGTCTCCTGTGGAAGAACAAACGAACTTCCTCTCAATTTCCCCAATCCTTCTCTCCCTCTCGCGCGCGCGAGTCGGCGATCGCGACGGGATCTGTATGCGCTCGCACGCGGCGTCAAACTGACGACGAGGGTTGGGAAATCCGCCACCCTTCGTGCCAACCAATGTGTGAATGCAGGGCGCATGATCTACCCCTCTCTCCTGCCGGTGCAACGAGCATCGCGCCGGCATCCCGACGCTCTCCCCCGGCGCTTAATCTAAATCTTAATCTTCATCTTCGGGTGCGCCATCTCCGCGCCGTTTTATGCTTCCTGGTGGGATGTACGAATAAAATGGAGCTCTCCGGCCTCCATTCCGCCGTTACGAAGAAACGCGAAACGCGCGCGTGTGTATACAGGGTGTGCCAGACCGCGTTTCCGAAGATTTAACGGGACGCCCCGATTTTTCAGATCTTTTCGAATTCACAACACGTTACACACGTTTATTGCATCAACGCACGTCCGATTGAAGTCGTTTTGAGAATAAACTTCGATTGTCCGCTCGCGGCTACAAAGTGTAATTTTCGAAAAGCTCTTCATTTTTAATCGCTCGATTAAAAAAAAAAAGAATGTACGCGACACGTTTCTAATCGCTTCATTTTTAATCCCATCTGTGTCTCGACCGAGAAACCCAGATAGCACAGGTGATCGTTATGAATTCAAAAAGGATTCACTTTTTTAAATTCTTTATGAATTAGCGTAATTTGTTCGAAATGAACTCAAAAAGAATTCCTTTCCAATAGTATTCTTATAGAATATAAAAAGAATTCCCTTTGTATCTGAAAAAGGGCTCAGAATTGGTGACATAAAAAGGAATTCTTTTGGAACTCTGTTTTTGGAACAGAAATGGGATGGAAAAAGAATTCATTTTTCATAATTCGGGAATTCAAAACCCGGTAAAAAATTTTTCATATATAAACATACATAAAACTTGTATAAACATATATAAACATGTACAAACATGTATAAACATATATAAACATATATAAACACATGTATAAACATATATAAACATATATAATTATGTATTAAATATGTCCATACATAAAATTGCTTATATACATATAACCATATATAACCTTTCTATACATTTATATATATAATTATATATAATATTATATATTATATATATATATTATATATAAAAAATTTTATGTATGGACATATTTGATACATAATTATATATGTTTATATATGTTTATATCTGTTTATGTATGATTTATATATATTTATATATGTTTATATATGAAAAATTTTTTACCGGGAAAGAATTCTTTTTGGATTCTCTTTGCTATCTGGGAAGACATTAAGAAAAAGACCGGCTCGAAATTAGCTAAATAAGAAAAATGTGCGATTTATACGGAACATCCTGTATTACGCCTCTGTTTACGGAAGAACTTGAAGCTTTCGCTTATAAAAGATTGTAGCCACCATGGAAACGTGAATAAATAGTTACGTTTATCGTGCATAAATAACTTTTTTGCAAAACGCGAATAAAAGTTTATTATCTGTGAAAACTGCCCTTCCGATAAAAATAAAGTCCGCAGCCCTCGCTTCGGAAATGTTTGCGCTGAAAATATATATATCTTTTTTACGCATTTCTTTTTCATTTTGTAATATATCTTAACAGCTCGATTGTTGATTTAGTTCCGTGTGTTCCGAAAAGACAAACAGCGCTGTTATTTGTTTTACAAGAATTATATTCATTTCATGTTTTATCTTGGCAGGTCAATACGGTTCTATCCGGCTAGTTTTAAAAATACAACGCGATACTCATCTTCAGTTATTTCCTAATGTACATTAATTTATGTTATTGCTAATTGTATTATACCTTGACATATTTTTTATGTGAGGTCATCCGCTCGTATTTTCTTTCTACATGTACATTAAAAATTTTTATGTAAAAAACGAAGGATGCACTTTAACTCCATGTTCTTACTTTAAAACAGACGCTTTCGTCTCTATCATCTACTATCGAGCATTTACGTCATCTTTATTCATTTGACCCGATTTTTTCGTCCGTTACGTCTCATCCCGTTTCGCTCTGTATCGTAAATATTTCAGGGTCCAAAAGGTAATATATGGCGAATATATATATATATATATATATATATATATATATATGTCTACATATGTCTATATTTGTGGATAGCTAATATTAAGCTCATTAAGCTGATTTGGAAAAGCGCGTGTCAACGAATTTCAATTCCAAATAATACGACCTGTCGCGCAATTATGCGATAAAGGACATAAACAATCGCAATATTCGAGGTAAACCGATTAGGTGAGGCAATTTAAATAATAATTTTAACAATAGAAAATATTGCGTTAATCACAAAGGAGAGAAAAAAAACTCGCACGTTCCGTTTTGTGAAGACTTCAGCGAGATTTATCGCATCAGAAATGCTCTTTGTTTTCAGCCAATGTACATTTAAACTGAAATGTGCTACACTTACATTTATAAAATATATCCGGGGGCGAAATCTGGATATATCGAAGAGAGACGCAACGCCTTCTAATTTTATAGAGATTCCACGAATAAATCCGTTTCCTCGAAAATGTTGGTCGTATCGCGTGACACGCGAAATCATCGAATGGAATTCCCAAACGAGACGCGTGAGAACGTTAACGAAACGGCTTCCCCGTTTTGTTTTTTATAATTTTCCAGTTTCAACCGAACGCCCTTCCGTTCTCGAAAGTGCGAAAAATGCGCGTTTCGAGCGAGGTAAAAAAAAAGGGAAGTCCAAAAATCACAGCGAGATGATCGAAACGCGATCGGCCATCCGGGATCGTGCGAATCGTAAAAAAGACAAATATGTGTGCGACTCGAACAAGAAAACAAAAAAAAGAGAGAAAAAAGAGGCACATGCGACAAGCGTGTAAAAACGCGCTGGGTTAGATATGGAAAACACATAGGTATTGAAAGTCTATTTGGAGACAGACAGCTTATAATATCAAACTCGCTAAGCTTGTTTATAGAAAAGTATGAGTTAAAAATTTTCAATTTCGAAATAGTCTGTCGCACGAATACATCGCCATAAAAGCGATATAGACAATTGCGATGTAAAAAATCCACTTACCGGGTCGCCTCGACCAACGCTATCATCGAGATTCTTCCAAATTCTGCTCAGAACGCCGAGATAAAATTCATCCAGCTTTCGCCGAGGACGCCGAAATTGAGATCCGTCCAGCTTCCGAAGACGCTGAGGTCGAAATCCGTCCAATTGGCCGGTAAAAAATTTTTTATATAAAAATATTTATAAAATATATATTATATATAATATAATTATATATAATATAATTTATATATAATATAATTATATATAAAATATGTCCATACACACACATGATTTTTTCTCTTGTATAATCTATATCTGTATATATAAGAAAAATAATAAGAAAAATAATTGAGAAAAATAATCAGAAAAATAACTTTTGCATTGTTTTTTGTTACAAAAAGTAAAATTGCAATTAGATTACACAATATTCTATATATAACTTTTCTATACAATCATTACATTTATATATAATCATATATAGGCAATTTTTTCTCATTTCCTCAAACTTTACTTTTTATTTTAAAAAATAATGTCGAAATTATTTTTTTAATTATTTTTTAATTCTTCTTTTTATTATTTTTCTTATATATACGAATAGAGATTATACAAGAGAAGGAAAACATATATGGACATATTTTATATATAATTATATATGTTCATATGTTCTTATATGACAAATTTTTTCCCCGATTCCGCCGAAGACGCCGAGGTTGAGATCTTTCCAAAAATGGCCTCCGCTAAAAATGCCGATTTTCGAGCTCGCGTCGATTCGATCACCCGGATAATGGCCGTGGCGCTTTCGCTCGCGCAAAACAGCCCTGAAATAGCGCTAACGCCTATAATAGGGTGTGAGAGCCGTGTATGCCCCTATAAAGCGGCAGCCCGGCACCACGTTTGTTGCTGCGAGCGCGCTTTTTCGCGTTAGTACTTGGTCGCACGGATAACAACATATAAACAAATT
>NJRQ01000158.1:151189-171163 GCA_003063805.1 Aphaenogaster ashmeadi | reverse complement strand
GAGGAATTAAATTATATAAAGAAAATTATATGATTCCATTTAAAAAAACAAAGGTCACTTTAAAATCTCAGGAACACCTCCACCTAGAAAAAACCTGTGTCCATCATAAGATGTCCCCCTTGAAACAGAGTAAGTTTTACTTGAAACATTTTTCAATAAAATCATTGGTCCGTGAGATATAGCACTGGCTCCTTTAAAATGGGACACTCTGTATAATTATTTTATCTTATATAGTTGGAATGTATTGGTTTATCAAGATTGGTGTGTTTTGTTGTAGATCTTTCTATAACATGCGCGTTTCCATGCCGATACTCTGGTAAGGACAAGTCAGCTGCAGCGGCCGTGGAAGCTGAAATCGCGAGAGCTATGGAATGGAAGCGTGTTACGCTGGTAGGCTGGTATCATTCCCATCCACGCTCTCACGCATCGCCTTCCTTGAGAGATGTGGACTCTCAGTTGGATTATCAGATCAAGATGAAGGGGCCCAGCGATAATGGATATATACCGTGTGTGGGATTGATATGCTGTGAGTATTTCAAAGGCTTTCTCTCTTTGTCATGCAATGTACAGAAGTTCGATGGTCATTACTTTTTATTTTGTAGCACCTTACAACATGGATGGTAATTGTTACGAATCAAATTTCAATGTCTTCTGGTCTTTGCCACCACCTGAAAATAGACCCCATGAATATCCTCGACCTATGCTTCTTAGTTACACATTATCGCAGGAGCACTTTCTCTCCCAGGACACATTGGAAGAGATTGTAAGTATTTCTTAATAGTTAACTCGTGTTCCAGCATATCTGCTATCCATAAATTAAAGTCCAATTGAGCAAGATGTATATGTAAACATTCGGAAATGAAAATGATTAGACCTTACAGATTGTATTTATTATGCTATCACATTTGTTACTGATATTTGTATCATTTACCTTTGTAGAGAAGATGTATAGAATATTATAAGAGCGAGGGTGGCATCGACTTTACTGCCAATTTTAACGGTAATACGACGTATCTCGAACGTTTAAGGGTGAGTATATTAACAATCAGTGACAAATGCAAGCAAGTCCTTGTTAATCGCATACTAATAATCCAAACATTAATAGTGTTCCTTGGCATCGAAGTTGCCTGGTCGAAATAGATCAAACAGTTCATACTGGGACGTGATCAGGGAGATGATCTGCCCCGGCTCCGAGGATGGCAGTACGTCCGACTTCTTGACCATGAAATTTCCTTTGGTATCTGCCTCAGAATCGCTGGGGCCATCGGTTCCTGGCATGGGCCTCACGGCCAGTAATGCGGCTGTTTTTCTTGCACCAGTCAACTTCAAACCGGACGGCGGAGCCATAATCACACCCACGTCTAAGCCGTTTGTGTTACAACCGTCAACCTCCCGCGACAGCATCAAGAAGGACAGTGTCATAAGCTCTAACGACGCCGCGTCTATTACTCAGATAAAAGATGGCAGTCCTATCATGAGTTCCAAACACATATCGCCATCGGAATTAATACCGAGCTTCCAATCGGGCGAACTCACGGTGTCAGTGAAGAATGCGAAGTGTGATTACGATTTCGCACCTGCGGATTTCTCGAAACTACCGAACCTGATTGGCGACAGCAAATCCCGAACATCAACGAATCCCGATTTTCCGCTAGCGGATATTACTCAACAGATCACGAAGTTCTCAGATCTGACGAAGCTGGCAAATTTCCCCACTACCGATCTGGCGAAGCTGTCAGGCTTCTCTATCGCGGACTTCACGCGAACTTCGTCGCCCTCGCCGTCCACGTATATGCGCAACATCGCGAATCTGTTCGGTCCCCTCGGCAAGATCTCACCGGCGAAAGACATGGACGGTAACGAACGCAAGCCGGGCGATTTCGTCACCGTTGATGCGATCTCATCACCCTTCAAGACCGCTGTCAGCTCGTCGGAAGCTTGTAGAGGTTTCACGGTGAGCGCCGACGATTATACAAACGATCGAAAGAAACTGGACGTGCAAACCGATCCGACGAAGCTCGGCAGGTCGAACGAATATCAGGGAACGGAAGATCTAACGATATCGAGCGTTAAATCTGATTTCGGAAGCATGCTGGACATGACGGCATTGCATAAAAAGCAACAATCATCACAATCTGGCGACATGGGAGATTCCTTGAATCTTTCTAAAGATCGGTAAATCTGTAAAGTATACTAAACATATTGTACTGGTAAAAAATCGCTCTAAAGTTTGTCGAAATTTGCCAATTTTCGAGATTATTAATTTCCGAGCAGAATATCAGGAATTGCGTGCATCCAAATCTCGTTTGTATTATTAATAGCTTTAAAAAAAGTATTATCGATATTTATCAAGTGTATCAAGGAAATCTACATTCACGTTGCGCGTGATGCTATTTTAAATTATTTTAGATCTTGTTAAATCAGTATTCTTTTAACATATAAGAATGTGCAACAATATATTATTAATGCTATTGGTAATAAGACTTATTAACAATTGAAATCTCTATGTTTCATCTAGTGCTCAAATTTATTCTTTACATTTTGTACTGTAGTATACATATGAAAATGTATGTAAGTTGTGGACATTAAATGATTTATACAGTGATTTTTTTATACAAATAGATATTCCGTTTAACTTAATTTTATATACCTGAAAATATTACAACTACATATAAAACCGACGATTTATAATTACTTAAAATATAAAAATAAATAATTCATTACATATAAAAAAAATTATAGTAATTATTTCCAACCATTTTACTAAAAACAATTAAAATATAATTAGAGGCATAAAATGCAACTGTTAGGGCATGATTATAACGCTAATAACTAGATAATTTGTAATCGTTATAATAAGCATTCTTTTTAAGGTATATATATATATATATATATCTCACTGATGTTTTTCTCTTTTAGTTTGTTATTGAACTGAAGAAGATCCGAAAGATCAAGATATTTTTACCATTGCCTGAATGGTCGTTGGGATCATTAATATTCATTTATGCAAAACTAGTCTGGCATCTTCCATATCTTCATCTACAGTTGATAGATACTCCTATGCTTCCACAGAACATATATAAAGTACTTCTCAACGACACAGTCTCGTCCGATAGTGATGATGAAGCTTTTATACGTCGGAATGGTATTTCTCATGTATAATTACATGATACGGGGCCAGGATTTTATATTCCCGACTGACGAGGAGATGTCCCACGTCAGCGGTGGCAACTCTACGGTAATAGATGCATATTATTAATACAAAAGAGCTATTTTTTCATATATACTCGTTCTGACAGACGATAACGGACCGTATACCCGTATCAATACCGGACGGTTGTCCGAAAAACATGCTTTTCTACCCAGGCAGTGGTGCAAAGGATTCCTGGGTGTGCGATTGTAGGCCACGGTTTCTATACTTCCCGTTAGACGACTCCTGCCACGAAGCCTACAGGCAGGGTCCCTGTCCACCTGGGAATTATGTCGTACTTCCCAAAAATGAGGTGCTTCCTCGTTGCGTGGAAAACCCTTGCTTGGAGGACGGCGTAGTGCTCTACAGTGGCACGTGTTATCCTCTCAGAACCATAGGCGGTCCGTGCGCGCCCAAAGGGGTATTAGGCGTAAATGAGACCACCTTCCAATTGGAATGTGTGTCAGTGGACACTGCGCCCTTCATAATAATAACGACCATTCCCAAAAGGACGTGTCCACCAGGCAGCCGCAGAAACATGCTTGGAACATGCAGAAATGTATGAATCTATAAAAGTCCTGAGATGCAGTTTCTTGCTATTTGCTTATTTACATTTTATATAATTCTATATTATACAATATTATTACAATATTTTCTAGATTACTAGAAAATTATACAATATACAATGCACAGTATCTCTAATTATACAATATTATACAATAAATTGTATAATTAGAGATACTGTGCATCATTATCAGAATAATCCTGATATATAAAACTTAATATTGACATATACTTTTTTCACATCAATTTTTCGTAGGTTTAAATACATGTAACATTTGTGTAAAAGTTGCATTAACAATGCATTACAATATATGTTTATGTATAATGAACAAATAAAAGTATTATAGGAATACAATGGAATTTGATAATAATAATTTGATAATCATTTCTTCTCATATTCTTCTAATTCTATTACATATTAAAATTGAACTATGAGATTCTTATTATTAAACAACAACAAATGCCAAAATTTTTGGAAAGTTTTCCTCCAACTGTAAACGAAAATTGTAGCATCATACCCATGATATTCTAAAATTTTATAATTTTATATTTTGATCTCTTTAAAAAAAAAAAACAAACTTCTATTACTTTCGAAATCGATCGATTCTGCATATGTTGGCATATGTCACGCTCGCACATGGACGTAACTTCACGTGGAATTTCGATATGTCATGAATTTTTCGATTGGCTATCCGATAGGGAATTTCTGACGCCCCGGAAAATCTTTCTCTTGCCAATCAACGTGCACAAAAAAATTGCGCCGCTCCACTCGCTGTTCACTTCGGTCCGTTTCATCGCTGTTGTTTCAAGGTAAAACGGTGCTGTTGTTGTGAGGTTAGAACATGCGAGCTCTCGGAATACGTGGTCCACCTTCATGAGAATAACTCCGGGCAACGATTAGGATGTTTCGATCGACGAGGGGTTTGATCTTCGCGCTAAATCGCGCGAAGAATCGTCGTCTACATACGTGCGGCCAACGGTTATCGGAGGTCGCAGAGGAATATGAATGTGAGTATGGTTGACACTGTCGATTGACGGAGGTTTGACCTGTGATTTTTAATATCAATCACTTGTCCAATGCAGCTCCCATTACGGACGAATATAAAACGGGCCCGATGGAGGGTAGAGCCCTTTACTTGGACGCCCAAGCTACTACTCCAATGGTAAGTTCGAGGTGTGATGTCATATGATGCAATCCGTTTATACACACAAATAACGTACAGGATGATTGAATTACTAGGACCCCCGGGTATTGGATAAGATGATGCCGTATCTGACGGTGTACCATGGTAACCCACATTCCAGAACTCACATGTATGGTTGGGAAACAGAAGCAGCAGTTGAGCATGCTCGCCAGGTTGGTATTTTAAGTTTACAAGGTTTCACGTTCCGCAGTTATATGATCTATAAGATTACTTGCCTGCTTTTCAATAGCAAGTTGCAGATCTGATAGGAGCGGAGAAAAAGGAAGTGATATTTACGTCTGGGGCAACGGAATGCAATAATATCGCTGTGAAAGGTGTAGCAAGGTTCTACAAATCCAAGAAAAATCACGTTGTGACGACCCAGACAGTAAGAAATCTTTGTAATAAGTTCAGCTTTTTTTGTTAATAAACATAAACCTGCAAATAACTGCTTGTATCTAGGAGCACAAGTGTGTATTGGATTCATGTAGAGCTTTGGAAGCAGAAGGATTTGATGTAACATACATTTCTGTCAAATCAAATGGTATTATCGATCTGAACGAACTGGAAGCAGCCATTAGGCCATCCACATCACTGGTTTCTATAATGATGGTGAATAACGAGATTGGTGTTAAACAACCTATTGAAGAAATTGGTGCTATTTGTAGGTAAGTATCAGGATTTTAATATTGTAATTATCGTATTATAGTTATCTCTATTCGTTTCTTGTTTATGTAGGAAGAAAAAAGTCTTTTTCCATACGGATGCTGCACAAGCTATAGGCAAAGTGCCAATTGATGTTAACGCTATGAATATTGATCTTATGTCTATCAGTGGTCATAAGTTATACGGCCCAAAAGGTAATTTTGTTATTATATAAACTACAATTTACTATTAATTTACTATTAGAAAGATAATATACTTATTTCTCTTTTTTATATAGTAGATAATATAGTTTTATATAGTAGATAATATATATTGTGACAAAAAATAATGTTTTTAGAAGTTATATATTAGACATTATATGATTTAATCTAATACAATTTTCATTTGCAATAAGTCGTAAAAATTATTCTATGTTCATAAAAGAGCTCAGTACATCTACAGTCTTGATTTATCTATTTTACTAATTATGCATTAAGGTATTGGAGCCCTATATGCTAGAAGAAGGCCGCGGGTGCGCGTAGAGCCGTTGCAAAGTGGTGGTGGACAAGAAAGGGGGATGAGAAGCGGTACTGTGCCGGCACCCTTGGCTGTAGGGTTGGGCGCCGCTTGTGAGTTAGCACACACGGAAATGGACGTAAGTGAAACAAAGTTTCGCTACATGTGATTGATGCATTTAAGATATTAAAATCTATCCTATATTTCTAGTACGATCACAAATACATCAACACGCTGTCGAATCACCTGATCGAGAAGATAATGTCGAACTTGACGCAAGTCGTGCGAAATGGCGATCCCGTGGCCTGGTATCCCGGCTGCGTGAACCTGTCGTTCTCGTGCGTAGAGGGTGAATCGCTATTGATGGCTTTGAAAAACATAGCGCTGAGCAGCGGTTCAGCTTGCACTAGCGCGAGCTTAGAACCCAGCTACGTACTGAGAGCGATCGGTGCCTCAGAAGATCTGGCTCATTCCAGTATCAGGTATGTACTCCAAGATAAAGGAACTTCACTAATCATTAATAATAATAGTTTCATTACTCTATCGATATAATTTGCGATTTGTTTAACTAGGTTTGGCATCGGACGATTTACAACGTTAGAGGAAATCGATTACACGGCGGACAATACGATACAGCATGTGAAGCGACTACGGGAGATGAGGTAACGCATTCATCAATTATTGTACAAACGTTTATTTCAAGAGTATGAGACGTGATAGGGGATCTACTTTAGACTTACATACATGTAATACTTTGGCCTTAACGATTTGAAACGGTTGTAATCTCGTTTCGCGGAGGGAACAACTTTATCGTTGGACGTTTCGTGAGATCGCAATTATTTCTATTTCTTTATCTCTATATCTATTAGCGTAACGATATTATGCAAAGGCGTGTACCAAAATTCTAATATCCTTGTTCTTTTGCAGCCCACTGTGGGAGATGGTGGAAGATGGTATCGACTTGAAGACTATCAAGTGGACTCAGCACTAGTGCCTCGTTATCGTGTAGTCTTTACAAACTTAAGTATACATAGTATGTATATTGATCAGAGTGTATAATACCGATCGTAAATCACATTAATAGGTCAAGCCTAGTCGATTAAAATATAATTTCGCAATATGTAATAAATTTTTTTCGTCGCGTATCCTAGATCTGATCCGATCGCAACTTGTGTATATGTTACGTATATCACGTTCATGGATTCTCCCTTTCTCTCTTTCAGTCCGCGAGACGCAACCTTCCCTCATAGGAAAGTTACGCGTGATAGGTGCTCGATATAAAAGGTTTCATTCGGTTTTCCCTTACGTTTCCTTTACAATCCGCATTGAACCTTAAAGATTCTCAAATACTGCATGTCGTGTTGGCGAATATTAATCACAGATTAGCACAAACATGACGGATCGGTTGCTTCGTCGACATACGAAATCTTAAATCGATCCTTGTCCATCTCGTGAAGCTCCATTCGCGATCGATTAGCCTCGACCAGATGTTGCGCTATATCCTCAAACATCTCGTTTACCCCCTCGCCGGTTTTGCACGACGTTTTGTATATCCCCGAAATCAGATTGTGACATTGTTCGCTAGAAGATTTAATTTCTTTGTTAATTTGTTATTCATATATAAAGAGATAGCGTACATCAATCGTGAGGAAATCATTAAAAATTAGTACCAGAACTGTTCCATCTCGGCGTCAGTGACTTGCGGCGCGACGCTTTCCAAGTCACTCTTGTTCCCGCAAAGAAATATCTTCGCGTTCTCCGCATATGTAACTATGTCGAGCAAATGTTGAGACAACAAGTGAAACGACGTCGAATTATCCAGGGCAAACACCAGAATGGCAGCCTCTGCAAACTTGTAGTAACTCGAGGTAACGGACGCCACTCTTTCCATACCGCCAGTGTCCCATAGTTGCAACTGAGGAGAATAAAAGGTGCGAAGTCAGAAATGTCGATCCTAAGTTTCACAAGGACAATGTCACGTGTCTATTTTCTGTGAGTACTCCGGAAAGCATATATTCTCGACTGTGGCTGCGGTCCACTTGGTGTTACAAATACTTCGAAGCGTTCAATTAACAAATCAGAACAAAGAATTTTATTGCTTGTCCAATAAAATAAAGAAATGCTTCAAAGCATCAAGTGGACCTCAGCCTAAATCAATAATGTACATTGATACACTGTGTAAGCGTTAATTAAATGATGTAACTAGACTTATCAGAGAACTTATCAGAGCCTCATGTTTAACGCAGTAGTATGTAAATTCAACTCGTCGCTCGACATGAAAAATTCAGATGCTCCAATATTTACGTACGCTTACTGATTTCAGTCTATTACGCTCCGAAAGTTCACTGCACGCGGCTCAATTCCGCAGGAAGGCCAGTAACACGAAAACAAGTCCTATGCAAAATTCCATGGCGCAACTCGCGCGCAACTTGACGGATCGATAAAGGGAGTGCGAAGAGAAGAAAGTAAGGCAGAATTTTCCAAAACGATCGCGTAACATCTCCCGTTTCGCGTGAAAAGGAGCAACTGGCCCACATGCATACGCATATTATACACGCCCGCAACGTTGACACTCACGCGTATTCGTCTGTCCTCGACGACGTACTCCTTGTCGATGTTGTCGAGGCCCAGGGTCGACTTGCGGTCGTTGCTGGCGACGAACGTGTTGTTGGCGAAGCGCCGGAATATCGACGTCTTGCCGACACCGTACTCGCCGCACAGTATAACCTTCTGCTCCGTTACCTTGACAGTCGCCATGTCGTCGTAGCGCGGCGCCGGCTGCGATCACTGCTGGCGGGTCATCGTGCACGCGCGCGTCTCTCATTCAACGGGGTCGACGTGGACGACGTCAACTCACCACGAGTCCTGTCGAATGCGACGGACCAGTCACCAGTTCCAGTCACGACCTGTTTAGTGTTTTCCCTCGGCC
The DNA here is from genome assembly GCA_003063805.1 of Aphaenogaster ashmeadi. NCBI lineage: Eukaryota > Metazoa > Arthropoda > Insecta > Hymenoptera > Formicidae > Aphaenogaster > Aphaenogaster ashmeadi. The sequence continues at coordinate 162,135 of NJRQ01000158.1, read as the reverse complement.
TCTGTCAGTCGCGACCTCGCGACGAGCGGTCAATTAGATCCGCCTACTACAGGGTGTATCAGGAAAAGCGAAGAAATAGACAACATGGGCGCACGAGGTTGACTTTATCTCATTGGATCGCCCTTTTTCCTTTTATTATCTATTTAATATTAATCGCGAAGAATGATTTTTGCATTTTTTCGAGAGTAATCATTTTGATTATTGTGTGCGAGAGAGAAATGGGAAATATGCGGGAAAAATTGGTTTCGAATGGAGATATCTTATTGTTATATTTTCGAAAGATAATTGATGTTTTTGTGTACTTTAGGAAAGGAATGAAAATTTTATTATGTTTTATATAAGTTTATGTTGTCTATAATCAATTTAATTTCTATGGGCTCAATAAATTACAGAAAATCTGAAAAAAATCACAATTATTCAAGAGGGCTGATGAGCCAATAAGTTATAGTTATTCGTGCTAATATGATTGTATTTTAAACAATTCTTAAAAATTTATAATTATCTTTTTCTGAGAAAGAGAAAGTATTGAAACTTCATGTCCTTTTTTTACACATTGTTCTCTAGTCTATAGTTTTTTCTCTCAAGATGAATTAAATGTAATTAAGAATTACAAAGAAAGAAAGATGACAAATACAAAAGATGCAGCTGCAAAGAACAAACTTTACGTAAAAGAAGAAAAGAAGAAATTTGTCTTACAAATTGCACTTTCTCGCATTTTCTACAATTTTTTCTACTACTTCTTCGCAATTTGAAGGAAGAAGAAAAGAAAAGCGAGGCGAAAAGACAATCAAAGCAGCGTATTATTTATTTGGACAAAATGTCAAGATCCGAAAGTCAACACCCGCGTTCAGAAGGTACGACGATCGCGCGACTCGCCCGTGATTGGCGCGCGCTTCCAGATCCGCCAATCAGATTCGTTTTCCTGATGGCTCGATCGTGCGCGCTTTCTGAACGCCCATGAGCGGTTCCAATCGCATTTTTCGCGCGTGCCAGTGGTCTTCGACGCGACGCGCTTCAAAGTTTGAAATGTAAAGCCCCGCTGCACCACGACCGAATTCGATTCCGTTTCGTCGAGTGCGCCGTGAGTATCTGTCGTGGCCGTGAACGATGCGAGTACGAGCGACGAGAAGATACGTGTACTACCTGAAGACGAGCGGCATCTGCGTCGTGGTGCTCGGGTAAGTGCCCACCAAGGTGACTCTGCCACTCGAAATCAAGGTCGCGTCGAGTATCTTGTGATTGAATCGGAATTGTATCTCGTGCAGAGGTTGCTGGCTCCTGTACCAACTGCGGCAGATATCGCGGGTCTTCCGGTCGGCTGTCAACACGAGCGTTCTAAATTTAGAGCAAGCCCGCGCGCAGTACATCTACGTCGATGATCCTCTATTTAAAGGTAATCGTCTGTCAGCAAATGACGTGTATGTACGTCTCTGGCGATCGATAGGCGCGTATGTATAAACGTTGATCGATTCTCCGGTTTCAGATATTTTCATGTTCAGGAAGGACGAGGATCTGCATGGATCTGCGTCGGAGAAGCCGGGAAGCCTTAGCGATACTCTTGCGAGATGGTGGAAGGTGAAAAATCACAAGATCGCATACAAGCTATTGTACATGGCGCAACATGGGAACAAAAATGAACGAAACAAAGCTGTGACAGCACTTGGCTCTTTATCGCACTTGAAAGGTAGAATTTCCAGCTGTCACAGGGCCGATTGTTCCAACTTCTTGGCAAGTTTTACCCGACAGGTAGCACATCTTTGTCTCTTTTTTAGAACTTATCTGAAAAGAAACGTAGATATGCTACCTGTCAGGTAAAACTTATCAAGAAGTTGGAACAATCGGCCCACAATGTTTTTTTAATGTTAATTACAAATTTTTTTTCGATGTGTAGAATAACATGTTGAAGCGTCAAATTGGATGTGATTCATGCAATCTTTAGAATGCGAATCTTTCAGATTGGCAGTATCGTCACTTGGCACAGATGATGGATGCTAGAACAGCGGTAGCTCTTGCAACAATGCCAAATATTAATTCACTATTCTTTCTACAACCACCGTATTATCATGTACAACTCAACTTAAACGTATGTGACAATTGTTTCAATTTTAACTTGCAATTATTTTAATTTTAATATCTTTAAAGTATATGCATTTATAGGATAAGATACGTATATGCTATTTGCCAATTATTCCTCAATGTTATAAAAAACATTGATATTAATGTATAAATAAAATTGTTTTTTTTCTTGCAGGATGTGTTAGAAAAGGTACATTCGCTGCTATTAAGTCTGAATGCTTTATGTGATAATACGCATCTTTGCCTTACACAGTTCCTCAGCAAAATGTTCAAAGATTCGCATCGAGTAAGTATTTGGATATATATTTGGATATAAAAAGAAGTATTAAAATATGAAAAAAGATTGATAAATTTAGAAAAAAATTATATAAACGTCTATAATTAATTAAAGCGTTAATTTTAAAATTATAAACGTTTACAAATTAAATTCTTATTCCCAGATTACACACAATTGGTTATAAATATATTGCACTAAAATAACATTTAATGTATGCAATATTACAATGTTAACATTTATGCTGTAATCATCTATTCAATTTGATGTACAGTATCTTGTAGAGTGGTTTGACCATGATTTGACAAGTGTGGGCCTTTCTGTGGAAACGACGACAGTTCGAGATGATGAATTGCTCAAAAGTTGCATTCGTGCAATCTGCCATCATTCCTCCGTGGAACAATACACCAAACGTGAGATATAAAAATATTTTTTTGCAATTTTACAAAATAATGCTCCTTATATCTCTTGTTTAATTTTTAGACTTGATCAATGCCGGAGCTTTACCGATATTAACAGCAATACAGAAAATTTGCAACGACGACATAGAAATGTGCATATTACTCGCAAGGATATTATCCAATATATCTCTTCATTCCGAATATTTGGAAGCTATCTATGAATCTGGTAAGACAGACTTCATCTTTCTGCGATATATTATTGCATTGCCGATGATATAACTGCTTCCATATGAAGGATGGATCGGCATATTGTCACGGTGGTCACACAGCGACGATATTCGTCTGTCGGCACAGGCGATTAGTGCATTGGTCAATCTGGATACGGACGGGAACGAGAAAGCGAAATATTCACAGAGCGTCTATCTTCTTCATCCTCTGCACAGAGTTCACGCGGCGACAAAAATGGATGTTGTATTTTTGCACGGATTGCTAGGTGGAGTTTTCGTTACCTGGAGACAACGTGATAATGATACTTCTGCACTTGGAGTTGTAGGTTTGTTAATATCTGTGTATGACCATACATTTCCTCAAATTTTATTTTTTTGTGTTGTAGCCTGTTATTTCTATCTTAGCCTAGTAGCTATACAACGAAATATAAAAATATAAGAAGGTAAAGCTACATAGTCATCAAATGTCCCGCCATGCAAATATAAAACGTTGCAGAATTTATCCAAGCGCATTTGGACTTCGTCCATACGCACCTGACTTAACAATGACTGACTATATATTGTTCGATTGACAGCTTAGAGCCCCTTATAAATTCTACAGCATTGTGCATTTTTGCATAGCATGTCATTCAGTTACCATGCGGCTTTATTTCCTTATTATTCTTTATAATATTAGGTGTATTTTAATATATTTTGGGTGTAGTCTTTAGGGCTATAATATTTCTAAGATAGAGGATATCTCTATTTTATTATTAAATTTCGTGCTTAATTGCAGATGATAATACATTGGTCGAAAGTACAGATTATTTATCTACTATGGTGGATGATGATCGTCCTCAGGAATTCTTTAGAGACTTAGCTCGTGATCTGCATTTGCGCGAATGGAGAAAGATGGGCCAAGATTTTGAGGTGGTACTGGACGATTGTCCGCAAAACACAAATACTCGTGCATGTGGACCTTATTTTTGCAGAGGGTAGATTTTTATATATTTATCAACTTCAAAATGATACTGATGAAAGATCATTTTAAACTTATAAACCAAATATCACGTTTTTAATTATTTGTAAATTTTCACACTATATCTTTAGAGATGACGCCTGTATGAAGAATGATTCTGACTTTAAAACATCTTGTTGGCCGAAAGACTGGTTACCTGTTGACATACCATCCTTACGAATCATTGGTGTTAACTATGATACGAGTTTATCTATGTGGACTCCTTTCTGTCCAATAGAAAGCATGAAGTAAGTACTGTATTTCGTTTATTATTGCATGGGAATGTTTGAGCCTCCCATATCTGACAAATTCAGGTATTAAAAACTGATATGTTTGATGCATCACATTTATTTTTATTAGGAGTACTATTAAAGAGAGAAGCGAAGAATTTGTTACCAAATTGACAATGGCAAACGTGGGCCAGCGGCCACTTATATGGGTCGGCCATTCAATGGGTGGATTATTGGTTAAAAAAATGCTTGTAGAGGGTATGTATAAGCTGAAAATTTACACTAATTTTTATATACGTTGATAAATGTACAATAAAATTATTACTATTGCTATTATTAATGTCGTTATATGTCATAATTACATGTGTAGAGTGGAAAAGTGGAGATAAGAACGGCATCTGCAAGAATACCAAAGCTATCCTATTTTACGGTACTCCTCATCGAGGTTCGCACGTGGCGGCTCTGAAGCAAGCAACGCAAATGCTGCTATGGCCAACGGTCGAGGTTCAAGAACTGCGTGAAGGTAATCGTCAATCTGTCTCTAGTTATAATTAACGCGCAGCGTAATTTATCGTTCTAACGTTTTAGAATCGCCGCAATTGCTAAAATTGCATGAAGAGTTCTTAGAACTGTTGAAGGAATATCGCATAGAGATTGTAAGTTTCGCCGAGGCCAAACCTACGCTTGTAACCGCGCTGAAGTTTTCCTTCCAATTCGTCAGCCTCGATTCAGCAGGTAACGCTTTAGGATAGATTAGACACGCTGTTGATATTTCGCTTTCATATGATTATACATCAGCTTACCTTGATGGTATGCATTTGTTATAAATCTAACTTATCTGTATCCTTATATATCAACAAGACACGCCATACACAAACACACATGTATATAAAACAACGTGCTGACTCGTCTTTCCAGATCCTGGCGTGGGAGAATTCTTCGAGATTCCGCAGGATCATTTATCGATATGCAAGCCAGCTAGCAGGTAATATCTAAAATGCAGTGTGGTTTAAAAGCATCATTGGATAAAAGGAAGACACATTAAGCTTCATTATATCGTCAATAAAGACTCATGTTTTGTCTGATTGTCAATGATGTTTCAAAACCGTATATCTGTCGAGTACGGTTACGTTCTTTTACGTTATTACAACACAGAAAAAAAGATGCTGAGTATTCATGCTATTTCATGTTTCTCGAACAGGCAATCGTTCTTGTACCAAAAACTTCTGAATGTGCTCAGACATCACGTTAACACTCGGGAAGAAACGACTGTCTCGTCGATTAGGGATCTACTGTCCTTGTTGAGTAAATTATTTTAGGTCTGTATACAAGAGATAATATATACGAGTTTTATATATTTTTTTATGTGGAACCAAGTAAATGTACGTATAACTGATTATTAAAAAAATTATGATAATATACATCATGATTTAGTCTCTACTCAGTATCCCAATTCATTTATAAACGAGAAAATATTTCGCTGTCGGTGTAATCGCCATTTCCTTTTCGCTTAATTCTACTTTTCACATCTACGATTCCAAACACGTCGCGGCAACATACATTGGCGTCATGGTAAAATATCGGTTTTGATGGAGAGTGACCGATTACAATATGTGTGATTACTTATTATTCTGACTAGAATAAATAAATCCCTTATTAAGGTAAACAGTAAAGAATAAATGGATAATTCGATTTCGCGAAATAATGAACACAAGGTATTCCTAGATGTACATACGAGAGAATACAAATTATCATATATTTAAAATGTTCTACGTAGATGTATTGATGATCTCGTATCGAGATGAACACATATTGTTAAAGAATAGAGTAAATATTCCGATGGATCTCTCGTAGCTGCTTACCTAAGGCGCCGAATAAATTAAGTGAAATGTCGGTATTGGTAGAAGAAATTGCAGTTTATTGCCATTTAGAAATTCGTGTCGTAATCGGGATGGTGACGGTTTGACAGGTTCTTGGTACTGTCGTAACCGCCGTACTTGCTGCTCGTATGCGAGGGATTATAATAATAACCGTTCCACTCGGATCGCCAGCTGTCGTACATATTGTATTTTTTGTTGTCCTGGAAGGACTTGTCGACCAGAATCTGAAAAGGGACAAATCCAGGATAAGTACATGCCTGATATGCAATCGGCTTGTGACATTACTTCGCGCGTTCGCGAAGTTCACCTTATTAGAAGTCGACTCGAAAGACTTGTCGTTCCAAGAGACGTCGGGATCGGTCCATATCGTGTGCACCGGTTTCGAGTAGTCGCTCGATCTGTGACTCGACGTGTGCTTAACCACCTCTTCATCGTAAATAGCGGACATAGTCGGCTTCAGTTTCGATCCGTTTTGTCTGTTGACGAGCTGGAAAATGAATTCATTCATTATCTCTACTTCCGCTGGCTGCATGATCACGCGAAGACCTCGGATGGTTTTGACACTTACCACAGACACACCAAACACAATAATAAATAGTAAACCTCCGACACCTATCACTATCACCGCAATGGCCCACTGAGGTATCAATCTATCATCCTTCTCAATATACTGCGGCGTATTCACTTTAGGTATGACTAAAAAAATATGTATAATGAACAAGTAGAATATTGAAAAAACAAAAAACTTTTGATGACGTACCTACGAAATCAGTGTACTTAGGATCGATAGTAAACATCCCCATCCTTAATGGACCCTTCGTGCTTGTTTCATTCCACCGATTGGCATTGTACGTCCTGAGCGAGTCGTGGAAAATCACTTTTAGCTCCTGCGTATTCACTTTCTGCTGCAAATTGGCTAGCTCGACAAAGTAGTCTACTAGGATGCTCCCTTGACTGAAATGACCGTTATACCTTTATATTGAGTCTCAATAATACAAGATTGATTGATTTAAAATATGATAGTGATGTCTACTATATGATTCGTAAAAAAATGCTAATATAAGAACAAGAATCGCACTATTTTATATAAGTAATATGTTAGGATTGTACTTCCAATTACATCTTTCATACTTATTTTAACACTACTGCCCAAATTACAAAGTCAGAATTACCTGAAGGAGTCGATCCTTATGTTTTTGAACCAATTCATTAAAACACTGGATTTCGAGAATATAAAGTTCATCTGAAAAAAAAAAATGTAATTTAAATATGACTGGCGTGAAGATAATGGGAAGCTTAGGAAACGAAGGATGTACCTCTCGTTCCACGTGATTTGCAAGCTCCTGCCACTCGCGGGTGTTCCGATCGAGCAGTTCCGGCACCCACGTCGCGTTCCCGATGATACGGATCGTCCCAGCGACTTCGCATTCGTCGTCGCACATGCCGGGAGTCGTCGGTCTCTGTGTCGTCGTCGTCGTCGACGTCGATGACGTGCTCGAAATCTCGTTCGTGCTGGGAATAAGCGATATGTTTACCGACGCTACCGTAGCCGTGCGCGCTGCCTCCAGCAACTTCTCGATGGAGATCGGCGTAGTGGACGGAGTTGGCCATCCGGTGAACTCCGTAGTAGCTCTGAAATTTGTTAGCACGATTGTTATTAGATACAGTATTATTTTGCATCACTTCGATTTTTCACGAGCTAAGAGTTGTAACTCATAAGGAATAAACAAAAGACGTTCCGAATTTAATATCTGGAGAGATCATTAAAAGAAGCTATTCTTTTAATAATAATTAAAGTGTAACGTTGTGAGACTGGCTTACCGAGTCGGCCAACCCTTTTGTATTTTTGGCGTCACCGCACCTGGACCATCTCCACGTGGGGTCTGTGGAGTAGTTATTTTGTGAATCGGCTTGCGACCGCCTGGTCTGCTAGGAAACACGATCTTCAAGCCAGCTTTCTTCGTGGTAGGCGACTCGGAATCGATCCGTTCTGTGACCGTCACATTCTGCTCGTTCACATCGCTAGTAGCTTTGCTGTCCGGGACAACGTCCTTATTTCTTTGTTCGTAATCCTTAGGTAACAAGGCGGAGATATCGACGTTGGAGGACGCGAAGAGATCCTGGATAGACGAGGTGATCTTTTCCGGAGAGACGCCTGTACTTTTCGCTGTCGTCGTTGTCGTTGATGTCGTCGTCGTCGCCGTCGTTATCGTGGTATCCTTTGATTTGGATTCTTCTTCGACCTTCTTCTTGTCATAGCCAGGTGGTAAGAGAGACGAAATGTCAACCTTGGATTTGGCGAGGATTTCGCTGAGGAGGGAACTTTCCGTGGTAGCCATATCTTCTTTCTTCAGCTTGTATCCTGGCGGCAGGAATGCGCTAATATCTTGGACGACAACGCTAGCTTTAGGTTTCGTTCGTGGTGTCGTCAATGTAGTCTTTGTCTCTGCTACTTCCGTGGACGTCGTTGGTTTTGAAGAAGGCCACCTAAAGAAAATAACAGTAATCATCAATGTCTAGCTTTTAATTCATCAATTGAATCTTGATTTATCAGTACAATCACATAATCTAAATGTACTTTGTTGTTCTTGTTGCTGATAATTTAGAAATTTATACGTCAACAAAATTCATTTTTGAATCACCAATTATTATTTATCCAATATATAATATATATGTGTTACACTCGTAGATATAAATTTTATAAAGCCTTTCAAAAATGCGACATATCCAACCTGAAATTTGTCTTGAAAACCGCACTCGGAGTAGTTCCTCTCGACACATAATTCCGAGGCAACAAACCTTCCAGGGTGTCGACCGTGGTCTCAAATCGCGGCTTTGTTGTGCTAGTGCTGGTGTGGTCCAGTCTTTTATCGTTGTAACGTCGTGGTATGAACTTGCTGATGACCGGCGCCTTGGCCGTGGTAGTGAAGCTTCTGCGGGTCGTCGTCGTCGTGGTACGATCTCGCTCGGCCAACACGTCCAATTGCAGCGTGTTGCCGGCGTTTCGGAAGCCACCGGTGCCGAGGATAGCGGCCGGCAGAAGATCACTGGACAGTTTGGACTGCGCCCAATCGAGCTTGTCGATGATGCTCTCCGTGGACGGTGGTTGCGACGTCTTCTTGCTCTCGAGTGATCCTCCGTGCGCCTCTACCTGTTCCACGCGATCTATCACAGGAAACGGTAGGAAGCGCGCGCCCGATACGCTGCGGCTGGTCTGCACGGACGCTAGGATCCTCGCAGAATCCTCTGTGGTCACTTCTGGGTGTTCCTCGGTTGTCTCAATCAACGAGGATGACGAGGATGATGACGACGACGAGGACGATGACAACGGCGGTGACGGCACGACTTGTTCCGTGGTAGCCGGCGAGGCTGTCGTCGGTACCGATATCGTGCCGTTCACCACGCTCTTCGTAGTCACCACGGACACTACGGCACCGCCTATCAGGATGGAACTGACCTCGCCGGAGACGTTCCCGGACTCCTCCTTTTCCCCGGACGCGCCGAACGTAGTGAACGATTTATCGCTGCCTTCCATGGACGAGCCTTCCTCCAATTCCGTCGATGATATCGGATTGCCGACTTCCTCCTCGGCGATTCGCGACGAGTTGGAAGTCGACTCGTGCGAGACGTCTTCATCTCTTTTCTCCAGAGCGCCGTGCTCCGATTCTGCAGACGAATTCCCCGGCGTAACCTCCTCGACTTCCTCCTCTTCGGATTCTAGATAGTCGTTTTCGCCGTCTAAAACGGGGAAATAGGAAGAGATTATATTCGAAAATTTTGGGAGATGCCAAATCTGTATTATAATGAAAAGAAATTTATACATCGGGAAAAAACTAAAAAATTTTTTAGATTTTGAGGAAATTAAGAAGAATCAGAGTTTCTAGTTATCTCAGATTGGATCAAACGAAATGGAAATGTAAGTTATAGTTTTCTCATTTTTAAAAACAAAAATCTTTGAGACGTGATTTGTAGAATTCGATGTTTTACGCTGGTAAGACAATATTCCGTCTCAACGATAATTTTATACATTAATTCCTATACCGAAAGAGATCTGAGATTTTTTATAAATGCGAGGACTGAGGTACGAGGATTACTAATTGTTAGAGATTTAAAAAACCGAGTTTTTTAAAAATGGGGTAAGAAAATAAGTAAAAAACCGGTGTTTTGGTAAAAAAAACTGTTTTTTGGTAATTTTGAAAAATAGTGCCAATTTTCTTGTGTTAAGAATATTCAGCGTGCTTTTTGCATCTCTAGATGTTCCCGCGAGACCCGACTAGTTATTTTGTAGTTATTTTCTAGTTTTAGTTGGGCAAGTGCGTTTCTATGGGAGCTTTCCAGCAAGGACACTGTGGGTGGATTCCGTAAAGCGCATATGCGCACATTTTTCTATAGTATACGTAACGTTTACTATAGAAAAATGCGCGCATATGCGCTTTACGGAATCCACCCATTGTAACACAGTGAATCATTTCATCCTTGTTTAACATTGGCAAACAACAAGGATTCACTGTGTTACACAGGCTACGGTCCACTTGATGCTACAAATGCTTTGAAGCATTCTTTGATTGGTCAATTTGTAAAATTCTTTCTTCTGATAGGTCATTCGAACGCTTCGAAGCATTTGTAACGTCAAGTGGACCGCAGCCACAGTGTCGTCTGTGTACGTTGCTGGAAAGCACCCTATATATATGCTCATCGTTCTTTTGAATGAATCTCAATTGCGCACATTACCAATCAGACACAGCCACTCACAGCGCTGTCCAGAGGAAAATCTCTTTTCGTTGCGCCGCGCTTCTTCAGGTATTCCCGCCAAGGCTGCCGGCTCGCAGACGGACCAGCATGGCTGCGTTCAGATTCCCCA
>NJRQ01000158.1:99725-126295 GCA_003063805.1 Aphaenogaster ashmeadi | reverse complement strand
GATTCCGCTCCCCGATCCGCGGTAGCGAAAACGAGATCCAAATACGGTACACACGGTATGTCGGTATGAAACGTGCTTGCACGCACGAAGAGGGTACTTTCTAACTCGACCGCCGACGAGGCTCGACGTTGTTGATGGTGTTGAATGAAAGCCATCATTTCCAAAGACTCATTTCGTCGACAATATTATAGACGATGATATTACGCGGTTTGGTATGCACGATTAAATATGAAAGATATCAGGGATAATTCTTAAACCAAGACGCCTCTGAAAAGAAACCAACGAGGAACATCTGGTCTCTCTGAGAATACTTTTATCGCTTTGATTTTTATTCGGTGGATATTTTTCTGAGAGAATCAATGCGAAGAGAACACAGAAAAATTGGCGATGGAGATGATCGAGCAGTAAATAAAAGTGTCGTTAATTAATATTGTATTATTGTATTTGTATTCTATTGTATTTGTCTATCGCAAGTTAGTATTGATGATAATTACACGTTAATTGTAAGTCAATATTAATGATAAGGAAAAAAAGTCAATATTAATGATAAGAGATTGCGAAAGTTTGCGCTGTAATTGCTGCAAAAATCAGCCGCACAGCATTGAAAGAAATAGCATTTATTTGCGCATAAAGTGTGTTGTACATTTACCCGCTTGTTCAATTAATGCAATTTGGAAACTTCCTAAATGAAAGAGAAGCGGCAGCGAAGGAACGTGAGGTGAAATAGAGTGTAACGAGCAGACAGGTAATAAACACATGACTAGCACCTAGCACAGCTGCACCTAGATGCAGAGAGAGAGAGAGAGAGAGAGAGAGAGAGAGAGAGAGAGAGAGAGAGAAATAGAGAGTAATAGACGAGCAGCAAATATAACATATGTGTTCCTCCTAGATTTTATTCCTTGCTTATTTCTATGATTTTATAAACTTTCTCTAAAATCTCTTCGAAGGCTACCGCTACTCTCCAAGAAAGATCGCGTTTATTGCTATTACGTAGAGAAATTCGCTACGCATATGTTATTACACTTTCTCAAATTTGCAGTTTTCTTTCTGCAAAAGGAATTTTCTAAATTATATCCCGTGCACAATTTTAATATGATAAAGTTCCATCTTATAATGGCATGCGAGCATACATTAAGTAAGTACAGATGAAAACCATCGACCTTACGTAATCCAAAATCGTTGCGTTTTGCCGGTAAAAAGATGTACGTTTCTGCGAGCCACGTGATTTTAGGTAACCGCTACGTGAACAATTTCTCTTTACGTTATAAGTTTAATCTTAGAGATACTTAAAAGGTTAACAATTTCATTGACTTCTAAGGTGTGGCCGAAGTAGCCGCAGGCTACTTTATAAATAAATCCCTATCATCTTAGTTTTAATCGAATTAAATATTACAAGGTTCAAAGAAACAAACCGACTGATCATAACTCCAGATTTAAAAAATAAAATTTAAAATTTTATCCCTTTTAAAGTAATTATTGCAATGTTCGCGGTATTTTGGTACCACGTACCTCAGTTACTTTACAATTAGAAATATTACGATATGTGTTACGGTCATTCTCTAGGGAAAAAAATATGTAGGTATAAAGATTTTTTAAAAATTGTATAGACAACGTACCGTTGAACTTTTTACGTGAGCTCTCATATCGAAGAGATAAGCGATCGCTCGTCGTTGCGAATATGGAGGACTCCAGCTTTATAACGCGAATTTTCGTTGGGCAATCGGCGTTTCCTTCATGGAGCAGGCTAATACATTCTTGGCCTCCGAACGACGTGCCGGACTTTCCCAATCTCGCGATTTCTCGCTCGCTATGTTGCGAGGCGTCTCCGATGACTACTGTCCGTGGAGGGATCATCCGATGGGCGTCATGAATCAGATCCCGATCGAGAGAAGGCGTCGCACCTCCCGGGAAATGAGACGCGCGCGGGCGAAGGTCATACGCGTGAGCTTCGTGCGCCTGTATTTCTCAACTCGACGTCGTCGACGCTCCGAATTCCTTGATCGCCGTTCCGTGTCGCGTGCACGTGGAAAACGAAAGAAAGAAGGCGCGTCGATGCGCATTACGACGAGGCGTATTCCGTGTGAAAACGGAAAGCGCGGAGGATCTAATACCTCTCTCGAAGTGGGTCAAGTATTAATCAACGTCCGATACGGATTAATCGCTCATCTCTTGAGTTACTTCGCGGATGTATGATTTAACATTCGCGCGCGTCTCTCTCCTTTTTAATATCTTTCTCTCTTAAAAATATTTTTGTATTTTAATTTGTATAAAATAAACATATAATTATTTTTCAATGTGTGTAAATTAAAAATATAATTATATTTTGGGATATTATGTTTATATTCTCTGAAACTTTTTAACGCCATTTGCATCGTTTTATTTTATCTTGTCGCGCGAGTCGGTTAATCAATCTTATTTACAATATAATATAACTTTATAGTACATGTAATAAAACATATATTTGTGTCGTCGTTTCACGTGCAAACAAGATTTTTATCACGGCCCTCCCTTACAATGTGCAATTCCTGCAATTTATATTCCAGATCTGCGTACGTATTTGGTATTTCAAGGTGCGCGAGGACTACTCCTCCGTGCGGCCATGACAAGGCAGCGGCGATTGCGGTACAAAATATCACCGATATCAACACTGTTCCTCGCGAAACGAAGAGACGGCGGAAAATCTTTCGCTCGGGAATGCGTACGGTATTAATTCGGTATTAATTTTTACGCTGATCCTATATATACATATGTTCCAGCTCGAATCGCACACGGAAAGAACGATTTTGCTGAAGTATCTAAAAATTTAGTCAGATACGGATCTGAAAATAATTATGTTGGCGCTCAAGCATAATGACAATGTTGGCTGTTGCAAAAAATTTTGACATCCTAGCAAACAGCTTGAGCGTCCTACATAATTATTTTGGATGGTCCAACATAATTAATTTCTGATCTGTATCCGACTAAATTTTTAGATACTTCAGCAAAACCGTTCTTTTCGTGTACGCAAATTTTCCCCCCGTCCATCGCGCCTCTACCTGTCGTCTCATGGGCCTAACCCGTTAGGACAGTCTAAACGTGGAAGGTCGTTCGTTGGCACCGGCCGCTGGACGCGGCCCTTAACACGAAATTCCTGCGACCTTTAGCGCCGCTCGAAACGCGCTCGAGATGAACAAAGAAACGCAGAGAAAGAGAGAGAGGGGAATAAGAAGGAATGCGGGGAGGGGCGGCAGGGGACCGAAAAGGAACTTCGCTGGACGACACGACCACGGTTTGTCCGTGTGACGTAGGGACTATTTCGGGATCACGCGGATTCGAATAACAGATTAGGCGGAGACCCGCGGTCGTTTCACTTTCTACCGCATCGGAAATTTTCGATGGCGAGCCTTTCGAGCGGGGCAAAAGTCTCCTCGACCTTTTCGAGGAAGCCTCTCGCGCCGCGCGAGATTTCATTAAAGTCACGTGCGATTGCGAGAAACTTTCACGGATTGATGCCTCGTCGTAGTTACCGATTGCCCCCGATTGTCGCCGGTTCTATAAAAAAAAAAGAAAATAGCGATTCTTGACTTACACGGAAAGAACGATTTATCTAAAAATTTGGCCAAATACAGATATGAAAATAATTTTGTTAAACCATCAAAAGTAACTATGCAGGATGATAATGTTGCAAAGAGTTTTCATATTCTAGCAACTATTTTGGGCGTCCTACATAATTATTTTGATGGTCCAACAAGATTATTTTCAGATCTGTATCTGACCAAATTTTGTAGACAATTCAGCAAAACTATTCTTTCCGTATAGCGATAATAGATACGAAGATACGATTTCCCGCTTCTTTTCAGCATAAAAAAATATCAGACATTTCTATCGGCGTTCGATCAGACGGATTAAAAAGATGCGTTTTGATTGTTTTTTAGTGTCGTGTTAGATTATATTTAGCAACTCCTTCAGCCTCAGGATATTTGTCTTGAGCAAGATCGTCAGTGGAATGTACACGCCTCGATGCTTCTCAATAAAGTAAATATTTTTCTTTATTAAACCTCGAAAATACCCAGACGTCCAACATTAAAAGATGGGAAGTTACGACATATCCAGCGACAGATAGCTTCTACGAAATAATAATCAATTTCAGATCCGAGCAATTGCCCCGGGAGACAATGCAATACTCCGAGGTAATCCGCGTAACTGCAGAAATCTGCAAATTGTGCAAACCTGCAATTGTGCGAGGCCTTAACGTGCGAGACCAATGTCGCGGTACGTTCACGTTCGCCTCGGAACGCGAGTAACGACGTGCGCGCGTTCCTCGCACGTCCATGCGTAACGCGGCGCGATTGTCCGACAATCATTTGCCAATCCGTCGTGTTCGCGTGCGTCCGACGATAAGCGTAACAATGGCGAACAAAGGCAAGGTTGCGAAGGCATAGCTGCGCCCGTGCGGTATTACAAATCGCGGGGCAGGGGAGGGAGCCCGTTCGACAAGGGCGGGGTGTACCTCCGGATCGTCCGCCGTCCATTAGGCCCGACAATAAGGCCCCGAAGTGGACCCCGCGCTATCGCCTATATACCGGCAACCGTATCGCAATTCTATTGTATCGCGGATCGCGCTACCACTACACCTCGGAATTACGTGGCGCGGGCAAACATCGCGGTCGGTTCGTGACCGCCGGCCATTATCCGCGCGCGAACGACGTTCCGTTTTGCGGTTGCGGAAAGAGGATATTTTTGAGTATCGAGTATCGGCTACGGCCGCGTCATCGCCGACGACCATCGGACCGAGGGACCGAGCGAGACTCCTGCGGTATCGTCGGCCTTTCGTAAGAGACGCGGCTTGTCTCGATAGATTCTATCGCGTCATTTCCTGACGGCGATTCCTTCGGCTAACGTAACATTTTTCCTCAGCGATGACGATCCGAGCACTAATGGTCTCCAGCGATTGGCGGTCGAAGACATAAGGAGACCCTAAATTTGATCGGAGGCTACTAGATAGTATACTTTTGATAGTATGGTTTCGATCTATTCGAAGAAAGGACTTCGATAGAATTTTTACTTGATATTCACGGTGGACGATAATTTCTCTTGATATGCGCGCCGAAGAAGGATTGGCGTCGAACCGTCCCAACCATCTGTCATTCGAGTATAATGAGGTAAAAGTAGGACACGCTGCATAAGTACGAACAATACGTAGCATCAAGCCGTAAGGCGGATTTTGAGATCCCGTCTTAATCCTGATATAAACTTATTGCTTCAAATCGGCAGGTATACGAATTTACAAATCCTCCCCTAACAGCACATAATATTCCGTACATCCATAGAATGTACTTAATATACTTAATATACTTAATGTACTTAATATACTTAATGTACTTAATATACTTAATGTACTTAATATACTTAATATACTTAATGTACTTAATATATTTAATGTACTTAATATACTTAATATATACTGAGAACATCCCTATAATATCCTATACATTAGCGATATCCTCCGAACATTCTCAGAATCTACGTGTGCTGTTAGGGTCAAACATCCGAAGACTATACTAGGACATAAAAAACTTGCACGTTTGCGAATTTGGAGACTCGCTGCTCCAATTAACAAATCCGTAGATCCACGGCTGAAATATAAGTTCGCGGATTTACGGAATTGTACACGGAAAGAATGGTTTTGCTGAAATATCTAAAAATTTGACCAGATACAGATTTGAAAATAATTTTGTTAGACCATCAAAAATAACTAACAATAAGTAGAGGACGCTCAAAATAATTGCTAGATTATAATTTATTGCTATTATAATTTTTTGTAGCGTTATCGTCATGAGTGTCCTACGTAGTTACTTTTGATGGGCTAACAAAATTATTTTCAGATCTGTATTTGATCAAATTTTTAGATATTTCAACAAAACTGTTCTTTTCCCATACAGCACAGAACATTGCAGCAACATTTCGACAATATTGCAATGTTACTGCAATATTGCAATGTTACTGCAATGTTGCTGCAATGTTCTGTGCTGTATCAGCTGTATAGGTCCGTATACCATGTATGCGCAATGAGAAAATTAGAGCCATGCACGCATTAAGAAAAATGTTTTAACCAACAAAATGCATTCTGATCATACTAAACAGAATTTCTTATCGTGATTGAATTTATCCCGATATTTTATAGCTAGAATGTTTGATAGACTTAACTATAAGTATCTGGTTTGTACATTCCCGGTTGAATCTACCAGATTTCCAATTTACGCAACCAGATTTTTTTCTGCGCGAAATCAGTGCACGCAGTTTTGATATCCGCGTTAATCCCGATCGTGACAATAAAGTTTAATATGTCAATCTTTCCTAATGATTATGAATTATCCGAGTCAGGCACGCATTTGTAAAGCCCATGTCAGATTTCGCATTGGAGATTAAGGATTAAGAATTGAAGATTAGAATTCAACTAACGTCCATTTTCACCAATGTAGATTAACTTTAATCTCGTTTAACTTACTCTTTATCTCTTTCTAGTTCTAAGAATTATAAAAAGATAAGGAGTAAGTTAAACTGAGATTAAAGTTAATCTACATTGGTGGAAGCAGGACGAATTTAATCTTGGTTTAACTTACTCTTTATCTTGTTCTAGTTATAAGAATTAGAAAAAGAATAAGATAAATCGAGATTAAATTAATCTACATTGATGGAAATGGACGTAAGATTATCTGATTAATCAAATTTTAATTTCCAATTCGCAATCCTCAATCTCTAATGCGTAGTTTGACACGGTCTTAAGAAAACTCCTAATCCACCGATCAGCGCGTGGTGCATTCCAATGAGGGACCGTGGCGAACGTTCAGATCGTGCATGCGTGCAAAGGTCCGAAAGCTCCGCTGCCAGTTGCCGCGGTCCCGTCGTCGCGGGGCCCGTCACTCGTGCCCTCCCCAGATAAATACATATCCTTCACGTTCACCGAGAAGCGTATCCATGAAAGGCTCGCGAGTGTCGCTATATAATCCCAGCGCGCTCTGACAAGCGGAACGCGAAGCGAACGCGGGTGCTTTAAAGTGACATTTGGTGAACGCCGGATGTTCTCCGGCGGGAAGGTTCTCCCCCGTGAACTCACCCTCTTGGCGAGCGGCGGCGACGAGCGCGCAGACCAGCAGCAGGCGCAGGAGGAGGACCTGGCCGCGCGAGGCCGCTCCTCGGCACCTCGGCATGTCTCTCCCTCGGCCTCTTCGCGACGCTCGCGGACCCCGTCGTCCTCGATGAAGTGCTTCCCGATGGGTGTCCCACGGGTCACTCGCAGCTCATCGCGCGATCGAGTGCGACCGGCCGGTCCCCATTCGACGCGGGGGTCGCGTCGGCGGTTCCGCGCTCCTGCGGATGTTGGGAACTGTCAGTGCCGTTAGCCGCACGCGGCAAGGACCATCGCTGTCAAGCTGGAGAACGGCGCGTTCGTACGCGAGCGTGGCGCGCTTGTCACTGGCCAGGCGAACGCGGGTTGAGCGGGTAGAAAGCAAAATCCGACTTTCACTTGGCCGAGGCGCGAGCGAGCTCGAGGCGGAGCTGGCACGTCGAGGCCGCCAGGATCCACCGTCCCTTCCAACGGCTGCAGATCCCTTCTCCGTCTTCTCCTCCTTCTCCTCCTCCGCCTCCTCCTCGGTAAAATCAACGAGTCTTGCCCGCTGCGTGCGTTTCGGCGCTCGTGAAAATGATCGGGGACAGGATCGGACAGCGGGGCAAAGGGGGACGTCGACGACGATCCTCTGATGACAATGGCTCTGGTCCCTCCCAACGGTGACGTCCTTAGCGCATCGCGAGGAAACGCGAGTTCTGCATCGGGCGCCTTTCCATTTGCATGACTTTTAGCGATGCTTCGTACCGAGACTGGCGTTCCCGAGTCGGCTCCGATACAATAAAATGAAAAGCACTTATCGCACAAGCAGAAGTCGATGCGCATCCAACGTTCCGAAGAACTGAAAAATACATAAAGCTATAATTTTTGTAATAATTTTTTTATGTATATTACTTGGTGACATGAAATTAAATTGGTTTACAATTCTAATTTTATTGTATTTTGTATGATCTAATTTTTTTTTCTAATTACACGGATCACTTACAAGTTCTTGGTTCCTCTTTGTTCTGTCTATTCTGGTATACAGTTATGTGCAAAATAATAGCACCGGCTTAAAAAAGGAACCCCCAATTTTTATGTTTCCTCCACCATGCTTAACTGTTTTGGCTGTATATCTAGGATTGATTTCTGACTTTTGTGGTCATATAAAAATAAAAATATATATATGTATATATAAAAAATACATATATATATATTTCAAATTTTTGAAATATTTCTGTGCGGTGCTATTATTTTACACATAACTATATAACGGAGACTTTTCTTTCCTTTGTGCTTTGGATTTATTTTTTCCATCCCTCTACCTTTCAATTCACTGCCAAAGCAGAGTCGACACACAATGACACAAATTAAATGGAAAGTAGATGTGACGTTACAAGTTGACTTGTACTACTGAATGGAAAGTAAAGTACCTATCATGTTTCACAGTAATGACACATGAAGCATCTGAAAAATATCTCAAAAAGATTCCATTATTTAAAAGCTTTCAATGAAGAAAGCAGATACTTTAAAATAGAATAAAATTACTAAAGCAAAAATTGTTTTTCTTTTTATTTCTTTTATATATATTTTTTTAGATTCTCTATTTTACAGATTAATTTTATTAATAATTTACAATGTTCGCTTTATATAACAGATAAATACAAATCGATTTATTCAATATAGATGCAGATTTTGCTGCATATTCTATGTTTTCGATTCTTTAATTAAATTTTTAAAAAATGCGAGTCAGCACTTAATATACTAGTGCACGCTTGCCAGGTGTCACGAATAAGATCACCTTGTTACTGGCAACCGTTCACCTTGATTTTTCAATTGTGGAAGCAAATCCATCAACAAAGCCTCCCAAATGGTCTTCAGGATCGATGACCGTCACGAAGGCGAAGACACGCCGAGAGATCGTTGTTTTCTCGGTCGAGCGACCGATTGACGAACGTTCAGTGAACTCTCAAATTCTATAGCAAAGGTAATTCATGCTGAAGATAATGCTTGCTCGCAAGCCATTCGTCGCGAAAACGTTGCACAATCTTTTCGCGCGACATCATCGTTTTGAATAACATATTCCTATGACAAAGGTACCCAGGAAGAACATAAAATCATAATGACGTCAAAATGATCTCAAAATGATGTCAAAGGCATCATTTTAGCATCATATTGACGTCGTTTTGATGTCATCATGACTTTCTCTTCTACTTGCATTCAGAGAAAAAAGTCGTATTAGCAACTAGAAATTTGTGGACAAATAGCGCCTCAACTATGTGCTATAAAGTTGCAGTAACAACAACAAATAAGTTATATGAACTAATAAAACATAGTAATATTAACCATTTATGTAAATCGTTGAATTAACTACATATTTGTCTAAATATTTGTCTAAACTGGAAAAATGTCATAATATCTTACTTGTATGAAGTCTATATAACTGTGTAATTATAGTTGAGTCGCTATTTCACTATCAATTAATAGTTCACAAATGTAGTTAGCGCGACTATATTTTTATAGTACTCAGTACTACTTTAGTTCCTATTACTTTGTAAAACTAGTTGCAACTACTTAAATTTCAGAGTTGCCAAATTATAGTTGCCAGAACTATTTCGTTTTCTCTCAGTGTGGGGTATGTATCTCCAGGTAAAAAAAGATTCCAAAGTGCTAAAGAAACATTCATGAGAGATCTATAAAAATAGACGATATAGCGACGCGGATTGTACTCCACGTGTACCTCGAAGCGTACCTCGATCGTACTAATAATAGGAAACACCGCCGCAATAATCTGTCTAATCGATCGCGTTACTCGGCGAGAAATACGACTCGGCCGAGCCGAGGGGAATCGGATTTCAGGGTCTCCCACGGCACTTCCTCGACCTCCGGGCAGGCCTTCGCAAAAATCTGTTCTCCCAAGTCCATCCTGTTACCCCACCTCGTTCGTTAACCCTCACCGGCGGTCGCGCCTGACCTTTACCGGGTCCGCCCGTATAACGTCGAACGTACAGATTGATTCACATCCGGACAGATACAAAAGCAAAAAGACGCAAGCAAGGTCGGGAGAACCGGGGAGAAAGTCGGCGGCATCGCGTGACGTAATTCGATCGATGATGATCGGTCCGGTATCGCTTTAATGTACGCGCTCGGTATGCCCAGCTAGAAATGATTACTCTATTTATTTAGTATTCTACATATATCAAATTGACGCAAAGTCAGAAAGCGCAGTATATACACAGAAAAAAAATGCTCTTGCTTTAATTAAAGTCTACTACGTCACGGGCTGCCACAAACATAAATAGTTCATTCAATTGTATTATGATTGGACTAAATATCTAGATTATTCCTTTAATTAACTAAATATTTGGTCCAATCATAATACAATTATTTAAAAATGTTGCTTCAATTAAAGTCTACGTCACGGGCTGTCACAAACATAAATAGTTCATTCAATTGTTCTTTTAATAATCTAAATATTTGGTCCAATCATAATACAATTGAATGAACTATTTATGTTTGTGACAGCCCGTGACGTAGACTTTAATTGAAGCAACATTTTTTTTCAGTGTACATAATACTGTGTATTCGAGATGTAGAATTAGTCGAAAAACAATAGAAATCTTATAGAAATATTTGCTATTTGCAATAGCTCAATTAACAAAAAAAAAGCAATTATAATGAAGTCGAAAATGACAAAAATATCAACTAGAATTTGACATCGACCATTCATGACGTCAATTCGACTGATTATTTCTGGCAGGATGATTAGCGAAATCCGAGATCCTCCGTTTCCACTTTCGTCGCAAATGAAAGATCATTTGTATTATTTGCGCAAGATTTTCCCTAATATAATTATATATGGACTTTCCCTTATATAATTTCCTGATTATATTATTATATAATTCCCCTCTAATCCCCTAATTATATTATTAAGCCGTGAGATTGCTCCAATCACGGTTCGGTAATTATACTCTCATAAATACTGAAAAATAATGATTTCTTTTTAAACAAAGTTAAAGAAAGGCAATTTCTCTTTATAAAGAAGATCGAAGAGATTTCAAACGCTGCTGCTGACTTGGCGAATATCTACGGTGCTTACATAATAAAAACGAGTGTTTCCTAAAGAGTAAGAAAATAATCGTCTTCTCTTAAGGACCGGTGTCACTCTTCTCTCGCGGCATCCCGAATATTTTACGTGTAAAAGGCTTGCCTTCCACGAGTGTGCCGCGGCTGAGTTTTCGCCGAGCACGTAGGCTGGATGTTAAAATTTCGTAAGGATTCCGTGAGAATCCCAAAGTGAGACTCTGCTCTCGATTGTTTCGTGCGCCCGTACCTAATGACGTAACGCTCGGCTACGTAGGAGTTCGCCGCCTGTTTAGCTTATACCGATTTATATTCTTACCGTGGTAGCAGGAAGTGCAATGCGCCGTTCTGTATCGTAACGGTATAACGCGGAGGAGGGGATACACAATACAAATATCCGCGTGGCATTTATTAAACAGCGATACCTGTCGATAGCTGTCCCGATAAACATTATTGTGAACACATAAGAAAAATTCATTCACTGCAGCTTTAAATTTTCATGTGGGATTAGAAGGAACATACAATATGCGTAATCGAATCTCATACACGTGATCGAGACGATGGATGTATAAAAGCAGCACAAAAGAATTGCATAAGAAACATAAGTTAAAATTATCTTTAAATTAAATACTACTTCTAATACGAGAAAAAATTGATTTTACAACAGCATTCGGCTCGGCATTATTTCGCTTAATGTTATTTGAAATTTGTTTAGGATTTTATGCTCGAAATGTACGTGTCGTATATGTGTTATGGAAAAATTAACAGAGATATAATTCTATGTCAATAATATGTAATATATTCTCATTTTTAAATTATTCATTTTTCAATTATTTTGATGCTTGATGTTGAAATATCAGCAAATGTACTGTCCATCGTGAAATTGTCATCTCATATTATTAAACTCTCCGATATTAAAATCTGTAATATTCAAGCATTGAAATCACCGAGATTTATTATATTGATCGTCAGAGGCACGCGTTTCGAGTGAAAATCATGTTAGTGTCGCCATCTAGAAAACATCATAGAAACTGACTAACGGAATTTACACCATATGGTAAATTAACATGATTCAAATAAATTTCTGTAATAATACATAAATTAAATATTTTGCAAAAAATAGCAGTCGTAATAATTTTTAATATAAATGGATAACATCTTTATTATTAATTAATGAAAAAAAAGAGAATAAAATTCGATTTATTAAATTTCATCTCTTATCAATTATAAACTTATTCATTATATTAGAACTTCATGTTCATCTTTATAGAAAAGAACAATGCGTTTGGCCGATGTTATATCCTGTATAAACAAAATATTCATATGTTAGATTATAATTTGAAGGATATCGAGAGCCTCAGGATTATTGGAATGACATAATTTGTTTCGTGGTAAAATAGTAATATTTTTTAACGATTTTACAATAGTTATTAAATTTATATTGGAAAATCAGTACGTTTTCTTTTAACATTTTCAATCTTTCTTACTCCACTTTAATTCGCATTAATTTTGATGAGACAAGCGTATATAGAACAATTCTTGCACTATAAAATAATTATGTTACACAGATTTACCGACATTCTGTGAAGTCATTTAATATTATTCAACAATAATATATATATGCTTGCGCTACAACATCTCACGATGCAATACAATTTCAATAGTGTAGAATTGGCATTCATTAATTTTATTGAATCCTATACAGGTGATAATTCGGTGTGTAAAGTAATTCAATTTAACTACAGCTATAAATTCATTCATGTCCGTTACTGTTATGTGTCATATGCGTATCATACTTCGATGTAGATCATTCTTCAACTGAAACAGAAACAGGTGTTTAGTATAGACCGACATTTGCGTTTTGTTCAAGAGAACAAAACGTAAAATTTTGTTATCTTTATTTTGCGTATTAAAATTTACTTTGTAGTTGATCTTCTCGATGGTTCCGAAGCAGTAGGAGGTGGTGGAGGACCTCTACGTGCTAACTCTTCCAGATACCCCATTAATAATCGTGTCCGTTCGGCGGCTGCGGCCTCGAGTACAAGAAACCGGCGATCCTTCCTAAGTATTTCCTCGATCTCTGCCAGATGTGAGCTATTCTCTTGAACTTTTTTGTACGTTTTGTCAGTGATAAGTTTTGTTTCCTGAAAATCGCACTTTCTTGACCAACAGTCTTATCGGAATTTTAAGCGATATATTGTGAGTTAATTAAACGCACCTGCAAAAGTTCTCTGAAATCAGCTTTGGCAGCGACGAGTTTGTCCTTAATATATTCCTTAAACTCCTTCTCGCATTTCTAAAGCAAATAGATAAAAAATAGATACATATGGAATAAGTAATAATTTTGAAATTTTAGATTATTTACTTTTACACTTATTTTTACAGTAACGATTACGTACTCGATCGCTAGAAGAAAACTTCAAGTATCTAGGATCGTCTTTCAACAGCTTCTTAATGTCTTTCCAGGATGCTGTTAGTTCAGTTGATGCGCCTACTTCATCGAGCAGTTCCCGAAATTTATCGCGCTTCTTACGACCCAATTGTTCGATATGTTCGTTAAACAGTCGTTCTTTCTCCTCGCGATCTAAACTTTCAGCCAGTTCCCACCTATGGTCCTTCCTCAATTGTCGTTTCGCTTCTCTCCACGCCAAATCGCCGTTTCTTACCTAAAATTGAGACAAGTATTCAAGATATTGTGATCAGAAGTATCAATAATTCTCATAGAATATTATGCGATTGAAACTAGATGCATACCAAATCAGCTAGAAGAGCGCTGAAATGTTGAACCGCCTCTGTGTGACGGTGATGCTGTCTTTCCTTATCCCTATCACGAAGATGTGTAGCTAGAGTTCTTTGCACTTCTCTTTCTCTCTCTCTGAGACTGACTTCAGCCCGTCTTTCACGTTCCCTTTTCTGTTTCTCGCGATCCTCCTCCGAATCGGAATGGTCATCTACCTCTTCCTTCTAAAACAAAAAAAGAAATTTTAAAAAATTAAAAAAAGTTTTTACAAAAAGATATGAAAACAAGAGATAAATATCGTTTATTACTTACGTCATTCTCTTTTTTAATGCTTTTGTCATCACTTTCTTCAATTTCCCCGCTCTCTTTCTCTACCACTGTCTCTTTTTTCTCCTTTTCGCTCTCCTCCGTGGGCACTTCGCTCTTTCGTTGCTTTTTTTCCCTTGTGTTATCTTTATCAGCTTTGTCCTTGCTGGATTTTGTTTCTTTACCTTTGTCCGAATCCTTACGATCTCTATCCTTCTTGTCCGTCTTGTGATCTTTCTCTCTGTGCCGATGGTCTTTGTCTTTCTCCTTTTCCTTTTTCCGCTCATCCTTCAGCAGGCGAACGTAATCTCTAAACCAATCTTCCCGCGTGCTTGCCGACTCTACGACTCTGTACCTCCAATCCGTTTCCAACTTTTTCTTACAATCGCTCCAATGCGAATGCCTGTCGATGTCTTTGTGCTCACGTAGCATCGCAAAGAATTCCTTTTTCACCTGAAACGCATTTAACATAAGAGTTTTCATCGCTGAAGAACAATTACTGCTTGCTTATAAACTATTATACAATTCTTTTGCTTTTAAGATCAAAATTTTCTTGGCTCTCTTATATCATGCACGCTTTAATGATATTTCCAACCAATTATTACACGCTCAACCACATTACAATCACTTTTATAAATATTATGATATAATGATCTGTAATGTGGATCAAACTATTTCAACTTGCAAACCTTTTAAATGGTTTTCAAACTATATTTCGTTAGGGGTAGAAGAAATAGTCATTCGTGTTCGTTCGTGTCAGGAGGTATCACAACGTTAAGGACTCTATTTGTCGGATTTTTTTTTAAATGAACTAAGTTGATCATTTTTTTGGCTGAAAAAAATTATTAATTCATTATTCCTGTAAAAATGATTATTATGATCATCGTCATCATTAAATGTATAGCATTCAATTCGTTCACATTACACAATACATAATTAACTCAAACTTTTATTTTTAAGAATCATCGTGTGTTTTATGTACACGATATACTGCCATTTAATGATGACTGAATGTATAAGGTAAGTAAATGTTTAACTGCAGTCCTTGCTGAAATGAAAAAATATGGTTAGTACATTATCATTAACTTCGAAAACATTAGAAGCTCGCAGCCGTCCAAATTACGAAACGAGTTTCCATCTAATTTCTTTTTTCTCCTACTCGCTATACTCTAAAATACCTCTCGAAGAACTCATAATTTTAGCAACAGCGTCACGTATTTCATAGCACGTCGCACCGTTTACAAAAATTGCAACGCAACTGTTCTCTTGATAATTTTCTTGAAGCTCTTTACGTAAAAATAACATAACAGGTAGATTATTAAATTAATGCTTACTAAAATGTTATCTTATTAAAATAAAGTGCATCTCTCTCTCTCTCTTTCTCTCTCTCTCTTTCTCTCTCCTAAGCCTCGATACTTTTAGTTCGTAATACTGAAAGCATTAAACGAACAAAATTAGTTACGATAAAGGTATATTTGAATTGTCTGATCTACGAAACGTGTGTGAACCAAGCATCATCCCATAAAATAGCTTTCTTTTCAATATCCCCATTGCGTAATTTGTAAACGACCGAAATGATTTGTATGATATTCTTTGTTGTATTAAAAAGAAGAATGTTTAGATAATATTATTGCAAACAATAATCGAGAAATAATTACAGCTCAGACACTGGCACATTTTCGTCTTCAAATTGTATATAACATTACTCGGATCCTATAAGAATTTTCAAGACACTGAGAAGCTCGTGCTTACACAACTGCTTAAATTTACTTCTTTATCTCATTCTGACTGAAATATAATTAATATAAAAATCCACTTGCATTATTATTAGAACAAAAATAGTTATGATTTTCAAATACGAATATAAAACAAAAATATTTTATGAAAATGCAAATCACTCTATGCCAAATCTAATAATTTTGTATTATAGCTCTGTACTACAACTTATTGCGAAAAAATGTATCACGATAAAGTTAATTTTATATATATTATTGCCGACAACAAGAATCGTTTATATTTTTAAGAGTCGACTTAAAATTACTTGAAAGTTCCATGTATTTTTATACATCAAATTTGATGTATCATGTATTGACATAAGAACAATAGAAAAAATAGGATTTTAAGATAATAATTCGTTGCTTTTTTGTGAATATAAAATATTTTACCTAATGACCTATATACGCAAAATAATTTTTCGGTTGACAATATCAATATACAGAAGTAATGCTCGAAACAGCTACTACTGAAAAGTGAAATATCAAATCAAACAAATAGTTTCTTATGTCGTTGGTGGATTTGTTTTTATGTCCATACATTTAATGTAAGTTCTGTGGTAGCATTAGAATCGAATCTTTATATTTCTCAAATCGGAATATGTAAACTCTGAGAAACTGTTCTGCGGACTAATGCTACCTTCGGGTTTTGTATACCCTTTTTTCCTTCCAAATGAATTAACGTGAAATCTTTTTTTTTTTAAATTGGTCTTGATTCTGGGGAAAAGTTAATCTTTTGAAGTAACGAGGATTACGAGTAATATACAAATACCGAGTTTGTTCATTCTCATGACACTCTGCTTTGAAGTAAAGAATGCGGCGCGCGAGGGTGTGCCAACAGTGACCCGCAGAGAAGGTGGGAATGGTAGATGACATCATCCATGCCACCAACCAGCTTCAGTACCAAGCCACTCCACATACGGAACCTGTCCTGCCTGCATCCTGACTGAAGTGGAGAGTTCAGAACACATAAGTATATAAGGAACCGTCACATACTAAGATTTTATTCTCTACATCTCCCATCTTAGAGCTACAAAAACTTTTCGATTTCGATCGAGCAAATCTACTGGAGTAGAGAATTATTATTACAGAAATATCTCCTGGTATATGTGTTCTTCAGTGGTTATAATTTTAGGAATTCGTACTATCTTACAAGTGGAACAAAATAATAACATACCTATGAAACCTGAAAGAAATTAATTAATTATCGCTGTAAAAACATAAACTTCATTAAACATTACTAAATGTATCCTTTCCTATATAGGATTAAAAACGCTTTGCATCTATTCTTAATTTGATTCTTATGCTATCGCGCATTGCAAAGCCTCGCTTAATAAGATGAAGTAATTCTTATAGAAATTAATGAAATAATATAATTATGTAAACATAGGAGCAAGTGCCGAATAAATATATATTCAGCCCATGCACAACTTATCGCGGATATAGAATGTATTACATTTACATGCTGCTTCAAGTATTCTTCGTACAGCACATTTATGAAGCAATTCATTATAAATAAACGACATCTGCCTGGAATGAAAGGAGAAAGGTTTATTGGGTAATAAGGGGATTAAAAGTAGGAAATGCGGTTTGTGATGCTCTTTTTAAAGTATAAAGGACTTTTAGGTACACTTTCAGATAAAAAACAAGTTTGCACAAATATTAAATTATTTAATAAAATAGCTTTAAACATGTGATTAATATATATCCGTGCAAAATATTTGTGAAATATTTTTACGAGTCTTCAAACTCTCAAAGGATATAAAAATATATATGTAATAATAACTTGTAACATAAATTCCAAACTTTCTATAAATTGATAAAAATGAAAGTTGATAATAAAAAATTGACCAAATTGAATACATAGTCTAACATTTATATTAGTGGAATTGTTGTATATATATATATAATCTAAAATTATTTATAACTAATCTTAAAAGATATTAGAGTGTACCTAAATCCTCTATACTTGTTAAATATATATATATGTGCTTCTGGCAGAATCTTGGATGGGGATATGTCGCTAGAATGTTTGTCTTACTTGTTGTATCTAATGTTGAGAATATTTATAATTATTCGTATTATAATGCATGGTCCTGAAAAATATCTTTTGCATTGCCACACAATGCGCGCGCACATTCAATGATGTTAATGAAATAAAAATACCTGTTCTCGTTTCGCTGTTTTTTCCTCTTTCTCCCTCTTTCGCACTTCCAGAAGATATTCGTTGAAAAGGCTTTCTCGTTCGCGCATCTTTTCTACATTCTTAAATCGTTCATCCCTTCCGTGTTTTTGAGCAAAATCACTAAACGATGATCTATAAAAAACAGCATAGAAAAAATATAAATATTTTCTGCAGAAACAAACAAAATAAGGAATGCTGTCTTTGTACACGTACTTTCCATGAAGTCCAGCCTCTTCTAAAAGTTTCTGGAATTGTTCTTTTCGTTCTTTCATCTTATTCCTTTTTTCCCGCCTTTCTTCTTCCGCTCTCTCCTTTACGTATTTCTCGAAGACCTGTTTCCTCTCCTTCGACGTTAGAAGTAAATAGCGTGGATCAAATACAATTTTATGAAGTTCTTTTTCCCAAGTACTGAATGCAGAAACCTGAAAACACAATAATCCAGTTATTCTTGCTTTTATAAATTTATTATAAGAGATTGAGATTAAATAGTTTAAAGATTGTGAGTAAAAGAATAAGGTGAATTTTAACCCGTTTCGGGAGGAATAAAAGTTTAAACGGTTTCTATAAATGAATGATAATAATAACAATTTACATCTTTCTCTGCAAGCATATCCCTAAACGACTTGATTCTTGTTTCCAATGGAACGATCGCCCTCTCCCTCGCTGCTCTCACTTCGGCCTCTATCGCAGCTTCCTTACCGATGTCGATGGTCTTTTTCCCTTCCTTCTCTTCCTCTTCCTTTATGGGTGTGCCTAAAAGATAATACAGAAATTATATAAAAAGATTTGTACACAATCTTATGTACCTCATTTCGGAGTAACAATTACTTTTGGTATCGTCGTGTTTCATTTTTTTGGCTGGCGTAGGCTGATCGTCATCGCTGCTTTCGCTGGTATCCGATTGACGTGCTGGTTTCGCAACACCGATTGCATCTGGTGGCGTTGATATCATCTTGTCCACGTCCTGACGGCCAACAAGATCATCGGGCCTTTCCCAAACTGACATCCTCGTAGAAGGATTATAGAAAAATACACGTCCGTCTCCCGTCCAAACAACGCACCTTCACATACAAATATATTCGCTGGCTTACATAAATATATACATAACGAATATCAATACGAAAAACAAATATCGCTAAATATACCATGGAGTTCCAGGCACTGGCGTACTAGAAATTGGTCTACTCTTGTCTTGAGGCTTTGCAGGTTCCTTTGCAATATTTTCCTCCTTCTTCGGTTTAGCGATATCCACATCTTTTGTACTATCTTTGGTTTCATGAGCGTTCTCTTGCGGCTTCTCTTGTTTGCTAGGTTCAACCGCAGTGCTATTATTGGTAACGACAGTGGTTGTAACGGCGATATTAGTAGGAACAGCATTTGCTTCCTCATTTTTCTGTCGTAATGTCAATTTCGCATCTAAAAAAACGAAATTTCAGCATATATCGTCGAATTTAAAATTTACATTACAAAATTATTATATTTGAAGATTTATAATATCTACGTTAGTTATTTTAATTTACAAAGATGATTGCTGCAATATACAATAAATTAAATATTACATACTGTCCAGATCCTTCAAGGCTTGAGGTTTTTCCCATACTGATTCTCCTGCTTTACTGTTATAATAATAAAATCTACCGTCTGGTGCACGATGCTCGGTCCAGACCATAGCAGCTGCTACTAATTCAGAATCAAGCTGTGCAAGTATTGCGGGATCTTCAGCAGGCGCTTGAGGTGTCATTACACCATGTGGCATTTGTGGCATACCTAAACAAGAATATAGGTATGTACATTATCAGTCTCTACGAACTATATACAATTTTTTTCCATCATATTCGTCAGATCTTTTTTATTTGCGCATTTTATATTACCCCAATTTGCTTGTGGTGGTCCGTAACCGCCAAAAGGTTGGAAGCCAGGCGGCGGCATCCCAAAGGGGGCCGATCCGAATTGCGTAGCAATCGGATTACCAAACTGATTTGGCATTCTATGCTGCATAGGTATCATATTTGGCGGCGGTTGCATCATGTTCGTATTTACCGTCGGTGTATTTATCGGTGGCGTGTTGGTAACTGTCGAGGGTGCTGTGCCTGACATTTCAATGTTTTTTGTCTTTTAATGACAACACTTTGACATATTTTCCATAGATTTGAAAAATTTGATTGCCAAGATGAACAAAGCTCGAAAAATGTTTTTAGAATTAATTGAGTATTAATACATCAAATTACCGTTTGACTGATTTGTCTCAGATGTTTGATTATTGATATCTGGTGTATCATTTAATGTAGGTGGTGGTCCAGTGCCGGGAGGTGCCGTACTTAATTGATTAATGGCATCTGTATTGTTAGAGGATGACTGCTCGCCACCTTGAGAGATTCTGTTTTCATTCATCTTGGTCGGCGTACTACTTGACGGAGTAGGTGTGGTAGAACGCGTTACCGCTTGTTTTGACGCACCATGTACTAACTGTTCCAACTGCAAAATCATGAGATATTTTGTTAAAACTTGTTCTGAATTAGTCGTATTAAATCTTATACAAAAAAACAAAATAAATTTTCAATTTTATTGACTGATAAGTAAACTTACCGATATATTTCTGTCATGACATTGTTAATTGTAAATTTTTTGTATGCAATATGCAGTTCTTTATTTAAACTTCGTACCCCAGTCTGTATTTTACCTCGCGTAAAGACATATATCATAAAACTGATAATGGCAAAAAAAAGAAAGAATAATAAATGTAATTTTGATATTGAAAAGATCAGTACACCCAGATGTGTAATCATGACCAAATGAAGAAATAAAATCATTTGCAAACAATTACAAAAGAAAATTGATATTTGATATTTAATTGGTATTTAATTAATTACAAAGATAGAGATTAGAGCTCGTAGATATTCATTTACCTGATCTTGTACCATGACCTTTACATTTGGTCCCTCCGGTTTAGTCCATGTGGTATCTCTCGTACGAATATTGTAATAATATGATTTGCCATCAGCCGCTTTCGTCTCTACCCATACTTCTCCATTGAGATCTAAACCTGGAATGTTTGCTTGCTGTTGCGCTTGTTGGGGTGGCTGCTGTTGTCCTGGAATCTATGGTATACATTTTATTTAGGAACGTATTCCTAAATACTTTTTACTGGGTATTTATTTCTTCTATTTTTATTTAATTTTGCGTTCTTTAACAAGTGCATACATTTGGAAAATTAATTTTTCGTTGCATGTAACTTACGCTATTCATATTAGGTGGCCCCATTCCAGGAGGAGGCCCGTAAGGACCTGGTCCTGCACCCATAGGGCCATTCATCATGTGTGGTGGTGGCTAAAGCAATATATATATATATATAATCAGATTTTAGAATTAGAAATTGTAATTACCGATTCAAGAATGCATACCATTCCTGGTGGTCCCATTAAATTTGGAGGACCCATGAAATTGGGCGGTCCCATAGGTCCCCAACTAGGATCAAACGGTGGCGGTCCTCGGAATCTCGGTCCCGCTGGACCAGGCGGACAATTCGGTCTTGGTGGAGCCTCGAAAGGAAATCCATTGTTTGCCCCACGAAACATGGGTCCCCGTGGTCCGAATCCTCTTCCTCTAAACCTTGGAGAGCCACCTCTCATAGGGAAATCAAACCCACCTCTGCCACGACCCCTTAAATTATTTTTAAATGTTGTGACTAGATACCTTATCGTTCTACCATGCCACTTAGAGGAAGGAAGACCAGAAGTATCTTTCCGAATCTTACTTGACTCTTATGAAAAACAAAAAGATACGCTCTGCTCCACACTCTGCGGATCTGATCTGTTCGGCACCGCGTATACTCGCGCTGTAACGCTTCTAGAGGATACAAACGTTGCTTGCAAAGAGATCATAAGCATTAATTAAAACCCGCGCGAAGACGCGAGGAGCCTTCGCGCGAGCCAGCGTCGGTCCAAAAATAAAAAAATCCGACATTTCGCGCGTGTCAGTCATTTGTCGGGGCTTCGATGGGGATGTGCGACGTTGAAATTGGGACGTCATCGGTCTTCAGAAGTCGGATGAAAACATCACGGGAAGAGCGAATCGAGAGAGCATGCGAGGTCGAGGGGAGGCAACGCGAGGTAGGGAGGGGTCGAGGGAAGGAGAGACGCGGAGAATACCACGAGTCTCTCGCGAGGATCGTCGAGCGCAGAGCCGGGGAACGCGCGGACGCGCATTCCGATACGCACCGAAAGCCGCCGCGGCCGCGCGGCATGAAGTGCCTGTAATCGTCGCCCTCGTAGCTGTACTCCTCCGTCTCCTCCATGGCCTCGTCATTGTGCTCCTGCTCGCTGACGGAGGCGGACTCGGCGGCCGCGATCGCGGCCGGCTGCTCGCTGCTCGCGTCCATTCCGTGGCTTATAGCGCAGGCGGAGCGAGCCCGAAAGCCAGAAGCGGAGAGATCAACAACAAGCTGGGCACACCGGACGGAGAGATCTCACACGCCCATTCGCTATCGCTTCCTCACGCTATCGGATTCTCTGGCAGATCCTCGTCTGGCGCAGAAAAAAAAAACGCCGCGGACAAATTACTATTCTACGCGGATGCGGGCCGTAAACATGTCGCTGCAAACACGCGCGAATTCCCCTAAACGCGCAGGCGTGGCAGGGACCCCCGCGGCTCCCTAAGGCCTAAAGCCCTGTGTCTACGACGCTAGAAATCGGTCCGAGATCTCGGACGGAGAGGGAATTGACCAATCGCATTGATCGATTGACCGAATTGCTCAAATGCGATTGGTCAATTCTCACTCCGTCCGAGATCTCGGGTCGATTTCTAGCATCGTGGACACAAGGCTTAAGCCCGTATCGTCGGCCTCGCTTATCGAAACTCACGCCTATTGGCTGTTGGGACTCGTCTCGTGGCAGTCGTGGCACGGAATGGGAGTGGGGGAAATGAGATGGCAGATTGGGTTTTTGGAACTCGGCCTAGTGTCTTTCGCTCCCTGAGGTTTGTTACGGCTGTGGCATTTGGTGTCATTTCTGAGGTCAGAAGCGAGAAATCGATCGATCGCCATGTTTGAGAGCGCATTTCATGTCGTTCACCTCCGTTGAAATTTATGCTCACTCCTGTGTAAGTTAATTTCTATAATCTGTATAAATGGATGTATGAAAAGCAAATCTTTTTGAAAAGAAGAGTCATTAAATAATGTTACAATAATTATTTCTTATTGCAGACAATGATACATTGTCTAAACATTATTTCTAATGAGAAAATTTTAATTACAATATAGTGACCTACATAATATTGAAAATTATATTATATTCTTTATTACACGTCAAGGCACTAATCTTGGTACATTTTTCTGATATTGATAGATAACACAATTGGAAATCCTGCGCATATATCCAGACACGGAAAGCTGCTTACTGAGCTCTCACAAACAGCCATTATTTATAGCTACTTGTTATTAGTTAGAGATGCAACCATTCTTTTGCTTCTACGGATGTTTTTGTATTGTAATTTCTTGTTAATATTGCTGTCGTTATACAAATGTCGTTATACAAGTGAACATAATCTAATCGATGATTTGTTGTTGAAGGCTTTGGCATTTAAGAAAAAACGTGAGGAAGAAAGAAGAAGGGAAAGCACACGAAGACCCATGGGGAAATGAAATCAGTGAAGAAATAGCGAAAATATAAAAATATATTGCATGAAATATTAATCGTGTTACAAAAAGTGTCATGCTATTATTTATGCATTCATGTCATGGTTTAATAATTATTTTTTTCCATGTATGAATTGTGCAATGTGAATTTGTCAGTATCAAAGTTTTCAATGTTATAAAGATGACACATGACCATACAGTATTCTGAGTGAATTCAATACTGCAAAGTTTTATGTTTGTATAAATTAAGCTGCATAAAGTTGTATATAACCTAATATGAACAAAATTATTTGGTATCGTTGATTACACTATAGTATTTATATCATAATACATTTCTCTCGCTTTATATTATCCAAATTTGGATGGTTACTGACAAGTTTCAAAGAACACAAGACTTTTGTCAAAATTGTTGATTAATGCAATATCACATCATTTTACTTGTACTTGGACCAGGTTTTGCCTCACTTAATCTCTGCCACATTCTCTCATACTTTTCACGATAGAAAGCAAATTGTTCCATATCTTTGGCGGTCGGAGGATTTGATGATGATAATTTTGGTCCTTCTACGACCGAATATGGTGTCATTTTGAGTTGTTCAAACGAACCATCCTCTTGTCGCTTAGCTAGACCCACTATTGCGGGATCTGTTATCGTTGCCACCGTTGAGGTCAATCCATATTCAGACAATACATCAGACCCGGACAATTCGCGATATTCATTAAGATCAGAATCGTTTACATACACGAGAAATAGCTGTTGATCCGCTGGCTGTACTTTGAACACACCTGTAAATATATTTAAATATTTACGTTTCTACTGAAATAATAATCACGTAATTCATTGTGATGACATTAAAAAAACGGTTCTGCCATTACATCTCTGCATATTTCTCGAGATACACCCCTTACCTTCGATCATTTTCTTGAGTGTGAAAATTTCGGTATTTTCCTCCATTTGGAGGTATAACGTTACATTTTTTCGTCTAATTATTACATATACGTCCGTACATATACTAAGGTCTGGAGATTTACAAATTTCTGATATTTTCGTGATTCGTTTGAAAGGTTCCTAAGATACTCTTGGAGATTAATTAATTTGAAAACAAGATATATATATTTGTAGTCGAAAATGGATTAGAAACTTACCATTGAATCTAATTATGTATCTAATAAAGTCAAGATTAATTAATATATTCCTCCTAGGACCAGTGAACCTCGAATTCTGTTTATTAGCAGATTGGCTCTGTTGACAGATACAGTATTGTCATTTGTATACTTTTAAGACTGTAAACATCGTTGTATCACACTCCTTAATAAAGACTTAAATAATCAACTCGAAATATATTACAAATCTTTACATTTCCAGCTATTGTAAATCATTATTTATTTCACATTTTAATAAAATATCTATTTCTGCACTCCTTTTTTCCTATTCTTTTCTTTAACTTTAACGTTTCCATGCCTCCGCGTTTGAAATTGAACATTCGAATTTCAATATATAAAAAGCGTAAACACGCCATTTGAAAAATGGAGTGTTCCCTCATTCCAACTGCGGAATATATTTACGATGTTCTAATAATATTGACGCGCGGCCGAGGAGCGTTTCCTCGACATAATAATTTTACATAATTTTAATTTATGTAAAAGAAACGAATTTATATCCGTAAACGCTAACTTGGATCACTTTTAAATTATAAACAGTTGAAATAACTGTGTAACAAAGTGACAAACGTTTTGCCATGGCAAACGTACTGCCGCATCGAAAAAAGTTAAAAGATTCGAATTACCTTCTCGTGAATTTATTCAACGTTGTGTAGTTGCGGTGACGTATCTTTTGCCTTTACAATCTTTTAACAATCTTTTCGAATGCAGTTCGAGCTCTTGCGAGCAAAGAGATCTCTCGAATACGGAATCCTGAGAGCAAACTGTCAATTGAAATTGCTAGACTAGTTTTTCTTCTTCTTATGCCCCAGAAATAGATTTCTGACTCTGACCCGTTAAATTGCTAGATCAGTTAGTGACACTTAGGCCCAGTTCCACAACCTATTTTAACCAGAGTTTAACTCGTTATAGACCAATCCTGATTAGGTTTAACGAGTTAAACTTCGGTTAAAGCAAGTTGTGGAACCGGGCCTTAAAGAGCGATGCGATAACCAATTAACCATCCCGCATGAAGAAGGAAAATCAAATTTCGGAGAAAACGGAGATCCAATTGGCTGTCGCGCCAATTATCCACGTGCGCGATTTCGAGCTACTCTGAAGTGTACCGCGCTTCGTTCGATACATCAAAAACGGTGTCGAACATGACGTGGCCAATCGGATTCGTTATCTCGTTCCTTTCAGGGATTTAGGCAACAATCATGTAATTTTTTCTTAAGTCTTGTGTCCACGATTCTAGAAATCGGTCAAGCCCGTATCAGACTATGGATTAGGATTGGGATTGGATTGGAATTTGACCAATCAAAGCTAAGTTGTTATTGGTTTTCTGAACTTGTCATTGGTTTATATATATATATATATGTGGAAGCGGAATAAGCGCAGACTGAAAAGTGTTCGGAGGAAGTGAATATAATCGTAGTTGCCTTCTCTCTCGAGATCGTAGTTGCCTCTCTCTCGAGAGTTACTGCTCGAAAATGCGCAGGCACAGTGGGCCAAACCCATAGACTTATATGATAGACCGCGCGGTCCTATAAGCGGCTTGAAGACAGGACTGAGAGACAGAAATATGGCGCTAGTGAACCTTTCTCTCTCACAAATTGGCGAGA
>NJRQ01000158.1:80728-98006 GCA_003063805.1 Aphaenogaster ashmeadi | reverse complement strand
GCTATGCATTTTATGTGTTCGGGCCCTTATGGGCATCCTTTCGAACAAACTTTACGAAGGCGAAAAAGGCGCGAAAAGGGCTCGTATGGCGTGTGATATCGGTACAGCGCTTAGATAAATATTGCTTATATCTGTAAGTGAAACGATAGGAATTAATATTAAAAATCGAGAAGCGACAGCTTTAAGTACTTGATATAGAGAATACTATTATACAGAATAACGGAAACGGTAAAAATAAAATACAGGGCAAAAAGGTTAGAATTGAAGTACAATGCACAGTATTGTTATAAAAGCATTGCTAGTGCACGAACTACTATAAATTTTTATACAATCGGATATCAATATCGTGAACGCGTTTTGGAGAAAAAAGTAACGTTTAAAGAGTAGTTAAATGTGATTGAAAAAGAAATTTTATCTTAATAATTACTAAATTTTCTTTACAAACAATATTGTCAGGCACGCAACGCACAATAATGTAAATAAACTGGAGCACATTATTGTGTAAAGTTAAAGCGATGTCTACCAATGTGAGAGCTTTAATAGATAAATATTGCTAATTAAATATTCTTTTTATTGTGTATAAGATATATTTATTAAGATATATGTATGTGATTTTCTTTGCTGTATAGGATATATTTGTTAATAATGGTGCATATAACTGAATCTGCTGGAAACCTGCTTTCAAGGCCGGGAAATGAAGAACCACAAGACTTTGAGAGACAGCAAGTACAATATGAAGACTTGACCAGCGATTTTGATAATAAATCAATCGATTTCTCTAAGCAGTTCTGTAGTATATATGCAGCAAGACTGGCGGAGTTGAAAGAGACATTGATACCACAAGTTATTGCAAACTGGGGTGAGCTTTATATAGTGTTATTGAACAGAATTCTACTTTAGATAAGAATTAAGATTTTTATACACAAATGTTTTGTGATTGCGATTCATAGAATCAAATAAGTATAAAAATTTTATCATTTATCTTTTTTCAGGAGAAGTTCAAATATTAAAATTAGCAGAATTGGAAGATTTTGAAGGACAAGAGTGCGTGATAATTGGTACACTCTATAAGCATCAAAAGTGCAAGCCATCGATATTACATGAATTAAGTGAGGATCATCAACTCACATTACCTGAGCCAAAGTCAAATTACTGCTCAGAAAAGGATCAACTCTTCTTGGAAGACGAGATGCTGCGTATTAAATTAATGGTTGAGGATGCAGATTTGAAGAACCATGTTACAGGTGTTGTATGCGCTCTTTTGGGTTACAAAGACAAGAACGGCAGTTTTGAGGTAAGCATGCATTACAATTAAAATTACATATATACATACATATTTGATATTTTATTCAGATCAAGGAATGGTGTTTTCCTGGCTGCGTGCCTAGAAGTTCACTAGCACAGACAAAATCTAAAGGAAAATTAGTGTTCCTATCTGGACTTGATTTGGCAAGTACCTCAAAAAATTTATCATTAAGTCTTCTAACCGAATGGATATGTGGGATGGCAGGAAATGCAACGGCGCAAGAAGATGCCACTGGCATTATTCGAGTTATTATTGCTGGTATATTGGATTTTTAATGCCTCTAATCATATAATCGTAATGCGATCTATTTTCACGCCTCAGTATTGCATTCTATATAGGTAATTCTGTCAAAACCGTCACTAAAACGAATACCGTAATCGGACATGCCGAAGGGAAGGCGCAGGACGCCGCTATAACGAAGGAAGTCGCTGTAGCAACGACACTTGTAGATGAATTTCTCTCCGAAATAGCAAAATGTTGTTGCATTACTTTAATGCCAGGTCAACACGATCCCACCAATGCAATGTTGCCACAGAAACCACTGCATCCATGTATACTACCACTAACGTCTAGGTATTGTACAAATGTACATAGTGATATAGTAGATATACATTCCGACTTTTCAATGAACAAGATAAGATTATAGCTCTTTAGAGCTACTTGAAAATAAGTTTTTTTTTCACTATCATTGCGTAGTAAAAGAATGTGAATTTTAAAAGTTGCTTTTTTGTTAACTTATATTTTACAAGATTTTATAGCAACACAGCAGTTCAAAAATTTACGTATGCAAATACAATCCTGATAGAAATAATGTGGTATTTTTTAGATTTCAAAGTTTTAAAGGCGCTACTAATCCGTGGATCGGCAAAATCGCCGAACGTGTAATAATGGGCAGTAGCGGACAGCCTATTGAAGATATTATAAAAGCAACGGGTGAGACAGACATTTCTCCTTTAGATTGGTTGGAAAGAACACTGCTTTGGAAACACATGTGCCCAACTGCTCCAGACACATTACCGGTACATCCTTACTCTGTAAAAGATCCATTTATCATAAACTACTGTCCGGATATATACTTTGTGGGTAACACAGATAAAGTCGAAACGAAACTCTGGAAAGGTAAATATTATATTATAGAAAAGATGAATTCATTTTTTTTAAATCGATAGAGTTACTTATGCTTTAGTTACATTAAAAAATATTATTAAACACGAAATATTCATATAATACATGATATATTAGTTTCCCTGCTTCTGACGCTACAGTGTAATCATTCATACATATTTTGATGGTACTGATGTCTCCTCATATTTGCAATATTAATCAAAGTGCATTTAACACTTGTAGGTGAAGAAAATCAGGTGGTCAGGCTAATTTGTATTCCAAAGTTTTCCTCTACACATACTGCAGTTATAGTGGATATAGAAACCTTGGATACTGAATCCATTTATTTTGGAATTGGATAAGTACATCTGAATAAATGAATAAATTAAGAGACACGGTAGTGTCTCCCGCTAAGTATACTTGGCGCGAGACCGCTCCGTGTATTCTTACGCGAGCCGGCGAGTATTCACGATTTACCTGAATACAATTAGAAAAATATATATTTTATAAAAATAGATAATCTAACAATACGTGACATTTTTTTGCCAGATCGTATCACTGCTGTTAATCTATATTTTTGTACTTTTAATACTTTTGAAATATATGAAAATTTGGAAATAACAATTTCATATTTTGATAATAGTAGATATACTTCGATTGCATCTTGTGTATTGCAGTGCGTCAAAAATGTATATTGTCTCGCTATAATTATGTATTGATTACTGGAGAAAATTAATGCATAAAAAATTCATAACAAAAGAACACTAAGCGTTAGTCATATTGTAATAATAGAGAAATGCTGAAGATAGATAAATATATATACATAACATAAAACAAATGCTTGCATGAGAATATACATAAAGTTATAAAAGAAAGGACAATTTCTGTTGTCACCTATTTTTATTTGCATCTCGTAAAAGTGATATACAAAATTGAAACGCATGCGACTTTTAAGAATTCGTAGACATTTTACCTGGTTATAAAACTTTTAATACGAAAGAAAATACATGTAGTATCACAGACTATTAGAAAATTGCGAAATCACAGTGACACAAGACTTTATTTATATGAACGCTTAAATTAACAAGTGAATATATACTTCACAAATTATACCAATGATAAGAACATAACAGTCAAAATACAGAGCATCAGTATTTAACTGACAACACATTTTTAATATTAGCAGTTTCTGTTCTACATACTTCAAATTTTCACACACTATGTCAAGAATATTTTCTATGATACATAAATTTACACTTTCTCTTTTATAATTTTAATTTTTATAACGTTATCCTTACCTGTATAATATAATAGTAATATCTTAAGACACGACTCGGTCATATATGAAAATTAAAACAGGATTATCTTAATTCTAAAAAAAATTTATACTTAAAGAAACTGATTTTGACTGTTACATAAATTATGTTTGCGAAATTAGGTGCAAGAGTTATGTGACGGACAATATACAAGGATTTAAATACAAGTTTTGACATAATGGATAAAATTGTAACATACATTTAAGCATTTGTAATATTAACATTTCTTGTAAAGTATGTCACGCAGGCTGCGGTGTAGTCTCTCTCGCAAAATAGAAAAAGCATGTATATATTGGAAGGTACACAGTGCTACAGAACATTTCGATTGGCACTTTTATTTAAAGTGAAGAGCTCTGATCGCAACATAAATACAGTTTTGTACAAAACCGCTCAATTTGTCATGAGATTCCACTTCTTTCAGAG
Organism: Aphaenogaster ashmeadi; assembly: GCA_003063805.1. Classification (NCBI taxonomy): domain Eukaryota; kingdom Metazoa; phylum Arthropoda; class Insecta; order Hymenoptera; family Formicidae; genus Aphaenogaster; species Aphaenogaster ashmeadi. The sequence goes on along the minus strand of NJRQ01000158.1, from coordinate 93,857 downwards.
AATTAATACTATCTACTATTTGTGTAACAGAGCAGGAAAATGAATAATGCATATCCTAAACGTAATATGACGCTAGAATTCTAAAGCTTTGGCCAAAATAGCAATACTTAAAAAAAAGCAATAATAATTAATTAAGGTTTTTTCCATTAATTTAAGCAGAGAGAATGAAGTTATAAAATTTATATTTATAATACACTTTACAGGTTCGTAATTAACTTAAGGTGCAATGTTACATGACCGACAGGTATATATAACAATTGACAGGTAGCTTCTGCATATAGTAACGACGTAGACATACTGTACTTATTAAGAATTTTATATCCTATCTTTTAGCCGTCGGACGTATTCTCTCCTTTTCAGTGTCTCTATCGTCAGCTACTGTCCACTCAGGATCATTGGGATCCTCACCGTCTATATCGCAACAAGCCGATTCGGTCGAATCCGATTCGGGAGAATCCAATTCTGCTTCCTAGAAACGTAGAAATACGAATAGTTAAATACGACCGTCGTCGTCGGCAATCACCTACGTCCGATTGGTCGCTTTGCGAAAACTCTATTTAAGGTTGCAAGCTCTTATACGGCAGCTGCGTGAACCAAGGAGCAAACTAGAGTCGTGTAAAAGATTCTATAACGCATGGAAAATATAATGATTGCGTTAACTTAACGCAATACTTTTTTTCTCGTCATTAAAAATTTACTAATTGCGTGTGTCTATGTGTATGTGAGATGAAAAATAAAATTAATTACGTTACAGAAGTATGAAGCGTCAAGTGGTACTGCTTACCGGAAATAGCCTCGAGAGGAGCCATGAAAGTTGGCTCAAAGTGTATATTAATAGTCAGTACTAACACCCACATACATTTTATATAATTAAAATTTCTCACTTAGATACTGGATGCAAAGATATCAGTACAAGTATAATGTACGTACATCATCGCCTTTTTCTCCATCACGGGAGCATAAAGATGTCGACGAAGCTTGCCAGTGTCCGTCCGGCATCACTTCCAACATCTTGTCGTAAACTTCTTCGGATAATGGGAATACTCTTGGCTCATACGGCAATATCTGTACGAAAATTTCAGAGGCGTTACGAGATATCACGTAATATTTATTTAAACGATACGAGATATCGTTACCGCGCATAACTCACCTCGTTATCATCTTCGGTAAATGCGGCCGTGGCATCGTCTTTCCCAAATCTTAAAGCGGGCATGGTGCGACGTCGCAAAGAGTTTTGTAAAGCAGACGATCGGTGCGAATCTAAACCCGATGACTCTGTGTCCTGCACCTGAGACGGAGTGGCAGGTGGAGACGTGATTGGGGACGTCACGTCTCCACCGAAGTCACTGCTCGCGTGCGGTGACATAGGATCTAAAAGAGAACGTTTTTTTTTTCTCGTAAAGATATCATTCCATTGATTTAATGTCAGATAATTATGTGCCGATATCAAGAAAATTATTTAAACAATATCTCAAAGGAAAAAGTATAGAATAATGTTGTAGCGAATTCGGTTGGACGCACTAGTGCGCACTGGTGTACATTAAAGCCGTCGTACACAAATTGACATAAAAATGTGTGTTTAATATAAATATAAAAGCGGGTTGAACTGCGTAATCTTTAATACACCTTATTGTGCTGTTTGGTAAAATATGTACTTTATTATACAAAATATTTGCATTTTACTTTTACACTCAGATTAGATCAGTGTACAACGGGTTTAATATGCACCAGTGCGCACTAGTGCGTCCAACCGAATTCGCTATTAGAGTAGTAGTGAACAGCTCGTAGTAATGGCATGATAAAAATTCACGATTAAACGCGGAACGACATACCTGGCGAGTTCGCACCGCTGTCTGCTCTGCTATCAATACGACGATTATGACGAATACGTGTTTGGTTTGGCGTGTTAAGGTACGTCATGAAACGTTTGTATTCCTCGCGTTCGCTACGCTCGTGCCTCAGAGCGATCGTTTCGTCCGACATGTCTTCAAACTGACAGAGTCATATGGTCATTGAATTAACATAGTTACGAAAGAGAAAATAATAGGTTACTTCATTTTATCGAGCTGCTTTTTATCGCATATAAGCGATTATCTCTCATTATTTACTTACGTCACTGTCCTGATCAGGCCTGTGCATCACACCGTTCTTCACATCCATTTTCGAGGGTTCCTCGCACAATCTCCATCTTTAATAGTAAGAAATGAGAAAATGTATTAATATAATACAGCAATAATGACATTAAATCAAGCTTGTTCAGAAATTGGAACAACCGTAAATTATAGATAATATCTTACTTTGGTGTCAATATCTCTTTGTATTGTAACTTTTCAGGTCTAGTTGAAGCAGCGACACTATAAGGGATGACTATATTGTCGATGTCGTACGAGTTTTGTCGCAAGCGCCTGAAGAAAATATCACGAATGAGTCATGGATAGTTTATGAAACGATACTTTAGTATTTCCTTCTGAATTGACGGGAGCGATAGCGATTTCATGAATATGAAACATAATCATCCTCCATTTCATATTCTCAAGTACTCACAACTCCGTATTATGGAAAATTTTGCGATCGATATAATGATTCCGCTAATGAAAAAGCAATTAATTCGTACAGCATTGCATCGCTTACCCATGTGAATTGGAACTTTTCTCTTTAACAACATTTTTTTCCGTCGAGGCAGTAACGTGTTGCAATGGAGAAGGCACTGGGGATGAGTGTTTGCTGGAACTTGAAAGCGCGCTAACGTCGTCGTCATCCTCAGTCGGCAACTTCGATACTTTTTTCTTACTCAATCCAGGCACGCTTCTCTCGTGGCTGAGTCTATTTCTCTTTCCATTTTTCAACATTTTTCTCTTGATCCCTGTTATAAATAGTATACGTTATTTCACGCCGAAGAAAAACAAGCAATGGTCTAACAGTGACTCATTCTTGTAATAAGTAAGAACGATAAATTGCAAAATTAACGTCCTTGCAATACGTACGTGCTGTAAGAATAGTCGAGGATGATTTCTTTAATCGCGCAGTATACTTCGTTCTATTAGGAAGTTTTTTATTTCTTCTTTCGTTACTGTCTTTATCTTTTACTCGGCTAACTCGCAAATTGCCTCTCAACATTTTCTGCTGCCACTCCACTGATTTCATAATAGCTTCTAAATGTGTTCCATGTACAATTTCTACAATAAACAAAAGATGTGAGATACAGCCAGAGAATTTTTCATTGTTACTCAACAATTTTGAGCTTTCATTCGGATATTTAAAAATTTAATACCGTAAGAAAGACTGCAAGGAAGACTAATTTAGGAATGTGTATAAAATATGAACTTTCCTATAGATTATATACACATATTAAATCCTATCAATATATATCGGTATTGAATGAAGCTTCAACAGAAGAATTTTTTTTTGTATTCACGAGTAAACATACCATCAGAGAATGACAACACTGGATGAAAACTGGGATCAACAAGTGCTACACGTTCCTGTACAGAAAGCTGTTCAATTGGTTCTTGTGGCTGCATTGGATCTAGCCTTCCTGTACATAAAGCACACGCAGGCAACACATGATCACAATTGCATCTCACTGTTGACGCTTTAGCTGCACGCTTTGAAACTTCGTGTAGCCTGTCCACTTGCAAAAGCTTTCGCTTTCTGTAAAAACTCCATACAAATGGACGCGTCCTACTAGCTGGTAATTCACCCTCGGGCGAATTGTATCGTCCAGTGGACCCTGGTAGAGCGCCACTGTATCCATTAACAGTTTCCGCATTTTCAAGAACGACCAGGCCCTTCGCGGCCCTGATCTGTCGTTGCAGATCGTTATGCTGTCTAATTCTGTACTCTAAATCTGATATCTGTGCCTGTAGCCAGGTCCACCGTGATGCTACACCTGCACGATCCTGTGCATATCTCCATGCTGCTCTTTTGGATCTGTGCAAATAATGTAACAATACGATTGGCCTACTGATTTGCAAAATTAAAGATCATACGTTGTGTAACAAATCAGTGTAGCCTATTATCACAGAAACTATACAGAATGCCGAGACCTTAACAAGCGTGGACTCGGCAAATTGAACAATAAATTACTTTCAACCTTATCGCCTCATTTTACAAAACCACTTAATTTAAATATAATACGCACAATACTGTTACAACTATATACAGAAAAGATATGCGTTAAATGCGAATGCCAAACGTTATATTACTATAAACGTGTTTTCGAAACAAAGTGTTTTATAAATAAACAATAAAGAAATCAGAACCGAGCCAAAAATCATATTTCGGTCCGTTTTCTTCAACTGCAATGATACTTGTTTCAAAACTTTATATTAGAGGCCAAGTAAAGAAAATCGCCGCTTATTTCTTATATCGAGACATAACTCTTGAATTATAAGCGATAAAAAATAAGAAAGTTTTAGGAACCCTATCTAAAAATTATTCAGAACATTTAAAAGTAGAAGTAATAAATTTGGGCTTTCTACTATAATATTTAATTAAAACAATGATATTAATTAAACTCTTGCTAAAGAAAATATCGGAACTAAATGTACTCGATTTCAAAAGAATGCTCAAACCATTGATAAACTCACATTTGTGATAATTATAAATAGTAATTAAATCAATATTGTGGATATTGAATTATCTATAACAAAGACTATCAATTACTTCAACACTCATAGAATTTATAATAATTTGTTATAATTGCTTATTACACTTTAATATATGTGCAAAATGCATGTTTTCTCAATATAATAATTTAGAAATATTTGGAGTACTTTTTATCACATTTAAATTAATTTAACAGACTGTTCCTTTATGTGTTCTTTTTCTTCTTAAAAAGCGACACGATTTTATTTAAAGTATATCTTTTAAATAAGCACAAAGTAAAAATGTAAATCTAATAAAGTAATTAATGTAAAACTAATAAAGGCAAAACATGTGAACGCATTCATACTTGGTGTTAAATTATAATTAATATTAAATGTCTTGCTAAACGTAACTTACATGGACAGATTCTGTTGTTGTGTATTGTTAAATGTCTGCATTTCATCGCAGCTTTCTCCACCACTGCTGGATGCTGTACAGTCCGAATCCAAGTTAGATTCCACAACGTGTAATTGCGTGGACAAAGATCCGGCCACATTTTCCACTTCTTTACTGTCTAGTTTAACCTGAGGGGTACCAAACACTGGCTGGCGATTACCGTTATTACCGGACGTACCACCCGCGTTATCACGCGACCCTCCACCGAAGTATCGACACACTCTTTGACGATTCACACTGTTACTCTGGGCAACACACATTTTTTCAATTCTCTGCAGAAACGAATTCAAACTACTGCTAATCTCGGGAAAGTTTCTCACATTGGATTTCGAACCGATATTGACCAATTCTTGCAGAAGATATTTCTTTACTCCATGATGGGCCAACTCAAGAACGCCGGTATTCTCTTCCGCTACATGTCTGCCCATTATTCTCGTCTGAAGTTTCCTCAGTCTTCTCAATAAAAACGCGCATCTCCTTTCGCTCTCGAATTGTTTATGCGCTACAATGTCCTGTTGCGATCTCAAACTGTTCGATTTCTGCTGGTCCACCGTGTCCACTGGGATATTCATATTATCGTTGCAAAGACTCATTACGTCCACGTCGTTAAGTAAATCCCGCTCGAAGGATGCGAATCCCTCCTCGGGCATAGCGAACATCTCCACGCTGTCGACAGCGCCTTGCACTGGCTCACCACCGGTTGTGGAAATGTTCTCGGTGCTCTCTGCACCTTCTATCGAATTAATGACCTGTAAAATCTCTTCCACATTGTGCCCGATATCAGCGACATTCGCCATGTTGCACTGCTCGGCCGTGATATCGGTGCCGAAGGCCATGATCTGATCGACGTCCAGATTCTTATTGTCTTCCGTTTCGGTCTCAGTAGCCACCAAGGGCAAATCCACGCTCGATTTCAAGAAACCCATGTTGTTCGTTTGATCACCCATAGATGGGTCGTTCATTATAATATCGATCACCTTCTCCTCGGCGTGACCGGCGTCCGGCAGCGTGACCGGCCGCTCAAAGTCCTCCTCCTCTTCCTCCTCCTCCGCCGCCTCCGCCGCCGCCGCCGGCGCCTGCTGTTGCAAACACGCCGCACCGTTCCTTGATCCGATCAGGTCGGACGCGTTCGTAAACGCGGACAGCGAGTCGAGGTCGTTTGCGTACTTGGAGTTAATGACATCGCGTATGAGGTCCTTTGAGATACCGCGCAAACACTGCTCGTCGATCTTCGATGGTTGCACGTTCGCCGGCACCACGAATTTGGACAGGATCTCACGGTTCTGGCACATCTGCGTGGCCTGCTCGGCGGACAGAAAGCCGCTGGCGGCTGGTAGGGTAGGGAGCAAGTTTTCAGGCTTTTGAGGACCGCCTTCCGTCAGAGCAGGGGCCATCACTGCCACTGACGCTGCCAGTGCCGCGGCCTCCACATCCAGAGGCTCCCACGACGTGCCACAAAGTGCGCGTCCGCCGCTCCTGCGCTCCCCGTGCGTCGCGCTCACTCCCATTCATCCATTACTACGGCTCTGTCCTGCCTCCCTTACCGCCGCCCTGTTGACTGTTTGACTTGATTCTTTGTCCTAACTGTTTCCGCTTTATTTTAATAAACAGTTTATCATTGGCCTGCCATCATCCGTGGCCACATAATTACGTCGTTTCCACAGTATCTCCCATGTTATCGATCATGGATTCCCACATTGTTTATCACAAGGCGATACCGGTTCCCTGCAAAAAGCCGAGATATTACATCATGCCTCGTCGCAGTCTCATTGCACAAATTTTAAGAAATAAACGATCGAAGCAAGGATAGAGTTACTGTATAACGCATGAAAAATAAACAGCGCAGAATTTGAAATAAATTCAGATTTCAACTTTGCAAACAAGTGCCACGTATCTCCCGACGAAAGAATTCTGAAAAAACTTAATAGTGCCAAGCCCTTTAATCATCGCACGCTCAAACGGGGTTATCTATGCGTTACGCAAAATTACATAACATTTTTTAAGCCACATAGATAACTGCCGTGGAGCAATGCCGCGAGGCGCGCGCTCGCAATAAATAGACTTTGTTCCGAAAGAAGCAGCGCGAAATAGCGGAGTAACAAACAATCTAACTCACCTTGTTTCCACGTTTGAGGAAGCGTAGCATACTTGACGTCTTCTTAAGCGTATCCAAAGTGTGTCCTCTCACAATGTAAACGAAAACGTCTCACAATGACGACGACGATAACAACGATTCGCTTGTCGTTGCAACGATGCTATTCAGTTTTAGGGCGACAACTTCCCAGAGTCGGACTTTGTGCCCGAGCAATAATTCGCAGCAGTCTCTCACCGCTCGCTACAGTTGACGACGTGGCGCTATTAAAATATCTCCGTGCGCGTCGTGACAGGAACTATCTGGTGCACCACGTTCCGCATAGCGATCTTCTTCTGCGAGTGCGTCCTGGAAAAGAGAGAAAAGGAGGTAATGCCAGGTCACAACGCCCTACGAGCCACGCTCGCGTTTCACGAAAGACGCGCGCGCTTCTGCAGCGAAAGCTGCAAACTACGATCATTAGCTTAATTCCAGGAAAGCATTTTACGGTCGAGTACTCGCGTCCGAGTATCATCGGGCTTGGCGCGGATCAGCGAGATGCGCCTTGATGCTGGAGGGAGGTACACGCCGCAACTTTCGTTTTGCGCGCAAATCCGCTCGTTTTGTACGTATTTCTTCCTTTCTTTTCGTGAATTTAACTCTGCGCCAATCTTCCCCTAATGCTGTCTCAACACTTGTAAAGTCTACAAAGATTTAAGACAGCATCTACAAATCCCAGTGAATCTCAAGAGTCGAACGCAATTGGAATAGATTCCCAAGCTGTTCAATAGATGACTCACGTTTAACAACGCGTTACATTTAATTTTCAGACGTTTAATTTTTTATCTTATCAGATTGTTATGATATTATAAGTATCACACCGATCGAGAAACTGCCTAGCTCTGTGTACAATTTTTACATTCGTCATACACGTTCGATACTTTCTAACGTTCGCTCTACGTGTGTCGGAACGCATTTGAAAATATCTTATCGCGGCAAATCGTTGGCAAAAACGATACCGGTCCCCGATTGCGAAACCTTGATTTCGCCTTCTCTGAACAGTTCGCCTTCTCTCCTCGTTCAGCCTCGCGTCGAAGACGATCTCGTTCGCATACGCAATTCGAAATTCCAAAGTGCGTCCGCCGACACGACGTTGCTATAGTTACAATGTTTGCGGTGTTTCAGCGTGGATGATATTGCGCAATAAACGTAGCGGATTTCGCGGGCGCGAGCGCGCAAAATCTCGGGTGACTTTCGGGTCGGGAAATAAAACGAAATCGGCAGATACGGGGCGTCGAGAACAATTGATAGCAGACGACACGGAGACACCCATCGAGGCGCCCGATACATACAATTACAAATGACTCGCACGACGACCGATGATAATACAAACAACGCAATCTCAATCAATATGGTAGCGTAAATCCCGACTGCGTCTACGAATATATTTCTTTTTTCTTCTCCTTCCTTTATGCCGGGGAACACCCACGCTGCAAAAGTCGGCGGAGCCAGCTGATCCGCGATCGTGTCGCTTATCAATCAAATTCCTCTCTCTCACCTTATTCTCCCCCTGCCGCCGCTCCCCTTATCAAAAGCGTTTCGCTATCAACGCGGAGCTCCGGCGCGGCGCACGCGTCTTCTCTTCCGATCTGTAGGAAAGCAAAGCAAACGTTGTTAAACTCGAGCGTCCACTCGAGATTTTTTTTTTAAATCGGACGCGGCCTCGGCGCGATGGATCTCGCGAACGGCGAACGGGATTCCCGCATATTCGCGCAATGAAAAACGGCGGCCAGAAGGATGAAAACCCGCGGCACGGACGCGCGTTGCAGCGCGTGCAATCGCGCCGGAAGCGGCCCGATATTTTACCGCGGCGGGGCAATCGGGCGTATTGTCGACCGCGATGAAATGAGACAAAGGGAGACGGGACGCGGGCTTCAGCGAGGGGAAAAAGGGAGAGAGAAAAAGGACGGCGACCACGGGACGAGGTATCGAAAGCGGGCAAAATCCCGAAAGAAAGAGATTCGGCGTGGAGGGGCAGAGGGAGACTTCGACCGGGAGTGCCGGCAGGAGGACACGGAGGAAGGACGGGGAGAAGGCGGGAGAAAAGGGAGGAGGCGCCGGGGAAGCGGAGGCGAGGGGGAACGGGAGTCGAGCGGGGCTGCGAATTCGCTCCCGAGGGTGCGAATTCTCTCCTCCGCTCCCGGGGAGACACGCGCCTTCCGGCGCGACGCGACGTGCCGTAATTTCATCATCACGCCGCGCGGCATACGCACGCACGCACGCACACGCACACGCACACGCACACAAACCGGGGGGCGCGCGCGTAACGCAGGTAAATTAAAGCAGCGGCACACGGTCTGACGCATTACCACGTGATACGCTCGCGGCGGATTAATGAAAAAGAACGGAGCGGCGAACGAAGCCGCGAGAGGATGACGAGAGCCGCGCGCGCTGCTTCTTCCTCCTCGTCCTCGTCATCGTCATCATCGCCGTCGACCGCGCGCCGCGCGCGCGGCGTCTATTGCATAACGCGGCGCGTCGCGCCGCACATTTTTCGAACGTGCGGAACGTTCCGAAAGATGCCCCGCGAACGCGCTCTAGCACGCGGAGCGGTCGGGAGCCGGCTCCCGCCTGCTGCTCTAGCTATCTATCTATTCGGTCGATGACGAACGGCAGCCGCGGGAGCTCGGAGAATTTACGTGCCGGCACGATTTCACGAGAGCGAAATCTCTCCCGTATCGGAAAGCGCTCGACGACAATGACGAGGAGGAGCGGAGAGACTCCGTCTCTCGTCCACGCGAACCAGCAGTCTCGTAGCGGCAGGAAGTGCACGATGCTCTGGCGGATCTCTCGGCGCCGTCGCGCGCGCGCGAGAACGTGGCCCTCTCCGCGAAAGGACGCGCCGCTCCGCTCTAGCGAGGAATCGGCCACTATTACCCCTCCCCGCCGCGCGCTCCCGCGTTCCGTTCCCGCGACGACGGCGAGAGTATCGAGCGCGTTTTACGCCGTCGCCGCGTCGAGGAGCAGCACAGCCGAACAACAACACGCGAACACGCAGGCGGTATGACCGGGGGCCGCGACGACGACCGATATCCTCCACCTCCTCCTTCCTCTCTACCGCCTCACCTCCTCCTCCTCCTCTCCTCCTCCTCCTCCTCCTTCGTCTCCTCCTCGTCGTCACCGCTTCGAACGGCGAAGACGCCGTACAGGAACACGCCCGCGCGTCGTTCGTGTAAAAACGAGCGGCTCCCTCCGCGGTTGCCGCCACCGAGACGATCGGACGGATGGTCGGTCGTCTCGCGATGTACAATGGCGGAGCAAAAAACAGGCCTCGAAGGTAGTCGCTTCCCTCGGATTCACGGGTTACAACGCACGCTCTCCTTCCTTTCTTGCTCGCTCGCTCGCTCGCTCTCGCGCCCGTCTCCGTCCGTCCCTCTCTCTCTCTCTCTCTCTTTTTCTGTCTCTCCCTCTGCCCCTCGCACACAAGCTCGCTCTCTCACTCACTCTTTCTCTCTCTCTCTCTCTCTCTCTCTCTTTCTACGCTACGCTCTTGCTCTCTCGCTCGCACACTCCCTCCCTATCTCCATCTCGCTCGCTCTCACCTCTTCGTGGCCGGGCTCGGCATGCTCTCGTGGGATAGCGCCGCAGGCTTTAGCGAGGGAACGCTGCCTGGGCCCCGGCCCTACGGGGGCCACTCTCGCGCACAACACCACCTCGTGCACGATGTCGCCGGTACAAGCCGCGCACCGATAACCGGACCGCAACCACGTCCGTCACACCCAGAAACGCGCACGATAATCCCGTCGTTCGCGCTCGGCTGCTCTCGTCCACCGCCGATCTCCGTTTGCGGGGCGACGCGCGCGCGTTCTCTCCTCGCTCTCCTCCTCTCTCTCTCTCTCTCTCTCTCTCTCTCGCCCCGTCCCGTATCCCACTCTCTCCCTCGCTCCTTCTCTCTCCTCTCACGTAACTGTCGTCACGGTACGTCGTACGTGCACATCGGTCGTCCGCGGCGCGGGCCACCACCGCTTCCTGCCTTCCACGCGCGCGACGAGAAGCACGCTCGGGGCACGCACGGCACCGTCCTCGCGCGAAACGCCTCGCACACGGCGGCGAGGTAACCGCCGTCGCTACACCACGCGACGATCGGGCAACACACACGCGCACGTACCGTCGGCTGTTCCTCGGGGCCGCTTCACGGAAAGTCGCACTCGGCAACGACGCGAGCTATTTATCAATAATATATATAGGAAATTCGACCAACTTCGCTCGCCATCATCGCCGTGACACCGTCGCGCGCGATCGACCAATACTGCGGCGCCGCTGGCCGGATGTGGCCTTCGTGGGCCACGCCGCCCAATCGGATTTGTTCGCCGCTACCGCAACGTTCGATGCTAAAGTCCGATCCGCAAGCCCGCCGCGACGGCGCGCCGGCACGGTCGCGCGCCCCTCCGCCGCGCATGCGCGGCGATCCGGGATTGGCCGGCGCCGCGCGCGCTTCGCGCGGGCGCCAAATTCGAACGGAAACTCGGCCGCCGCGATGATCCTACGCTCGACTACGCTCGTACTTCTCTCATTTTTTTGGACATCCTGTATTTTGAGAACTTATACAGCGCGTTCCGACAATAAAGTCTCGTCATCGACTTGATATCTCGAATTGCGACCTCGTTTCAAAGCTTCCGCTCGTTCCAAATATGGCATCGCGTCGCGCCGCGCGACGTAGGCGTGAGATTGCCGATCAAACGACGATCGCGAACGGGGATACAAGATCGAAGATCATTTCGGAATATTCCATATGTTTGTAAGGAGCGAGCGTTCGTTGCGTTGGCAATTAATACTTAATAACTGGGATACCTACTAATGTTCGTGTTTCTCGCTGTCTCGCCGAACCATGCAACGTGGCGCAATCGATGGGATTACACTCTGCTACTTTTACGCGGAGGTCGAGCGACCCGATCGTGCGACACGCGACGTATTGCACCTGCCCGTCCGAGGCTTGCATCAGATATACGGAATTTTCTGATTTATTCACCGACCCGACGATTTGCATAATGTCGCCGTCAGATGTCGCGTCAGGTGCCATCTAGCGCCCCGACTGATCGATCGATACTAGATGAGATAAATCGGTCGATAACGCTCGAATTATCGAGAGTCGAACCTACTAGTCGGACGGTCACTTGGCGACTGCGGATTCTTGAACGCAAAAAATGCATTGCCTCTCAAAGATAAACCGCGAGCCTTCCCAGATAGCACAAAATATTAAAAGATGACGAAAAGATGTCTTTTTCAGGTTATTTTTTCGACAAAGCGAAAAGATGTCTAAAGATAACGAAAAGATATTTTTTTAAGGGGGAACCTACTTTAGAACGTTAAAAAAAAGATGATTTTTTATGATTTTTTTGAATACAAATAAAAAGGCTGATCTTTTCAAAACTTTAAGAATAATTTAATGAGCATTTAAAAAAATATAAGAAATCGAAATCAAATGTGCTCAGTCCCAGTAAAGGATAGATATTCCTAAAATATTCCGTTCGTATTCCACAAGTTCCGAATATACCGAAATAGTAGAGAAATGTTCCCAGAACATTTTCAAATAATCGTGAAATATTCAGAATATTCTATGAACACTACTTGTATGTGCAATAAGGCTGGGTCTACAATAGGGTGTAGTAAGCTTTAAGCCCTAAGAAATTGACCAATCACAGTAGAATTTGAGAAGAATAATCAACTGTGATTAGTCAATTTCTTAGGGCTTAAAGCTTACTACACCTATTGTAGACCCAGCCTAAGGAATATTCAGTGTACATGATCTGATTGGCTGAGCATGTGCATGTGACAGAAATCAGTGCCAATAGGCTGTTGAGGTTAGACTGTTGAGTTTTAATCACAACCGATAGCGTAACATGGCGTAGCACATCGTGCATAAAGGCTCAGACACAATGAAAGGAATAAGGAACAAGGAATTAAACATAGGGAATTGGGATGTGGAAGAAGGAAGAAGGAAGATATTTTCCTTCT
>NJRQ01000158.1:55358-73421 GCA_003063805.1 Aphaenogaster ashmeadi | reverse complement strand
AAACTATCAAACGTTTTGAATACGGTACCAAACACTACCAAACAACCACCAATCGATTGGTAAAAGAAAAAATATCAATAATCCACTTGGGGGGGCTAACCTTGTTGAGGTGACGAGTAGAGTACATTTAATTGACCAATCAGGACAAAAACAGCAAAGATTTCTTTATCATGATTAGTTAATAAACGCTACTTTACCCGTCGAGTAGAGTTTTCGAACGCAGCCCAGATGGTAATCTGTCAAGCTTACTCGCATGAAAATTTACCCATAGATGTGTATCAATATGTCATGTACGAAAGATGGCAGCACAAGTCTAATTTGAGATGGAAGAAACATGCAGCTTGATTTCTATCTCGTCAGAAGAGTCATCGGGCATATAATTCTTATATGCCCGATAAATTAATTTTCATTCTGATTTTTAATTTTTTAAAAATCTTTTCCAGCCTGGATATGTTTGTTCATTGAAACTTTCATATATAGGGGATGTTCTTGATGAGATGATATAATTCTTTATTTATATTAGGTAACGCTCCTCGACGTTTAAATTTGTTATATTAATCTTATTATTATTTGATTATTATGTATGACCTAATAAAAACGTTGATTTTAGTTGTACTTGAAAAGGACCCAAACCAAAGGTCGAAATGTCGATGTAACATCCTGTAATTTGGAAATAAATTGTGGCCAGTTGTTGTCGATAATTGTAAGGATGCGGAAATCAACCGGTTCAACCAACATCGGATCCTTATTTGGTAGTTACATATTTTACATTTATTATATACATTATCAATTTTAAAAATATGTCTATTACGTTGAAGCTAAACCACTAATCCATCGACCGTTGAATATCAAGTTAATCTTGATTCGCGTGGCCAGTAGCCTCTAAACAAATTTTCGTCTTTATTACAAAAGGCTTTTTTTTATCGGAGATCTTTCAAGTAATTAAATACGAAAGGCAAGACCTAGAACTCCGCGTACGAAATCGAATCGCGATCTGGTCAGCGGAGAAACGTGATCCGCAGATTCATTTTATCGTGCAACTTTATTAACACAGTATTCCCCGAATAATTTGCATAAACCCAAACAATTTTTCTTGCGACTGATCAAGCGTCGTTGGCAAATTAATTATAAAATCGCTTCCCGAGTGGCGAGCTGCCGCTATTTTTACGAACGTTCGATCAATCGATGCGAATGATACGTACATACATACGTTTCGCGAAATTTCGAAATACGTGGCTGAAAAACGCGCAGGGATAAGCAAGGACGGCGAAGAGAGAAAGAGAGAGAGAGAGAGAGAGAAACGTAGACGCGGATAAATTGAGAGGGAGGAGCGGGAAAAAGGGAGAGAGAGCGAGAGGGAGATGGGAGGGAGGGAGGGAGGGAGGGAAGGAGGGCGAGCGCGCGAGAGGGAGATATGGAAGCTAGCGTGAATATTTTTACCCAAGCCTGTTAACTACACTCTGTTATTTTATCTCACGTACGCGGCTTTCCTACTACCACCGTCGCGCCGGCGCTGGAATATAAGTTTTAAGGCGTGTTTTGATAGCGTCAGGGCGTGTCAGCCGGGGCTTCCTACCTAATGGATCGCTTCTTCGCTCGTTCGTTCCGTACTTTTTGAAGAGTGCACAGCTCATGATACCGCGAAACTACCTCTCCCCTCCGGCCCCGGTGCCCCGACGATGCACCTTGCGTTTTTCACGAAATTTCGCGGCCCTCTTCCTTAACACATCGCGACACCGTTAATTTCAAATCACTTGTGTATGTCCATTACGAAGAGCGAATTCACGAGTACTGTAAAACTATCGAAAGAAGAAGGTAGATTTGTATTTACGTATATGTTATGCGTTGAACTTTAACACTAAACCTACCATCGCCGGTCAAATGACCGTTTTTAAACTTTTGATTAATACTAAAACTACCACCGCCGGTCCAATGACCGTTTTTAAACTTTTGATAAAAATTCTGCATTCAATGTTATCGCTTTTCCTCAATTGACTTCACGACTTTTTCTTAATATACATATAATCCGGTTCGGTAGAAATAGGTAAAATGTAGAAATGTATAAATTGTCGGTAGCTTTAGTGTTAAGAATTTTCGGACAATACGTATGAATGCTACACAGTAAAAAACATTTTGTAGGTACTTGTTAAAACTGGTCCTTGTTAAAATTTTTATGTTGAATTTTTAACATACCCGAGTGTTAATTTAACATAATGTGATTATGTTATGTGAATATTTTGTGTTAAATTGATATTCAACATTTTTTTATGCTAAAATAACACAATTTATGAGTAAATGAACAAATAACATAAAAATAACGTAGTTTTAAAACGTAAATTCTAAGATAAATGAATAAAATGTACGTGTTAATTTAACACATTTATGTTAATTTTACTGAAGAAACATGCTTCCACAATTTTTTTCCAAATTGTGTCAAAGTGTTACATTTTTTGTGTTAATTTTTACATAATATTTGTGTTACTTTCTAACATATTTATCTTGTGTTAAATTAACACAAAAATTTGGGTGGACCGTTTGGGACACGTGAAATATGTTAAAGTTAACACAAATTTTCAAACTGTGTATTTTTACAGTCTTATTTTACACGAATAATCGTTCTTTTTTCCTTGCGATAGTTGCGATTAAAAAACGTTATGTAAAAATCATGAATCAAGAGCATAATTATATCTAAGAAAAGAATGAAGTGATAAAACCGGACATTCACAAATCCGAAAAAATTTAAAGAGAATAGTAATCCAGGAGATCTATCTTCCTATAATAATGTTTTAATTATATATTAATTTTAATATGTAATCGATTATATAATATAATATATATTTTAATGGAATATAATTTTGTCTTATCGTTTGAAGAAAAATACGTTTGCGGGACAAATAATTAATCGTTTGAAGGTTTATCCTTCTGTCTTTATTACGCGATATTGCACGTTTTATTTCGCATCATAGACGAGAGATTTCTCTAAAAATATCTCTCATACGCGTAATCAATTCTACGCGCTGAAAGAAGTCGGATACGTTCCATCAGGCAGACGCATCTCTACCTCTACAGCACAAAATATTGCTAAAAGATTGCAGGAATATTTCAATAGTGCGACATATTACAAATATTGCATGAATATTGTAGAAATATTGTAATTTTAATATTTCACAAGAAATGTTGCAAGATATTACTGCAATATCATAATTCAATCACATACATTGTAATATTCTAGAAATATTACAATATAGATTACGTATTCGGATATTCTAGGACTGCCGCTAGATGGTGTCGTTTCTCGAATGTAAAATTTGTCGCGCTGTCTATATAACCAAAGCTCGGACATGTCATAATTTATGCATGGTTTATGCATACACTTAGTACGAGATATGATTGTGTCTTTGCACAAAAGAAATTAATGAGCATAATATTTAGAAATTCAGTATTTAGAAATATTTAAGACATTATCTGAAAATTGCATTGACGTTTCAGGAATATATATATTATACAATATTTTTAAAAATATTTTAGGATCATTGTAGGAATATTGCAAAATATTGTTTAAATGCGGACATAGAAATATTGTTACAAGATTTCGGAAATATTTTGTAAAATATTTCAATCTTACAAAATAATATTCCTGTAATGTTGTAGCAATATTTCGTGCTGTAGGGGTAAGGACCGATTGTTCCAATTTCTTGATATAAGCTAACTAACAGTTAAATCATATGTTTATCTTTGTCTAATTTGAAGGAGAAACAAAGAGAGACATATGATTTAACTATTAGTTAGCTTACCAAGAAGTTGGAACAATTGGCCCTAAGGGTGGAGTCCCATGGCACGTATTTTCCGCGTAACGCGTAACCGCGTAACCAATCAGAAGCCTTGCGTGTTTTCTGTTACGCGGAATTGAATTTTTGATTGGTTACGCGGTTACGCGTTACGCGGAAAATGCGTGCCATAGGACTCCAGCCTTACGCGATCCCGAAATCAATTTATCTCCCACAATATCACGTCGCGTCCGTCGCGTCCGCGGACATAACGCGGGTAACAATAATGACACCTGCAGACGCGTGATCGGGTCCCGACCCGCTGGAAAAACCGCTTTGCCGCCGATTATCCGTTTCGATGATAATTTCTCGCTGCGGAAGGATGAATGGAAATGGCGGTGGGCGCGGTGAGAGCGCGGATGAATGAACCGGCGTATACGCAGAAACGCGAGCGCGTCGTTGTTTTGGTTATTTTGGCAAACCTAACATAACACGGCTTGTTGTTTAACAAAATAATTGATTTTGTCGCCTCGTCTCCGCGCTGCCCCGCCGCCGCCCGCCGCGCGCCCCTCGCCCTCGTCATCGTCGTCGCCGTCGCACTTCCTCTCTTTCCTCGTTCTTCGCGTTCGCCACAGTTCCCGTCCATCACTTATTCCCGTATCCCCTTCGCGTTTCTTTCTCTCCTTCTCTTTCTCTCTCTCTCTCTCTATCTTTCTGATCGACGACTCCCTTCTCGCTGCTCCCGATCTAAGACACGCGCGCCGGATAGCGGTCGCTACTTAGCCGCCGTACAAAAACAAATTGTTCGATTCCGTTTGTTTGCCGCCGCGCGATGAAGATCTCGCGTGGATTAGTCCCCGCGAACAAGGCTAGTCTTGGCGCCGCTGTCGGCTCGCAGCATCAACACCGGCGCGTCCTTGTTCCTCCCCGTCTCTCGGTTTTACCATCCCCGGACTACACACTTGGCATCTTTAAGCTTCTTGCCACCTTCCGGGTGTTAATGAGAGCACGAGAGAGAGAGACGCGCGCGACGAGACCTCGGAAACTTTAGGGAACGTAGGTGTGAATATGTGTAAGAGAGAAGATGTTAAAAGACATCATCGTAATTATAGAAAGAGCGCGCCGGCATGGTGACGATTTAAGCGAGAACTGTCGTCGCTCATCGGCATCGGCGCTCAGCTTTTTTTTTTCGCCGCGAATGTTTGCTTTAGTAAAAGCGAGCGAAAGAGTCGCGTCGCGGCATTAATACTAATTCGAGATTCAACCCCGCGTTGAAGACCCGCCGGGAGGATACCGGCGCCGACGACTGACGATGTCCTCGCCGCGAGCTTCCTCTTCACGTTAGTCCCCGGGCGGACGAAAAAATGGAGGACGAGTACTCGCCTTTTGGAGCAAGAAAAATATTGGTTCAGATACGCGTAGTAAATAGACGGGTTTTTAGAGGGACGGTGTACTTCGCCGTTGCTGTAATACAATTACGAGTCGTGACGCGATTGGTACTTGCGGTGGCTAATGCACAGGCGAATAATGACGTAAAAGTTACATTAATCCTGGATATTTCTGACCAGGGGCTTAATTCTGTAACTTTTAACGAAAGTGTCGTTATTATTACGTTGTCGTTGCGCAGATATAATACATGATAAAAAAAAGTTGCGCAACGACAACATAACGTTAACGACACTGTCGTTAAAAGTTACAGAATAGGCCTACTGAAGCTTAATTCTGTAACGTTTAACGACAGTATCATTATTGTTAAGTTGTCGTTGCGCAGATATAATACATGGTAAAAAAAGTTGCGCAACGACAACTTAATGATAACGACACTGTCGTTAAAAGTTACAGAATAGGCCTACTGAAGCTTAATTCTGTACCGTTTAACGACAGTGTCGTTATTGTTGTCGTTGCGCAGACATGGTAAAAAAAGTTACGCAACGACAACATAACGATAACGACACTGTCGTTAAAAGTTACAGAATAGGCCTACTGGTTTTGTTACTATAAATAACTCGCTGTGTTACGTTCTAATATTCGCCGTTAATTAGCGTTCACCATACAGAACCAATTTGACGAGATGCGATATTATTCTCGTTCAAGTAAATATCATTTACTTAAACAGGAATGATATCGTGTCTCGTTAAACGATCTCATTAAATCAAACAAATATCATTTGCGAATTATCCAAATCGCTTAAAGTGGTCCAGATACAAGGAAGCAGAGGGGACGAATGTCTGGCACCGGTGTTGAATAACGGATTATCGCAAACGATAGCTTCGCGCGGTGCGAGGCGCGCGTTTTCAGAAACGCGCGTACGCGATCCCAAAAATTAGGCGTCGCTCTTCCGGATTGGAAGGAGGCCTTCTCTCTTTGTGCCTGAAATACACCCCGGGATCCCCGAACGAGCGGCATCTGTAATAACAAGGCCGTTCTTACGGCCCCTCTCGCGTGCGCGAGTAGCGAGTACGCGGACGAGGCGCGCAAGTTAGGCGTCGAGTGTTCGATTAGCCGACCGAGCATTGCGTGCTTAACGTGAGCATCATTGCGGCGAAATCCCCCAGCCTTCTAGGTTCCTCCCGTTATAATATGAATTGATAAAAAAATGAAATTAATCGAACATTGACGAATAAAGCTGATTCGATAGATAGATCAAAGTATTTGGAGAGGTTGGGTGATAATTGAGTTCGGTCCCGTCCTCTCTATCTAAAAATAACAAATAAAAAATTGAGCGTGAGATTTTTCTGCAACGATCCATTGTTCTGCGAATAATTTAACCCTAGCTTCCCACACTGGGGTTCCTGTAACCCCAGGTAAAATTCTCTAGTTCGCGATTATTTAAATGTAACTTCTCTTACAAGCGAATATTTTACAAACTACTGTCTTTTTCATATTTTTCTATGCATAGGCATATTCCTTGATGTGTGGCGTATCGATGGAAAAAAGATGACTTGAAATCAGTTGATTTTTTTCTTATATTTTTATCTAAATACAACGTGGGGTAGCCTGTACGTGGAAAGCCCGTAAAAATTTCAAGTGTGGGAAGCTAGGGTTAAAGAATGCCTGAAATTTTACATCAGCAACGTTCGTATATCACACATGAAACGAAATTCTATCCTTCAAAGTGTGATGAATACTGATGTCTAACTTGTTAATTTTAATATCAATTTATAGTTTTATATAATGAAGCACTCCATACTCCCCAAGAATAGACCAGGTGTGACATATCTAGCCTCTTAATTTCAATATCAATTATAATTTTATATAACCAAGCACTGCGTTCTCTCCAAGAATAGACCAGATGTGGTCCGTGAAACGGATTGTTGCCGAGTCAGCGGACGTCCGCCGCAACTGTACGATCGCGGTTCTCCGCGAGCCGATCGACAATCGACCCCCGTCTCGACGCGGAAAATAAATTTCTCCCGCGTCTCGCGGCGTATTCGCTCTGCTTAATTCAATTCCGCGTTTGTGCCGTCTATGCACACCCGTTCGTTCGTCCGCTCGTCACACATGCGCGTCGCAAGTGCGCGAGTACTTAGCACCGCCGCGACGGCGGCGACTGCGGCGGCTGCGGCAGCGGCCCCACGGTCGATATGTGGTCACAATGAAGGGTGTGGCATTTGAGGACCAGAAGCTTCTCGCTCTACCGTCCGCTTTATCCTACGATTGGCTGTTGCCAGGTGTCGAGAATGGCGGACCTTGGCGGCGGCCCCGTCGAACCCCTTTTCGCGCCCCGTCCTATTCGGCACATCCGGTCCCGTTGGACTGCGGCTTTCCCGCGGGACATGGATCTCCTCTTTCCAAGGGGTGTTTCGCGTAAGAAACGCGGGGGACCACGTTTCGCTCTCTTTCGTTCGCCGCGATCTCTACGCCACGTATTTGACCGTCGTCGACATCTTCTCCGAGATTTTAATCGAGCTATCCCGGAGGACGTAAGCTCTTCTTACGTAAAAAGAATCGAACCTAAGACAGATATTATTCCAACGTTGCGAAACTGACGATCGAATTTTTCACGCAAGTGAATATGGAAAATTGAATTCCGCCCTGAGTAACTATAATGGATTAACTTTTCTTCGCCGAAAGAATCTATATTTTTAACAGCAGTATGAACTCAAGACATTTCAGAGACACTTTTAAACATAGCTGGACGGGGTGTTACCATACTCTTAAATTCCGGATTCGAAATGTACGATGTTGAAACAACACATTTGCATATCATTATCATATTCGATTCATTAATTAATCTATGCATAAATCAGATTATTTTATTGTTGCAATTTGCTAACACGAGTGATCGTTATGCCACAGTGCATTTGCTAGTTTACCGAAATTGTATTACGCTTAAATCTATTCTTATGAATTATTCAACAAACGAAGTACAAAAATATAATTAATATTAACGTAAAATACCTGTCTTTACACCAGAACTTACGTTTGCGAAAAATTATACGCTTATGTTTCAATCATTGTTAAATTTGTAATGCTAAATTGAACCAAATTTGGATCATTTATAACCATTCCTATAAGTAGCCTACTTAATATGTTATTAGGTGCTCCTACCTAATATGTTGTTAATTTGACTAGAACAATCGAATTAAATAATTTAACTCAAGGAATGTGTTAAAATCTGATTCAAATTTGGTTTACTATTTACTAGTCACATAAGTCAAACCTATTGTTGTGTTTGACACACGTGAAAGTTAAAAATAACCAAATATGATTTAACCCAAATTAATCTAAGAAATTGGTTTAAATTTGATCCTTTAATATCTATAAGGGCGCGGCCAGACTGTGCGCGTTTTACGCGAATATTCATGATTCGAGCATCGTTCATCCTTGTTTATCATTTGATAAACAACAAGGATGACATGACTCGAATCACGAATATTCGCGTAAAACGCGCATAGTCTGGCTCCGCCCTAACAGTGATCTTCTAGCGCGATATTGGAAAGTTAGGGTGAACGGTCAAGATTTCTTCTTGTTTCTTTCAAGTTCCTTCTGCTTTCTCGGCAAAACGGGTGGCGTGGGTACTTCCGCGGTGCACGGCATCCACTATTTTAATGGATACACGTGTCGCGGGTATTTTGGATCCGCGGTACATCGCGCGCCGACGTTCGAGGAAGATTGATGAGGTACGCTTACTACTAACTAACCAACTCGCTCGTGCTACCGTCTGGCTAACTTTCCGCGGCGGACCGCGTTCTCTGCCATCGTCGACAAATGGTCAGAATTCCAAGAGGACGATCGTTACATTTAATTGTAATTGAGTTTCCGTCAGGAAGACGCTGCTTTTTTCACTTCTCGTGTCATTGAAGCTATCAATCAAGAGAACTCTTTTTATTCGCTACTTCACGAATTCAAAAACTTCGGAATCGTATTTTCCAACCCGCGATTTTCCAATTAACTATGCTAATTTGCAAAGCAAAAAGTATATGAATCTTTCGATTTATAAACATTCATATCTGCGGATTGGTTTTAAAATCTTTTCTCTCATTATATTATCGATCCTAGATTATTATTTAAAAAAAGAAAAATACGCAGACACTTCCTAAAGTGTCAAAATTAATACGCGACGTACGTCGAGTTAATGTTTTAAATTTCTCTTTTATCTTATCCATCGGAATCATTTTTCTTTTATCCGCAACGAGGATAAATAATGAAAAATTAACTTACTCGATCTATATTAACGCAAGATGCAACATCATTTATTTGGATTAAACTCGCTCTACCGTGGCAGTTACGCTCAAATTTAAATGCAACGATCGCAAGTCAATTCTCATTCGTATTCGCACGTTAAGTACATGCATTGGCGCGAGGTCATCTTGATTTTCGGCGGTGGAAGTCGGACCGGTAGAAGTTAGATTGTCGAAAGTACGACCAAAGATTGGCCGTGGACGGTAGTTAGTGAAGCATTACCCCGGGGATTGAGGCCTCTGCGTCAAGCCGCAAAACCAGAGCCTCTCTTGGTACGGGGCTCCGGGGCGCGCGACCGCCCGCTCGCGCGTGATGAAGAAACGCGGAGGTTATTCCTGGTTGAACAAACACTGGAATGGGTCGCGTGCGCCTCCCACATATTTATAGATTTTATCTCCCTTTGACTCTGCGCCTCGCGCCGTGCCGGTCCAGGCGTCCGCGTGCATACCCGCGCGCAGTACGAAAAAGAGAAAAGAGAGAGAGGAGAGGACGAGGGAAGAGGTAACAGGGGGGAAATGCGAGACAGGACGCGAAATATGCCACGATGACCCTGTAATGGGACAGTTACGAGCGGCTGTGAAACGAACGTCGACATCGTCGTTTCGTTTCACGTCATCTTTCGCGAATATTGCGACGTCGGATTCGAGGATTCACTCATCCGCCTTGATTGCGTCGATTCCGCTCCCTTTTCTCCGAAGAAATCCCACATTTTCTGTCGAGCGTGAATTGAAACGAAGAAAGAAGTGAAGGAAAACGTCAGAGATGGAATAAAAAGGTCGAGTGATATATGCCAGGTGTGAATTGGGCGAATTATTAACATTTTTTTGCACAGATCAAATGAAAACGTGTAGACATGAATCGCATTTTAACATATGAAGCCGCATAATGCAATCGAGATTGAACAATAAATAAAAAATTAATGAGGAAAAAAACCGATAGAACATGGAAAAAAATTTTTCGCTACCATAGCTAATCATGATTTGTTAAACTGTGTTTGCTGCCGTGACTATAAATTTCTTAACTACAGCAAAACGGTTTGCTGTAGTTTAGAAATTTATAATCACGACAGCAATGAAACAGGTATCACAACTAAGATGTTAGCTGTATATATATAACAACTGAAATTAACTACCACACGCAGCTTTTAGCTACGGCAGCTACTTTTTTTTCCGTGAACGTTGAAACAATTTGGATGTATGATCACTGTTTTAATAGCAAATTTAGAAATAATATCTCGACAAGTTTAAATGTTGGAAGCATACCAATTTCACATATCAAACATTTTTTTGTTATACATCTTTTTTAAAAAAATATTATTTATTAAACGAGAACTAGAAAGCGGACTATTCGCTGGAAAATCTCAACGAAGCAAGTGAAATATGATCAATAATTAGCAGCTTTCGGTGTATTCAAAAATTTTCAAGTCATTATTTACGCCATCCAATAATTAATCGCGAGCTAAGTAAACGCTCCGCGTGTTCTATTACGCGACGATGAAGTACGACGATGAAAACGCTCGTAAAACGTCTGCGATAAATTTCCATAACAAGTGAAGAAATGAGATTAAATTATTCCGTTAATGGCAGGGGGTTTTAATTCCGATCAGAGCTCGGTAACGCGCGGCGCAAAAACGCGGGAAGCGGTTATCGGAAGTTGCCCAGGAACGCTGGTTTACGTAAGTGAACACTCGCAAAAGAAAAACACGGTCGTCGTGCAATTTGAAGAAAAATAAGGACGTACGCGCGCGGCTCCCAATTAAGCGTACATAGCCACCATACGTAGTCGCTTGTATCCGGACAACCGCGACTCCGAGAGAATCCCGGATGAAAGGCAGACGAGAGAAAAAGGCAGAGAGAGAGAGAGAGAGAAAGGGAGAGGGGGGAAAGAGAGATAGAGAAAGAGAGAAGATAAGAGAAGGAGAGGAGAAAAGTGCGAGGTGGGTCTCGAACTTTTCACAGCTCCAAAACGACAAAACGTCGGCGATGTCAGCGTCAACGGCCCGCGCGAGAGATCCAGCGATTGTTCGATCGAAGAGGGGGAGGGGGTTGGTTGGCAGTGTTATTTTTATAATTCGCCGCAACCCCCGTACATCCCCTCGCCACGTCGACGTAGTGTTGTTTTTATTGGCCGCGTTTAGGGAACGGATAAAGGAGAAGGAGCGAGCAAGAGAGAAAGAGACGGAGAAGGAGGGAGCGTGAGGAAGAGCAAGCGGGAGGGAGGGGTAGCCGGTGGGAACGGGGTGTTGTTTCACCCCTCCCAGCAACCGTCTATTCTCTGCTCTACTATATTCCAGCGTCTAACTAAGCCGTGGCTAGGATAGGTAGAACTGGAGTAAGCGAGACGAGAACTAGAGAGAAAGAGAGAAAGAGGGAGTGACGGGGAACGGAAGGGGCGATGAAGGCAACGGAAAGGGTGGGCGGCAGTGAAGAGGGTGGAAAAGAGACAGACAAATAGAGAGAGCCGGGGAAAGAAATAAGAGGAGCACGAGAGCAACGCGACAGGGGTTGACAATACCACAGTCACCCAATGTTATTCCAGCACGAATTCCCTTCTCTCCGTCTCCTTCCTTTTCATCCCCTCTCGCTTCCCCCTTCGCTTCCTCTCCTCTCTCCCTTGCTCTCCACTTATATAGATATCCGAGAGCGCCCCTCGCCCCCATCTTCCTCCCCCGTGCATTTCGTGCGCCCGCCCGCAAAAGAAAACATTCCTCGTCTTTCGTCGCAATTATTGCTTTCCCGGATTTTCCATAGACGCGCGACGAGAGAAAACGGCCGGGAGAGAGGGAGCTATCATTCTGATTGTCGCGTTGATGTGCTGAAAGTCCAGTCGTCAGCCCACGTCGAGAATGTGTCAAATGCGCCCACAGAGGAATATGTTCGATATTGTGTCTGTAGACCTTCAGAAGTTTCGATTGGTCGGACGATATCTTCTCGCTGCATCTGTTTTCGGGTTTCATGCGTCTAATAAAGATTGCGTTCAACGTTAATGAAAAGTAGATCGGATGTAATCGCGATTGCTAAAGAACACTATGCTTATATATAAAACCAGCGAGCGATTTCTCTCATTTAAAAATCAATGTTAAAAATTGGCAAAATGTAAAATTGCTTCAGACAATGCACCGTATCCCTGTCAATCTTCGTCACAGTCAGGGAAACAGCCGTACATCAGGTATACAGATGGTGACAACACTGACCGAAAGGAGTAACCCGTCCAGGATTCCGTATTTTCTTACGGCTGCAGCGAAGCTTATAAGATACGTACGTCGCACCAGATACGCTCGAGGTGCTCGTATATCGAGGCTAAGAGCAATAACTGACCACTTCGAATCCCGTGTGGGCTCCTATATGGCGCGAGGAGAATCCCAGGGTACCCCGCGGGCAACCCTCGAATAATATTTTGATATCTCCCGAGAGCCTCCCTGAACTTTTCTCCCCCACGCTCGACGCGCCGCGTATCAGCGACAGGAAATTATTTTTCGCACTACCGTATTCTTTCGCTCGCTTCTACTTTCCCTCCGCCTTCGTCTAATTCCCTTCTTCGATTAACCCTTTAGGGCTTGAGTAGAATTTCATTTCCCTGTAATATTGTTTAACGAAAACAGGGAAGTTTAGCGTAGTCACAATAGAGGAAATATATCGCATATAATAGAATATAAATTGTTGTATTGTAAATTATACAAATTCCCCCCAGATGTACAAAGAAGGAAATAATTAAACTGACAATTATTCATTCACTGTCGGTTAATCTTCGGCTGTTTCTTTTTATTATATATAAAATCTTTCGAGTAGATCACGTATTGTTAAAAAATCTGTGGTTAAAAATACCGCTTTTTATTTTTTGCTCCAGCTTCACCTGACACATGTATAGAACACAAAGAAGATGACATTTTCGAGGTAGGCCAAGGACAAACTCGAAGTGAAAGGACCAACCCGAAGCAGGATTTTCTGACTTCAAACACGACGGCACAAAAGCCTTAATAGGCCAATAATGGACCTGACCTAACTCATGAGACAAAAGTTGACACCACAGATGCGAAGTGTAGGTATAGGCAGGTAGGCAGGCAGGCGATCAAGCAGGACAGGCAAGTAGGCAGGTAGCAAGAACGATGTACAGATACCGCATAAGTAACAACGCCTAAATGTTATCTCACTCGAGCCGACGCGGCGGGATCGGTGCTTTCTTCGGGGGGTACGTATCCTCGGCTCCTGGGAAGGAACGAGTTCGTCAAATATGTATGCGGATAAACACGCGGATGGTTGACAGAGATAATATTCCCGAGGTACGCGAGGGCGCGCGTACACCTGCTGGCCCCGAAAAGGAGGAGACCCGGTTGCGTCACGTAAAAAACGAGCGCGTGAATTCGCGAAGCACCGGCGGTTCCCGGTAGTGGAGAGATCCGACGAGTAGACATCGGGAATTGCGAATTATTTCCAGCGAATTATATCTCGTAAAAAAAAAGAAAATGTATATACGAGCGTTACATGATTTTTGAACGATTTATATTACTTCTGTGCATCGCAACATTTATCTTGAGAAATTGACAGCGAGTACACACGAGTACATTAAATTTAAGAATTACATCTCGAAAGCAGGGAAGTCCGAAATGCTAAGCTGCGTATCCACGAAAGGAAAATAGAGCAACATTTGGATTTCTGTTGCGTGTTTCCGTAAAAATTCCAGTATGTATGTATGTACACTGAAACAAAAATCCATGCACGGAAAAAACGATAAGGTTGCCACAACCACAATAATAGTAACATTTGGTACAGCCACGTCCTCTGGTTGTCATATTCACATTGATGTGAAGGCAACTATATGCATTTGGTACAGCAAACATAGTGAATGTTGAGACAAACATATATAGATGCACTACACAAAACAATGTGAATGTGACAACCACAGGACGTGGCTGTACCAAATGTTACTATTATTGTGGTTGTGGCAACCTTATTGTTTTATCCATGTGTATTTTTACATGGAAATTACTTGTTCAAAACCGGAAAATTACCTAATTATCACTGTAATTTTTTTTCCAGACTGTTTAAAGTGAAAATACATATTAATGGTAAAATATAGGTGAAATTACTATTTTTATGCAAAAATCACTTGTAATTACTTGCAATTTTCCATGTGGGTAGCAATATTGCATGATTATGCTGGGTCGGAAAAAACCCAGCATAATCATGTAATTTCACACAAATATTTTTTTCAGTGTATGTGTGTGTATGTTTGTTTCCAAAAAATTCCTCATGTTCTTTTAGTGGATACGCAGCTTTAAGTATAAAGTCAGTGCGTCGCGATATGGATAATTTCCGGTCGGCAGAACGTTGATCCTCATGTCGAGCTTAATTACATCGAAATGGTGCATTCTGCTTTCGACGCGGATCGATCAATTCGAAACGCGATAATCCACCGCACGTCTCTCACTGACGTGGACTTTTGTTGACAACGCTGCAACGCCACGCACCCAAGGAGCTTTCCCTCCTTTCCCTTTATGCGTGACGTAAGCCCGCAACGTGAACAGGTGCGTATCGGAGGTGGAGGATCCTTTGTGCCGAGACGAATCGAGAAACCCTCCTCCTTTTACGCTGCAAATTCGAATATAATGCGGCGATAGAGCGAGAATTCCGTGCCCCATTCGATGAACTCGGACGAAGAACTGCATTCCTGTCGAAGATTTCACATTATGACCCGGATCGCCGATTCCGCGGTCGTCGATTCGGTTCTCCAGCTTCGAAAACTATTTGGAAACGTTTTCACGGTTGGAAACGGTAAGAAGACACGCGTGACGCGTATTTCCACAAACTTCGATCACGGTGGTCTACCCCTCGTCTATCCTACCTAATGCGGAGATAATCTCGTCCTACCCGGATTATATCTTCATTTTTATTTAGTCAATTAGCGCGCGTTTTTTGCAAGCTCGCCGATTACCACGGTAATAACTTAATTCGTCTTGATAAATAAATAACAAAATATAAGATAGTTAATTAGATAGTTTTATATTTATAGTTTTATATTTCTCATTATTCAACGCATGGCCATAAGGCAATTAATTTACTTTAAAACTAAATATTAATGATAGCAAAGCTCTCTCAGATATAAAATCAAAGACAATTCAATAAAAGCCAATGTGAGCCAACGTACATATATAATAAATAAATAATTTATGTCGCCTCAACAACGGCGTTGGCTCACATTGGCTTTTATTGAATTGTCTTTAATTTATCAAAGTAAATTATATTCGACAACAACTGGCCAAATTGATTAATTAGAAATATTCTTACTACGTTAGCGACCACAGGTTTTTTGGTTCATTTAACGAGCAGAATTTTAATAATTTTTTATGCTAATAAGCATCTATAAAATCTTCCCTTCCTCGAAAACTGTAAAGAAATTATTGCGAAAAATATTACCTCAGCCAGGATTTGAACCTGGACCAGTTTTTAATTTACTTTTCTTTAATTTACCTGTCTTTAATGTACTTTAATAACGTTGAAGACATATCCTTTTACCGAATTTGTAACGAAACATAAATTCAGTAAAGGGATATATCCTCTCTCTTTTTTTACAATTTGTTTTATATTTCCCATTGTATCAACAAATGGCCACACGGAAAAAATGGATTTGCTAAAATATCTAAAAATTTGGCCAGATATAGATCTGAAAATAATTTTGTTGCACCATCAAAATAATTATGTAGGATGCCCAAAATAGTTGCTGGAATATCAAAACTTTTTGCAGCATTATCATCATGTTTGATCGTCCTACATAGTTACTTTTGATGGTCTAACAAAATTATTTTCAGATCTGTATCTGGACAAATTTTTAGATATTTCAACAAAACCGTTCTTTCCGTGCATAAGGCGGTTTACTTTAATGACGTTGAAGATAAAGCGTTTTATATGCCACGACGCTATAATCGCGAGGACAAGCGTAATCCCGCAAACTGCCGGCGGAAATCCCGCGACTGTAAAATAGCTCGTCGATTGCCGAAAATTTGTGGCTGAATTCACCGCAGTTTCGCGGCGTGCATGCCGAACTCGTAAAGTAGTCACCGCTGCGTGTGTCGGACGAACGGTATGGAAAAGAATTCGGCGCCTAATTCGAGATGTTTATCCAAGCACCGTTTCGATCCACCTTAATTCATACGGCCTGTTGTTGCAGCTTACCCAGCGCCAAATTTATTAAAATCGTTATGGTGCCTCTGTCTCTCTCTTCTTCTCTCTCGGTTTGTCTTGTTATTACGTTGTCGACGCTTCCTCGCCTCCTCTACTCCTCTTTCTCTCCTTCTCATTGCGTTTCTACATATCGCGCGGCTTTTATCCGATCGAAGCGTACGAATGCCCTTAATTTCCGGAATGTTATACTACGAAGTTTTTTGCTAATAAAATAGCGGGGATGATTAACTTGGAGGAAATTAATTTCCCCCACCGAAGCAGAATTAGAAGAATAACTTGCGAAAAACGAGCAAGAATAAAGGAATTTTTAACTTAAAGTCTCTCCCTCTTTCTCTTTCTCTCTCTATCTCGTAATTTTACAAAGCTAACATTTCCATCATACCTTCGCTGAAAAACGCAATTACGCCTTTTCCCCCTTCAGCTTAATCGTTAAAGCCGCGTCGAGCATTTAGAAACTTCAACGTCACACGCCGTACATTCAACAGGCCGAGTTTTTTTCACCCCATTATCCGATCCGGAGGTCTGGCTGAACGACGTTTCGAATGTTTCCGACTTCTTTTTCGCTGCGCGAGCGACCATCGTGATGCGTGTACATACGTAACGAACGAACGAACGAGAATGAGATTTACTGGTCGACGACCGACGAGACTCCGTCTTCCGTCGGCGACGCGACGGATGCAGGCTGCAACTCGTCATCGGCGCGACTTGGAAGAAATGCTCCTGGAAGATGGGTCTCTTGCAGCTCCCCGTCGGCATTCGTAGACGGTACGCCGTTTGCAACAGAATTGCTCGATCGTCGAGTACTCGGAGAGGCCGAATAACGGTGCCAATAAATTTCCTTCGCAATCTTTCTGTATTAACGCTACGTTTCGGATATATTCTATCATTAACCATAATATAATTGAGCAGGGCTGTTACGTTGATGGATGGTTTTATTCTGAAGTTGTAGTCCGAGGTTACACAATAGAATAAAATCCATCAACGTTACAACTCCGCTCAATTATATCAACACTATCGTCTCTTCTACTGTCATGAAACTGACTTATAAATGAGACATAAATCGATAGTACTTCTCGACCGTATATTTAAAGAGCACGACAACTTATTGTTAGTCATCGATCAGTCATTCGCTGCTGTATAGGTACGCGGTATATCTCGACAAGGGTTACACGGAAAGAACGGTTTTGCTGAAGTATCTAAAAATTTAGCTAGGTCTGAAAATAATTATGTTGGATCATCAGAATAATTATGTTGGACGCTCAAGCATGATGCAATGCAAAAAGTCTTGACATTTTAGCAATCAGCTTGGGCGTCCTAATTATTTTGATGGTCCGACATAATTATTTTCAGATCTGAGACAAAAAAGCTGTTGCTTCAATTAAAGTGGTATCAAGGGGTGCCAAAAACATAAGTAGTTCATTCAATTGTATTAT
>NJRQ01000158.1:33177-46940 GCA_003063805.1 Aphaenogaster ashmeadi | reverse complement strand
CCCTGGAATCAGCAAAAATTTAAGCATTTGCTCTCTCTTTGAATAAAGGAAAGACAAAGTTGTGCTAACCTTGCCGATCTCTGCCCTAATCCATAGAATTATAATTTCAAAAGGTTAAATTTATAAATTTCAAATTATAAGTATTCTAATTCTAGAGAAGTAATGTTTTAAATCATGCCCCCTCCTGGAAAAAATCCTGCGGACGCCCTTGCCCAAAGCGTTTACGCGTTCGTAAATCCGCCGCCCCCGCGTGAAGTTTAATGGAGTTAATTAACGAATCTCCGAATTTGGAGAGCAACAAAGAATTAGATCCACTCAGGAGTTGGTTCTCCGAGAGCGGAGGGAGGGGGAGGATGCGCGACGAATTGCGGTAATTAGAGGTTAATAGTGTCTGTTTTCTTTGGACACGCCGATCCGTCGGGCTTTCTGGAAATTGGAACGGAAACGGTTTCGGCGCGTTCTCGGAGCGGCGCGTTATCTCTTCCTCGAGTCCCGTCCCTTTTTCCACGACGGCGCCATTTTCCCGACGTCGGATATATCGCCGGAGAGCGGGCACGAGTATTGGTTTACACTCGGCTCCGTGGGTTCGAAGGTCCCGGGAATTAAATTTCACCGCGCTATGTAAACATCGCCGCCGTTGACCGAGACGAGAAACATACGGAATCCGAACGGAATACGAGTGTTCTCCTCGAGTTAATCGGATCGCGCGATGCGCTTCTTCGGATGGAGTCGCGCGAGCGAGAGCAAGAGCGCTCGGAAGTGAAAAAAAGAACGATATTTCATGTATCATGGTGGAATTTAATTTTGCTTCGAAATTGGATCGAAACTATTTCCGAAAGCTCGTCATATTTTCGTCGGATGCGTCGGAAGATTAGAAAATTATCTTGCGAATTCCTTGACTGTGTTTTAAAAAACCTAAACTTCAGAGTTTTATTTAATTTACCATGTGTGAATTTATCTATATCTCTTTGTTTCTTCTCTTCACTCATAATTTAATACACGGAGAAAATTTTATATTAAAAATTACTATGTATGTGGCAGTAGCCGTGGACCATAGCTGGAATTATAAAAATTTTTACTATTAGCCCTCTTTTACTTTAATTTTTACTATGTTATATTAATAATTATTAAACTCATTAGTGAGAAACATAGTAAAAATTTTTGTAATTCCAGCAATGGTACCGTCCACGGCTACTGCCATACATAGTAATTTTTAATATAAAATTTTCTCCGTGTAACATTCCCTCTTATAACTTACATCGTTCTCTTAAGCAAGTACTGTTATTATATTTCAAATAATTCTCTAATGTCCATTTCCACCAATGTAGATTAACTTTAATTTCGGTTTAAAGTTAATCTACATTGGTAGAAATGGGCGTATATAATTCATTGTACAACATGATTTATAAATAAATAAAAATCGTTGACCGCTCGATAATAGCAAAAAGCTTTGTCAGGGTAATAGGCCGAGATTCGAGCAAATTACAAAGATGTTATTATGATATGAAAATATTGATTGAAAAACAATATAAAACGTTAACGTTTCGACCTTACTTGGTCTTTTTCAAAACGGAGATGTTGTCAATAATTAAAATTAACGATATATATAAATTAAAATCGCGATTTCCAATACGAGAACCAGTAGAAAGATTTTAACATAAATCTATACATACATCAAATCACATGTCAATAAAGTTCAGTTACACATAAGAGACAAATATTAAACCTTGGCTTGATTCCAAGCTAACATGATTTATAATAACAATAAGTTTTTTAGTTTAAATTAATGTTAAATCTCGCTGGAAATTTCTCTCTGGAAACATATGCAACAATAATATGTCAGAGAGATTGATATTAAAACAGAGTATTAATACGACGGCTTTTTTCGTCCGCAAAATATCTTGTATAGAAACTTGTGCTTTTACAGAGATAAAGAAAGAAAGTTACACGGATAACATATTGACGCAAGTAGGAGTTACGGGAAAATACGTAAGGAGCTTGTCAAGCAGCGGCACGGTTTCGGCGAAGAAAACACGCGAGACAATAAACGCCGCGCAATCCGCAGACGCGAATTATTTGCGCAAAATACCGATAACGTTAGTCGACGCTATTTATAGCGTCTCGTGTGCGTCACAATATACTTTCTTTCGCGGGAATTGCGACCGATCAGATCGATCGATAGGACGATGGCGACGACGACGTCATACCGAAATAAGAAGTTTATTGTTTCTGGAGAAAGAAGAGAGAGCTTAGCGGGGCATGGACGTTCATATCGCTCAGAATCCGGTCGCGTGGGATAGGTCAAGAGGCATCGTTTATTTTGAAAAGTTTTGAAATTTTCCAAACACGTCCGCGGTGCACTACAAGGAAAATATTTTGCAACGGCGGCGCGAGTCAAAATATAAAACGTCATTTCCGAAAAATCTCAAGATGCATAAAATGTCGCGAGCGACATTTATGGTAATTAATCTCTTAACTATAATAGGTGTGACGAAATTTTTCGTCAAGAAATCAACTCTATTGAGCGCTTTATGACGACATTTTTCGTCATAAAACATCAAAAAATAATCTCTATTTTTACGTGAATGAAAATTAATTCCCCAATAAAGAGATTAAATAAAACGCTCCTTACATTTATCATCCCTTCAGGATCTTTGGATTTTAATAAGTTTTTTTCTCATGAGATTATACAAACCCCGTGCAATCAATGATTTCAAGAAAGAGCTTAGAGCCGTTTCCAAACTTGCGCAGAGAAATATTGTGTGCAACAAGATTACGTTTCATAAATTTAAGACGTTTCGTCAGTCTAGCTTCGATGACGGCGCCATGGTCGGAAGCCGATAATTATTTCAATAATTAATTTTAGTTCCGTCCGTTTAATCGATTTTGTCCCCCGGGGCGATAACAAATATGCAAATCACTCGTGTACGCCCTACGTCGAATCGACGCTGATCCCGATTACGAACAAACTCCGCTTCATGAAGCGATCTTATTAAGTTTAACGTCGGCTAAGTAAATCCGGTCTTCTCGAATATTGCAGATGTATCCTGATCGATTATTGTTTGCGATTCTCGGGTAATATGGTGCATTGAATATCAATGAACTGCGAATTTACCTGCAACTCATTGGTTCAAGAATTTGTCAACCAGTACAAATGATTTTTATTTCTACATCTTTCTTCTCTTCGCACATAATTTAATAATATTCCCTAATAACTTATCTTGTTCTCTTGTACTGACTGCTTTTCAAATATATGTCTTGACATATAATTCATGATAATTCATTGTGCATGATTTGTAATTGACGGAAAGAACGGTTTTGCCGAAATATCTAAAAATTTAGTCAGATACAGATCTGAAAATAATTTTGTTAGTTCATCAAAAGTAACTAAGTAGGACACCCAAGCATGATGATAATTATGTTACAAAACGTTTTAATATTCTAGTAATTATTTTGAGCGTCCTATTTAGTTACCTTTGATGGTCTAACAAAATTATATTTTCAGATCCGTATCTGGCCAAATTTTTAGATATTTCAGCAGAACATATTCTTTCCATAGCAATAACTTTCTTTAGTCTTATTAAACATCTTGAAAATCTCTCGAGAAGCTCTCTAAAGAAATTTTTGATAAAATTCTCATATACGTGGGAGAAAAACGAAAAGCAGACTGCCGTATTCTAAATATATTACGAGACAGCGAATTTTGACCTTATCCGGCAGATTATAGATTGTGTTGCGGGAGCACGTCGTCCCGTCGGTGCGGAATCCTAGATAGAACGCAAGCAAAAGACAATTAAACTTTCGCTAGAACTTCCAGAGCGTTTTGCATCTTGGTTTTGCGGCAGTTGGCCCGCGGGCGAGGGAAAGAGATCGCGTGGATCTGGAAGTAAAATGCCTACGGCGCTCGCTTGTCGTTCCATTTAAATGAAAATTAGCCGCCTGGTCGTCTGGTAGAGGCGATGATCAATTTGACACTTGCGCGGCTCGAGAAAATATATGATCGCGCGAACGAAAAGTTGTTGCTTTTTGTGCGTTTTTCGCGCACAAATTACAACGAAGAATCGTAACTTATCGAAATAAAATACAAACTACTAATATGTGCCATTTAGAATGATTATATATATATTCTATATATAATTTATTACTTTATTAATTAGTTCATTTACGCGCGCGCGCGCGAAATGTCTTATCGGTTAAAATTTTAACGGTGAATTGTTTATATATATAAAGAAAATAAAAATTATTTTTTGTAGCGAAAGTTTCGCGGGCAAGATTGAATATTGTGTTTAAAGATTGTAAATTCAGTGAGATCTTGTATAGATCGAGGATCTATATAAATATATCTATAAAAATATTAAAAACTTATATATATATATATATATATATATATATATATGTATACATATCTTATCTCAAATTATATTTTTACTTTTTATATATTTTATTGGGAATTTTTGTTGTACACAATACAATATATTTGCAATTTTTCTCTATTTATATATTATTATAATTATAGATACAATATAAAAATATATGAAGAAAATTTAGCACGTTAAATCAATCGTTTTCGACGACGAACTTATTCTCAGCTTGCACAACTTGATTTCGGTAACAGGCACTGTATTTGCGTCGAATCAATTTAAATGGCGGAAAGTGGAGCGTCTGGAAGGATCGAAGGTATTTTGAGAACCTGGATAGCGCGATTCGAACGGAGGCGGAAACTTGGCGGCGAGAAATGGAGGGTGGCGACGTGTCCTGTCGAGTGTTTTCGCAAGGCGGGAGTCGAACCCTTGGAAAAACAGACGCTAAATTGAAAGTGTCGTGCTGCAAGAACGCGAGGCTGCCTCTTTTCCATCTATCCATGTGACATTATCGTCACGATGTCGTCCACGAGTTTCTTGCTCGCATAAATTTGCAAATTATATGATATTTAGCATCGCTGAGCGTTGCTCTAAATAGATGAAGAAGTAGTAAATTACTAAAATAAATTATTAAAGTCGGCGATTAAAAAGAATAAGATTATACTTTTTCAATAAGTTGATTAGGATATTCAAAATCATTTTACATTTCTGTAAAATACAAGAAAATTTGTATTGTTGAATTTAAATCATATTTTAATGAATTAAAATAAAGGGTAGATTATATATATATATGCTAGGCACATGGTTTGCGACTCTGGCATCTTTTATTTAAAATTCAGAGTTAAATTATTTCTTAGTCAACTAAAACATTTCGCAGAACTCATTTAGATAAATCTCCGTATCTGCGCACGCATAACACGCATTTAATGTTTTTAATTAAATTATCGTTTAAAGCTCCTGAACACTCACCATTACTATCTCAGATTATGACATCAAAAGCGAGAAAATACATAATAAAAATTCTTGCAAAATATATTAAAAAATAGAAATATTTTTCATATACAATAAAACAATATTTCCAATCGGTAGAATAGACTTAAATATATTGAAAACTCTCTTTTTGTTTCGGGAAGGAATCATACTTAAATCAGATTTATTTCTATATATTATTAATTTTACAGTTGTCATAGTTGTAAACACAGCTCGTTTCATTTTTGGTTAGGCACAATTCAATTCCAGATATATGATTATTTAGTGATTAACGAAACAAAAGGAGAGTCTTCGGTATATTTTACAAGTCTATTCTATCGATTACAAATATTGTTTTATTGAAAAATATTTTCAGTTTAATTTATCTTGCAAGAATTTTTATTATGCATTTTCTCGCTTTTGACGTCACAGTCTGAGATAGTAGTGGTGAGTGGCCAGAAGTCTTAATTTTTTCATTTGTACCGTGCCAAGCTCGCACAAATCTCAAGCTGAAAAGCTTTAGCGCTAAATATGAAATACGAATATGGATATATCTTAAATTTTAACCTTTTCAATATTCATAAAGCACTTCCGCAGAACTGCGAACTGCATTATATATAAAACATAAAAACATAAAAATATTTCACAATCGATGAGTCTCACAAGTAACGCCAATGCCATCTTCGAATTTAATCTGATTTTGCCATTGACATCTTTTACGAAAAAACTTGGGGATTTCGAAATACTTGACGAGATAAGCATCTCCGTTACGTGATGACGTCTATCGCTCGTCCTCTCTTTCTAAACGCGCTATGAAATCTCAATCACACGGCCGTCTGAAACCATTCTTGTCACTATCACCCTAAACATCCTCGACACTTCCTTAATCTCTGGCTGAGGCACCGCGCGCATGCAACTATCACTCGCTTCCGCCGTTTCCGCTCTTCCGGGCAAGGTCCACCGAGATCACCACCTTAATCCTCGTGCTCGTTGTCCGCTTGGTATCGCGAAAAGTATCCGACGGCCGATGGCCGCGGAAAAATTCCGCATCGCGGCGTGCGGCACGGCCCTCCTGAGCCCTTGCGCGAGGTGACGAGGGCGTGACCACGCGAGCGACTGCGGTACGGTCATTGGCAGGATCTTAATCAGGGCGGTCGCACGCGGCGACGTTCGCCGCTCCGAGCGGATTGGTTGTGCGGCGTGGGCGGAGCTACGCGCAGCTCCGCGGTCGTACGGCCAATAGCATGGTGCGACGTGTAGGAAACCTCGTGATTTTTCGAAGACGCACGAACGGCGCAGCCGTCCTCCGGCCGTGCCGAGCACTCCGGTCCGCGCGCGACTCCGAGCTCCCAGTGTGTTTTTACTCGGGGTTGAGTAAACTCCGACCTGTTGTGTATCATAATACCGTGGCGTGCACACGCGGGTGCTAACGGGGTTAGCGTGCGTCCTCGCGTTAGCGGCCGAGTCGCACTGTTCAACTGAATGCATCTTCGCCTCCTGCCTTCACCGCGGCCTCGCACACCCGTCCGTCTTCCGTGTCTGAGACGATATTCCCGGGATACGGTCAACAAAATACTATCACGGAGCAGCGAGGCGCGTCGCTGACTCCATGAGCGACGACGCGGTGTTTTTCGGGATTCCAACCAAACGCGATCGCTCATTAGAGATCTATCGATCTGCCACAGATATCGAATACTTTGGATCGTGGCCCGCGGTGGTATAGTGACGGCGCTCTAAGTGTTCGAAGCGACAGATAAGTGAAAGTGTACGAATTACGTGGATTTTATCACGACAACGATCCGTGAAAGTAACGTTCGATTGAAAAATTAAGACAGACAGTTAAATTGGTTAAGAATATTTAATACCTGAGTAAGTGACACGTGAGTGGGATTGATATCGCGAAAAGAGGACTTGATGATAATGCAGAATAAATGAAGAAAGATCATTTTGAGAAAAACAGCGGCACTCTTAGGATATAAACTTTTAACATTCAAGAAACATGTTATATATTATTTATACATATTAAAAAATAACAACCCTATAATTCTCTCCGAAGTGAATTGTGAACAAGAACTACAAAAGTGACTTATAATTCGAAAACACAAGGAAAAGTATAACGCTATCTAAAAGACAGTTCAGAATTTCAAGGGAGAATAATTCGGGGTGAAAAGTGGTGGACAATAGAATAAAAAATAAATGACTGCATGAGATAAAATTTTAAATACAAGCGTCACTCTCTTCGCCTCTCTCTGACGTTCACGAAGGATAACAGTTGCGCGAGTTAGACACCAAGGATGACTTCGAGAAACATGAGCGTAACAGGATCGCCTCTGGAGGAATAGTAACGTTATCGTAGAGAGAACGATTATCCGCTTGCTCCAATCGGAACGAAGTGTTTTGATCGCGATCGTCGTCCGTGGATCGTACCGAGAGCGGGTGCGCGAAGATGCACACGCTCTTCAGCGAGCAGAATGCGTACTATCGGCACGCGGCGACGGTGCCGATGGGCATGGGCGCGCCGTCGTACCCGGCGGTGGGCGCCCCTGGGAGTTACTACGATCAGTATCGGTACGGCGGCTACGCGACGGCTACGGGATACCCGGTGTCAGGTATCGGCCAGCAGCACATCCATCACGCCGGCAAGGATATGGTGAAGCCGCCGTACTCGTACATCGCGCTGATCGCTATGGCCATTCAGAACGCGCCTGACAAGAAGATTACACTGAACGGCATCTATCAGTTCATTATGGACCGTTTCCCGTATTATCGCGAGAACAAACAGGGCTGGCAGAACTCTATCCGGCACAATCTCAGTCTGAACGAGTGCTTTGTAAAAGTGCCGCGGGACGATAAGAAACCCGGTAAAGGGAGCTATTGGTCCTTGGATCCAGATAGTTACAACATGTTTGATAATGGTTCTTACCTGAGACGTCGCAGGCGCTTCAAGAAGAAGGATGCGCTGAAGGAGAAGGAAGAAGCGCTAAAACGGCAGGGCATCCTACCGGATAAACGGGAGGACGCAAAGTCCGGCAACAGCCAGGTCGCGTTACCGCCGCCGTCGGACACTCCGACGAAGAAACTAGGCGGTCTAGAGGCCACCGGTCTGTGCAAGCCCAAACGGGAACCGGTGAACGATAACCATTGCATGGCAGCGGCGGCGGCCGCGGCCGCGGCGGTTCAAGCTAGCAAATACGGTCTGCACAGCCCGATACAGGAGGATAAGACGACGACGGCGACGGTCGCGGCGCCTGGTCAGAGCGTGATTCAGACCGCCCTGGGTCATCAGGTGCATCAGGCGCATCAGGTGCATCAAGAGTCGATCCAGGATGTATCGATGGCCGGCTTGGATCCCACCAGTTTCAGCGTCGATGCATTGATGACAACGCGGGAGAATAGCGCCGGCCTGATGACGCGCGACAACCAACATCACTCGCATCATCCGCATGGGCTCCAGCATCCGCACTCGATCATGAGCAGCAGGGAATCCATGGGCAGCGGCAGCAGGGACCTATCGTCCGCGGGCACTACCACGACTACCACGACGGCCGCGGTGGCAGCGATGATGGCTACCAGCGGCTACGGGCACACCAGCACCGTTTCCAGGGGCAACGCCTCGCCGCCCGGTACTATGTACACGCCGTATTGCGCACCGGCGGCCGCCGGATATGCCATCATGGACCACGAGTATAACACGGCGCGGAATCACGCGAGCAACGCCGTGGGTCACTCGCAGTGGTATCAGGATGCCAGTCCTGACACGGCGATCTATCAGGATACCCAGTCCCCGAGCTGCCAGCTTTACAGGTACGAGTACCAGAATGAGTACCAGAACCAGTACCTGGATCGTTTCGCGTCGGTCGAGAAAAGGTGATACTCACCTCGAGATCTCAATTCGACGATGGAAGTCTCATGCACGTACGATCAATAGACGCAAAATCTGTTCCTCTACGGAAAATGAACGGTAGATCTTGATACCGATACAATATGATGTCGTATTAATATACGATATGACGTATTAATATAGAAAAAGGTAGTCAGTTTTCGTTATCGAGAATAGCGGCGATTCTTTTTTTTTTTAATTGTAGACAGTAGGTAAAATTAGAGAAGAACTGAGTCTTCAGAACACGGTCTGATCTATCGCAGGTCCAGCCCGCCGACGCCACTATCGACGGGCGCGGCGCCGTCCCCGCCGCTGTACCACAGATATTACCAAGACTGTAACGCCGTCAACACCAGCGGCAATCTGCCGATAACGTTGCAGAAGTACTGAGAATATCGGAATTCAAGGTCCCACCAGCGGAACCTTGAAGAGCACCACGGCGATCACTACGATTCGGGCTTGATTTACGTGAAGCAAGAGTGGATACCCACGACGGACGAGCTCGCCAAGGAATGGAACTAGAAGGGCCGTAACGAGCTCCGGTAAAAATCGT
Organism: Aphaenogaster ashmeadi; assembly: GCA_003063805.1. Lineage (NCBI taxonomy): Eukaryota > Metazoa > Arthropoda > Insecta > Hymenoptera > Formicidae > Aphaenogaster > Aphaenogaster ashmeadi. The sequence goes on along the minus strand of NJRQ01000158.1, from coordinate 37,177 downwards.
AAATCTCTAGCATCCCGTATCGGATCGTATCCTCGTGTCGCGCGGAACCATCGATAAGCACGTAGGCGATTAGCCGATGCGACAATTAGCGTAATAAATCGTGAATGTTTCTAAGGGCATCGCTAATTGAGCGGCCCTCGGGCTGGAACTTGTATCAATTTCTACCGAAAGCTCTTCGTGGAAGTATACATTAAACGGACCCACGATCTTCTTCATTGTTCCACATCATTGTAACATTTGTAACAGTCTTCATTTAATTTGCGAAAGACATTTGCAACGGCAGGTTTTTGTAAGCATCGAAAAACTTATCGAGGCGATAAGGCCAGAGAGATTCGCGAAAAAAAATCCGTAGATTCCAGCATGACGCGTAACGCACATTAAAAAGCGCGTGTACGAGAAAAAAAAACACAAAATTTTAAAAGGAGTATTAGATTCCGAGAGATACACGATCATAAAAGTTAAAGAGGAGTAACGATAGACAGGACGCAGAAATCGGTGCGCGAAGAAGAAGAAACTCGTGCCCACGAAATCAGTCGTGTAAACGATGATTTTATTATATTAAAGTTTTTTTATATTATAACGAACATTTCGATCCAAATTGGGTCCTTTTTTTAGCGAAGCAAAAGTAAGCAAAAATAAAAAAAAAACAATTTTGATCGGTGAATTTCCTCGTCTTCGCACGCTGAGAGATGATTCGCCGTTTTCGACAGCATTGTAAATTCGATTCTCGAGGCGATTCTCCTTATTTCGGTCAGAAGCCTCGGTTTAATGAATGGGACGCGAGTGAACGTCCGGGACGAGGAAACAAATGCGAGTTTCAGCGTAATCGCTCCCATCTACGCAAACATCGAGACCGGTCGCTGAACTACCTGACGAATAATTCCTTTCTTTTTTCGGCCGTCGCCGTTTTCGCGCCCATCTGTGCAAACCGCCGTAAATCGCGCGAGGCGCGCGAAAATATCGGGACGTCTCCGCCGATCGTCTGCTTCATCGACAGACAGCGATAAGGACGAGTCAGTGTTATCGGCCGCGATCGTCGGGCTTCGCGATCTTTCGCATCACGGGCGTCGAATCACATTAGCCCGATATTCCGCAAATGCGGCCGCGTTTGTACGCATTTCCGCTTCTTCCGCCAGGATGCCCTTGGTAACGGGTTGAAAGACTCATTGTTTGCTTTGCGCGGCGCGTTTTGCATCGAGTATTTTCCCGATCCCGAAATGTCCGCATTTTTTTTTGTGCACTGTGGTCGTGATTATTTCCGGACGAGCGGTCCCAGAATTTTCGCATTTAATGCGACGCTATATCGTCGAATATGTAACAAATAAACGAGTCTCGCGCGAGCAGCTTCGGGGAATAAACGGGTACGTATCGGTAGATTGTTTTATCGTAAATAGAGACTAACGTTTTAATATTTTAGAATGCCGAGTCCGCGGAATTCCCCGTGTTAACGTTTAATAGCGACTTACTATTGCTACTTCTAGCAGTCACTTCGGCAGTATGCAATAACTCCCTGTATTTATTTATACTTGCTTTGACGGAAACACGCTCGCGATTGTGATTGCGAATTAAGATACATCGGCAATGTTGTAAATTTTACCGCGAGTATTTTAACCGACAGAAACGCGAAAGGTGATAATTGTCGCGATTTCAAGCGTCCCGATAGAGGTGCGAAATTAGCGTAACAATGTGTATAGTATGCCGAGGAAAACTGATTGTAGTCTCCTAAGTTTTCGATGTCGACGAAAATTTATTGCGCTTTAGGGTTGGTTTATAATAGCCGTTACCGTAAGAAATTGGCCAATCATAGTCGATTTATAGAAGAATAATCGACTACGATTGGCCAATTTTTACGGTTACGGCTATTATAAACCAACCCTCAGTCTTCACCTCCAAAGGAATGTTTGAAGATGTCACGACGACGGAAGGCGGCGAGAAGTATTGTAAAAAGAATAATAGCTTTAGCGATTAGTGAGATATTGTACTTTCTTCGCAAAATTGCATCGCGTTCTTGTGCATTTAATCACGTGATAACCTTCCTCGGTGCCGGAGATTCGTGCGGTATTCGATGAAAGAGAGAATTCAGATAATTATATATATATAGTATACACAGGTATATTTATATATATATAATATACATAGGTATATTTATTGATCATAAACACGGATCATGTGAATAATAATTAGCGTTAATAATGCTCGAATCTGCGTGTATATTATTACGAAGAATGAGAAGCAGCGTAGGTAGAATAAATAGACAAATCTATATGTATACATATATATCTATATGTGTATATATGACGTATATATATATATATATAACAATATATGCATGTATATACTTATACGTGCGGGACATATTGATATTAATATTATTATTAGTACGCTATTACGTATCAATACGTAAGACACACCTACGAAATAAACGGAAAAATCTCGAATGATGTTTCGCCTCTCTTTCACACCCCGCCACGAAATCCATTTGCATCACGCGTGTGTCATCGTTTTGTTTTGCACGGGCGTGCACTTACGAAAGTATTATCAGTGAAAACGCGCCGAACGTTTATTGCTCGCGCGACGTTTTGTGTTTGGACGCGAAATATGTTTTTATATTTGTACTTATCGGCGGCAACTGCCGGCGGAAATATTGATGACCGCGCTGTGAAAATAAGCTAAGTAGACGTGAAAATAACTCGGTGTTTAATTGTTGCATCGCGGCGACCGGCCATCCCATCGTTGCAATTTTCTGCTCAAGAGTGTCGCTCGCGTTTATCGTTTTATATTTGTTATTTAATAATTTGTACTTGCACGTTTTGAAAAACAGAGGGAAAAGAATGTAGGAAAATTAATCGCGTGTCGACGAAATTGTTATGAGTGTACGCATGACGTACCAATATTAAGAACAGAACAAAATTGTTGCAGCGTGAAAAGTTCGGACGAGACTCGATCGATTCACTCGCCGACATTTTTCGTTATTGAATCCCCACGATATTCCCTTCCGCAAGATTTTCTATAATATTTCGTTGAAAATAACGTTTCACTTGCATACCGCTATATATTTTCCGACACATAATTCTACATAATTAATTCCTCACATTAATCCCGTGTTTACATTCTTCGTGATGAACGAGCAGCCCAGACATTTCCGCGTAAAATCCGAGCGAAATTGCCGGCGATGAAAATGACGGAGCTGAGTTTCGCGGAATTTCTCGATAGATTAATGTCACGTCGCGTAACACGAGAGCGGAAACGTTTATGCCGCAGCAGCGTCCAACCAAACCGAATCGGCGTACCGTCTTTTCCGCGCCCGCCGCGGGATTTACGACGATCGCGCGGATCATCCGACGCATCCGCGTGTTCCCGATCTGTATCGGCCGACGATTCATTTTAGTAACGATCCGAGAATCCGTCGACGGTGAGGGCGTATTGTGAGCTACACTGAAAAAAATATTTGCGTGAAATTACATGATTATGCTGGGTTTTTTCCGACCCAGCATAATCATGCAATATTGCTACCCACATGGAAAGCTGCAAGTGATTACAAGCGATTTCACATGAAATTACAAGTGATTTTTGCATAAAAATAGTAACTTCACCTATATTTTACCATTAATATGTAGTTTTACTTTTAAAAAATCTGGAAAAATAATTACAGTGATAATTAGGTAATTTTCCGGTTTTGAACAAGTAATTTCCATGTAAAAATACATGGATTTTTTTCAATGTAGTTGAATATCGAGGGTAGACCACCAAAATACCCACTCGCGATTGCAATTACGTCGTGACAACGCGGATATCGGATTGGCAGGAGGATGCGTAAGGACCTTGAGAAGAAATGCGACATAGATGTTTCAAGCTTTCGACCGATTAGCCGCGTTCGTCTTTCACCATGCCGGTAAACCACTTGCAACCGCATCTATGGACAAGACAACTGACAGTTAACGGAACGAAAATGATTGAACGGTCGAAACCGGAGGTTGAGTTCCCGGAAATCCTGGGATGG
>NJRQ01000158.1:5380-29512 GCA_003063805.1 Aphaenogaster ashmeadi | reverse complement strand
AAGTAGGACATTCAAGCATGATAATAATGCTGCAAAAAGTTTTAATATTCCAGCAATTATTCTGAGCGTTCTACTTACAATTAGTTACTTTTGATACTCGAAAAACAAAATTATTTTTAGATCTGTATCTGGGCAAATTTTTAGATATTTCAGCAAAACCATTCTTTCCGTGTAGGAAAATTTAGGTTTCGAAGTGCAACGATTGCGGTGCGCACGGATCCCAAGCTTATCAAGTAAAGGAATTTAGGATTTTGACGAGCTCGAACGACGAGCCTGTTCCCGCTGTCGGGACCACTTGTAAGACATAAAACGTGAGCTCGTAGACACGCGGAATGAGCCGGACGAAGTTATTTGTCGTACCAGACGATTTCTAAGCGGGAGGACCAACGGGAATTGATCTACTCGAGAGGGTTTTAGGATCCCTCCGACGACGGTGGTACGCAGGCAATAGGTGCATACACTTTCAGCAAACGGATTTTGCGGGGCCTGCTCTGAAACCTTGTTCCAAAATCTGTCTGCTTTGTCCGGGGCACGTGTTCCGGCAGATGCGGCTAAGTCCAGCCCGGGGCAAAAGGCACCACCCTGGTCGAGTCGTTTGCAAAATGTAATTTTAAACGAATTCACGGCTGTTCTCCGTGCAGACCTCGCGTTAGCACTCGTTCGACCATGCAACCTCGTGGGAACTGTTATCGCTCTAATATAGTTCGCAATTAACGTCAGATTGAACGTTACGAAGGCTCACGGATGCTTTCTTTTCGCTCGCGTATAGTTAGGTACGTATTTAATTAAATAATATTATATATACATATTATTTAATTGAATATTATACAATTTACTATGCTACTTACGTAATGGCAAGATTAGCGACTTTATTTGATTGATCGATATTTAACCACTTTTGTGAGTCACTGTATATTCGCCTTGTACATTTCACGTGCATTAATTAGTCCTTTCTTATTCCTACGAATAATTAATTAATTTGTATCATACATCTAATTATATAACAGTTTATCTCCAATTGTATAGCGATGTAAATAAATATAGCAGTGCACATATTTATTACATATGTGCTCGCTATATTTGCGCATCAGGATAAATTAGCGTCGACGAGCGAAAACGGGAGAGAGAGAGAAGCATGTAAAGAGCTATTTGCACTACGTGTAAACGCCCGTGCCATTATTGGCTTTCCAATAATCCAGGCAAACACACAAATTCATCCACCCGCGCTAAGAACCGCGATTCGAGGGTGAGAAAGTCAATGCAGCAGCCCCTCTTGTCCTTTATCTCCACGGCAAACATTTCACGTTATCCATCCGAGGTTGCTCACGCGATGTAACTTTTTGCTCGACAAAACGAATAGACATATAGACTGAAATTTAATCCCTAATTTAATATAAATAAAATATTGATTTTTTAAATAAATAGATAGGTGTACTGGAAAAAATGAAAAATAAATAACATTTAAGAGAAGAGCAGGTGCGTTTCGCATTAAAATCACGAAAGATTAGGAAGATATTTAAAAAAATATTGCGGTATTGAAATTATCGTATAGAACTGATATAATAGTTGCTGTAACTCGCATTTTCGTTTTTTAAAATTGTGATAAAAACGAGCGGTAAACTGAACGTTAGGCGTCAAAGGATTGAAATGCTAAACACGTGGTGGCAATGAAAAGGACGCGATCTGGTCAGGAAAGCGTTTTTCAGAAAGTGTTTGAGAGTAAAGTCGGCTTCCCACACATGTGCACTGTAAACACGCACGGAAAAATTGCTTTGAATATTTCGGAGTTATACGACGAGACGCAGAAAAGATGAAAACAGCATTAGCTACATATTTTTAAAATCTTTTAGCTTTTTATAAATTATTTGTGAAATATCATTTTTGTCGAAAGACAGGCTAAATAATTAATTTTCATTCAAGCAATGCCCAGAAAAATATTTATATACACACAGAAAATTTTATATTAAAAATTACTATGTATGGCAGTAGCCGTGGACCATTGCTGGAATTATACAAAATTTTACTATGTTATATTATTAATTATTAAACTCATTAAGTAAAAAACATAGTAAAAATTTTTATAATTCCAGCAATGGTCCACGGCTACTGCCATACATAGTAATTTTTAATATAAAATTTTCTCCGTGTAGTATGATGTTTAGCTATACGTATATATAAATAGTATTTAATGAAAAATATCACAGTTATTATTAACTTATTCGTTATATGTTATTTACAAAATTTATAAAATAAAGAGATCAGAGACAGCAATTTTACTTGGAATTTCGCCAGTCATTTTTTAATCATATTTGATAAAAAGGAACGTGGATGAATTTTTGAGCTGAAACGAAGTTTTAGAATTTGAATTAAATTAAAAAACTCGATTTTTGGCGATTTCTCTTTCTCTCTCTCTCTCTCTGTCGATGATTATTTTGGGATTGCAAAATCTCTTTCTCTCTCTCTCTCTCTCTGCATAGCGTGCGTCATCGCGTCCTCTTCTTCCTCCCTTTTTTTCTTCTCTTTTCTTGCCCTTCGTTGCGCGTAATCGTTGTGGCCATATTAGCGGTGCGCGCAATCATCAATTTCGAGCGAGGGAAAGACAAGTAAAAAGAGTTTGGCTCCGGGCTTACTTAAACAAACATTTTACTCTACGAAACTGACGTAGGGTTGCGTGTGCGTGCATGCGTGCGTACGGTGCCCTCTCTTTGTCTTACGCGCTCGCGTGGAACCGCCGATGTCTTTTTCTTCCTGCTCTTCTTGCGCGGTGCTCCCTTCTTACGCGAGATCGTAAACCGAAGCCACGCTATGTGGGAAAGCCCGGCAGCGATCGTACGCGATCCCTTGATTAGCCTGTCTCGAGAGAATATCATCAACACAGAAAGCCACAGTTAGCACGGCGCGGACGGATAGTAGATACCGTGGGACGTATAATGCGGGATCTACAATGTGAGTCTCAGAGTCGTAAGTCGTAAGAAATTGACCAATCTCAGTCAATTATTCTCCTCACATTCGATTGGTCAATTTCTTACGACTTACGACTCTGAGACCATCTGAAACTCGGATTGTAGACCCAGCATTAGAATAAAGTTTGGTCGTAGTCGCTGTGGCTCATCGTATCAGCTCGTAATTCGGAATTTGACAGATGTGGCCCGTTATATCATAATTAATTAATACCAGCAGAGCGCGGAGGGAGGTTGCGGGCTGTGGCGGCGGATGTTAGAGGAGAAAGAGGCGCGGCGAGACGAAGAAGCCCGCATGGCTGCTGGCGTCGGACGAAGGGTGAAGAGTGAAGGGCGGTAGGGGGAGGACGAGAGGCGAAACTGTGCTGCTCCGCCGTCGTCTGCCCGTTTCAGCGGAAGGATCGCAGGTGCGCCGTTTCCCAGGGACCCGCGGCGAAACGTGAAACGCGGAATCGCTCGCGCTCATGGAAAGAGAGAAACAGAGAGAGAGAGAGAGAGAGAGAAAGAGAGAGAGAGAGAGAGATGGGGAGAACGAGGGAGAGAGAGAAAGAGAGAACCGTGACCTAACCGCGATACACACCCCCATATGTATTGTACGTGCAACCGGCGATCCGCGTCCTTTTCATTCCGCCTGCCCATCCCTTTCGCAGAAATCAGCGACGAGAGAGAGCAGTAATTCCACGGGGAGCCGAGATAGGGAAGAAGAGGAGAGAGAGAGAGAGAGAGAGAGAGAGAGAGAAGGAAACGGTTTGGAGGGTGACAGAGAGACAAGCCCTGGAGAGCGACGGACCAATGGAAATTGGTTCGCGTGTCGATACATAGGAAAAATCGAACAACCAACGCGCGCGGTCTCTCAGACGAAAATTGATCGAGACCCTCGAGAGAGCGTCGTGCGTTACACGGGGCAAGAGGGAGATAGAGGAAAGAAGGGCGAGTTCAGCGTCCAGAGGGATGCGTGACGAAGCGAGCGATGCGGTAGCATCGTCGAGTACCGTCGCGGCGCCCTCAAGCTGAATCCAAGATCCAGCGAATTTACCCAAATAGCTACGAGACTATTTTGCACGAGGATATTTTTTGATTTTATTCCGACTTTAAAACAACCGCAACATCGAAGTGGCTCCAATAGCTATAATATAGTCGCGATCGATCAGCACAGGCGGTCGTTGAGTTTGACGATTTGTGGCAACCCAATCGAATGGGTCAGGTGTACATGTATGTACTCCAATCAGCTTTTATTGTTATTTAATAGCCGCGCAACCGTTTTACGAATGCGATCCAATAATTGAGGAACGTTCGACTATGTCGATCGAAGAGAATTCTCTCGTTTTTTTTGGTTCTTTTTTTCTCTTCGCTTCTCTCGGCATCTATTACTTTCAATTGTATATAATACGAATTGTCCTCGTATTTTATTCACAATATAAAACCGTGCTGTATTATATAAAATGTCGATTCTCCATTTGATATTACAGCATTATCTTAGCGCATACCGTTTCATCTCAATTATCGTTGCGATTCCGCTATCCGCGACAACACCCAAACAATACCCGCAACTTGTTATCCATCGACGGTTACATCCTCTCCGTGTTGACTCCTTCCGCAGAGCCGAACGTGCACGCGGAGGGAGGATAAAAACAACGGTTCTGTTTGCCCCACTAATTTATTTTTCCGCACATTGTCGCAAGCAAGTTCTTCACTCGGTCACGTAATCGCGAGCTTCCACATCCGTACCACGTGTGTACACGCGCGCGTGTGTACGTGTGTGTATCGTTCGATGTAACGTCGAAACAGTCGCAGAAAAACGTAACGAGATATCTCGCTGACGGGAGCTCTGTAGAAATATAATCGAGAGTATGGAAAGAAAAATAGGAAACGCGCGCCGCGGTAACGTGTTTTCGTTGAAGAGTTTTTGTCGAACGCGAGACGCTGCAGCGCGAGATATCGAATTAATATTATCCAATATATATATGTATATATATATATATATATTCGGATCCACGCGGTGAAGAGACGCGATCGCGGCGGGCGGCTGCTTAATCGCGCTTTAATGCGAAATAAAGCAAACATTGGCCGGTGTCCGCGCTCGCAAAATGCAAACGTCATTATGACATTAAACGCTAAATGGGGCGCGCGAGGTGGACCTTGTTTATGGGCCAACTATCGGGGCCGTTTTACCCGCTAATTTCGTATTTAATTGACACATCTACCGCGACGAGAGGGTAGACGCGCCGGATGCAGCTCGCGTCCACCCGAACGTTCATCCCACGCTACAACGAGGGCGGTATATACGTGCCCGCGGCTATCCCGCGGCGCAGGCACTGGCACTGACACAGGCGACACGTAATTCGAATTTGAAATAGGCAATTAATTAACCACGTACGCGCACGGTGATCTCGCCGCGCGATTCGGCTACGCCGAATTATAACACGCTCGCCAATACTTTATATCCAGGTGACGTGACAACCCGCTTCATATTATATCCACGCGATTCGCGCGTTTTCGGATATTAAATTTTAAATCCCGATGAGTCAAGCGTGATATAAAATATCGTCCAAGTTGGAGCGACGTGAAAACGGATAAAGATCGAGTGTCGTGTGAGACTGAGACTAATTCTAATATATAACTCAACTCATAATTATTTATATACTTATCGAAAGAATTGATTTTATTACTCTCGTCACTCAACTGTTAAATAATGAGCGTAGATATTATTAATAAATGATACATAATATCTATTTGTCCTCTCTGTTCTATTGTTCGCTTATTTATTCTTTTGACAGCGTTTGAGTATTACAGACGTGCTTCTTAACACGTTCTTTAATTACTGAACATATTTAACGTGTCGAAGTTTTTTATTTTTATTGACTATTTTATTTTTTGTGACTATTGATATAATCTTTTTCTGACTTGACTCGAACAATGTGTAAGTCTTTAACTTATTAATTTTTGTAATTTTTGTAATTTATGGCAGCGAATCTTATATTCTTTTCTCTTTAGTCTAGATATTTGGCTTTATTGGGCGCTACGCCACATTCATAGAATGTTCGTTTTAATTTATACAACATAATTTATTAACACCTGAAGAGGACCAGAACCAATGGTCGAAACGTTGTGATTGTTCAAATAAATTTGCCCAGTTGTGTCGATTTACATCTAATAAACCTTCTTATTATGAATAACTATTATAACATGTGTAATTTTAAGTGTATTTCTATAATTTTCATTTGGTTCACTTTAATTTAATTTTCCGTTAATACGTTAAGAAAAACAGAGAAGAGTGGACAGTTATAATTTCCGCGAAGGTAATTATTCACTTCCAATTCTTCACTCGTGGGGCGAATGGCGCGATTAAAATATTATCAGAGGGAGACGTCATGTTAACGATCTTTTCCCAAACTGGTCAAATTCTTCCGATCGCAGCAGTGTCGCATTTCCTCGACCATAAAATCCGTCTTCGGTAGCCTATTCGAGTCGGCCCCGGTCGACTCCGACGGCCCGTCGCGCGGCGACGGAAGCGAGCGGAGAGAGTGTCGATTACACGAGGGCCACCCGCAACGAGCGGCGGCGAAGCGACGCGTCGCGCGTCGTCCACGAGGTCGGCCGGGTGTTTACGAAAATTACGGATGATAATGTAAGCATTTTTTCACGCTCTCCGACGCGGGTGGGTGCGGACGGGCCCCGGGCGGGCCGCGTGCACGCGGTGTCCCGCTCCCGCGGGGCTAATTTTAGGGTGCTTCAACCCCCCGGTCGCTGCGCGCGCGTCGACACCGCGGCCGACGCGTTGTTTACACGTACGTGCGTCCCAGGGAATTCCGACACCCGGGTTCCCTGACGCTGTTGAGTCTTCGAAGCGAGGAAAGCCTGCTGCTTCTCGGAACCGACGGCCACGTTACGAGCGTCGGTATTCACGAAACTGTTCCCCGTTTCCACGTCCGACGTGTTCCCGGTGTCGTTAACGAGGTGTTGTTGTTCCTTGACGGGTTCCTCGAACGTGAAGGTACCAGCGATCTTCGTCTTTGAAAAGCATGTCCAAAAAAACGATATAGATAATAGGTGAGAGATAGAATTCTAATGGGAACTGGGAACACTGTAGAAGCCCTAAATTAAGGTCGCCTCACTGCAGCTATCCTGAATCATCGTCAGAAGCGAGGAACCGCGTGAAGCTTTTATTTGCGCTATATATCCGTCGGAACGGAACCCAAGAAACAAAAACGACGCTTTCAGATCAAATTTAAGATTCACGCTTCTCTGCGATATAATCTGTCAGCAGGATACGCCGAGATCTATACAAGTCTGACCGTATTACAAATAATGGCGGAACGGGATTACGCGCCATGAAAACGTTTGCGCAAGAGATATCCTTAAAGGATGCAAAATGCATTATGCGCTTTCTCGGGATGCATGCGTGCCACATAGACGTAGGTGCAACCTATATCTTGCCTCGCATCCCCCTAATGGACGGGATACGGGGCATATTCCTGGTTCCGTGCACCCAGCACCCTGACGTCCTCTTCCTCGGCTAAGCCGCATCAAAGGCGGGTCGATTGAGTCATTATAGAACCCCGTTGTAATTCCATTTGCCAAGATACCGCACGTTGGCCGGCCGTTCTACCGTGACACCGCAGGAGGCATTCGCACACAATAGCGTTACGTAACAACAACGTACCCGCCGCTAAAAGCGCTCGATTTACCGTGAAATCCGTGAACGCATCCGCGAACACACATTCGACCCTCGGTGCCCTGAAGCCCGTTGATCATTTTCGGAGATCTGAGCTTGTCTTCGCTGGCTCCAATGTGTTGCCAACAAATAGACACACGCTCGTGTCTGTAAAGAGAGATACATGATTAAATTTCCATATTCCTCGAGTTTGCATTTCGATACACATTTGGTGCACATCTTTGTTGGAACTTTTATTCTTGACTGCCTCTTTTACGATGAATAGAAGAACACTTTAAGTATTCGTATTAAGTACTTAAGTATTCGCGAGGATTTAATGATGAATATTAAATCCTCGCGAATACTTAAGTACTTAATACGAATACTTAAAAAGTGTTCATACATAAATACATCATTAAGTATTCGTATTGAGTACTTAAGTATTCGCGAGGATTTATTATAATATTCATCTTGGAAGAAAAATGCGTCCGTGCTTTAAATACTCGTGGGATGAATAAAAAGGCAAGCGGAAAACACAGCGATGAGACGTGACAACGATACCTCATCCGACGGCGAAAAGTGGCGTGCGACGCTACGGGGGCGCGCACCCTCTCTCCCGCTCGGTGCCCCCGATCGAATTGAGAAACAATGATCGGCATTGTGGTCTGCCGGATTTCTCGGTTCTCGGTCTGCGAGAATGGGGATCCCTTAAGGTGCGCTCAACACAATGCGATCGTCCGCGACAGCAGGAGATAGAGCGCGCACGACCGGGCAGCAGCAATGACTTAATGCTATTTGGGGCCCGCCCGATGCACATATTGTATACGCTCGCCTGTGAATGGAGCAACGTAGAGAGAGAGAAAAAGAGAGAGGGAAGCGAGAGATCGGGGAGAACGAGCGGCATCCGCGGAATTGTTTACTACTTGCCGCGAGCCCGAAATAGAGAACAATTCTCTTGTTTTGGACATTGAACTGGTGTTTTTCGAAACCCTCCGTCGCGATATCCTACAAAAAAGAGAAAAAAAGCTCGCGTTTTTTCGCGGCGCTCTTCTCCCTGCGCCGACGGGGGTTTTTAGCGGGAAATATATAGCGAGAAAGATTAATTCTCCAAAGCGCGACGAGAGCGATGTTTGAGAACGGGAGATTACATTGTGGGAAGGAAGGTAAATCATTATGCTAGCGCGTAGAGAGCTTGTGTTTCATCATAAATCATTATTCGTTTAAAAGTGGCAGACGTCCAACAAACTCCGAGGTGGTGCACGCGTGTCCCGCGCGTACAACGGATTAAGTATTAATAATAGCACGATGTAGTCGCGGGATATAGTAGTAGGGTGTAATTACGGTTTAAAGAGCGGCTGAGTCACTTCTTATTCCTATCGTTCGCCGTTGCTCGCAGATCGCGCATACATCGCGCTCTTTTACGATGTAACGCCCTCTCTTTACACTATCGAAAGAAAAAAAAAATTAAACAAGAATAAGACTAGGACCGACGAAATTAAACAAATATGAGAAACGCCAATATCGGTCGCGGTGGTTCTTGGTGCCTAATAATAATTATTTTTGTGAATTTTCCTGCTCATGCGGACTGCGCGCCGCATATTTGTCATGAGTAGGAAAATTCACAAAAATAATTGTTATTAGGCACCAAGATCCGCCGCGACCGATATTGGCGTTTCTCATATTTGCACGGAAAAAACAATAAGGTTGCCACAACCACAATAATAGTAACATTTGGTACAGCCACGTCCTGTGGTTGTGACAACCACATTGATGTGAAGGCAACTATATGCATTTGGTACAGCAAACATAGTGAATGTTGAGACAAACATAGTGAATGTTGAGACAAACATATATAGATGCACTACACAAAACAATGTGAATGTGACAACCACAGGACGTGGCTGTACCAAATGTTACTATTATTGTGGTTGTGGCAACCTTATTGTTTTTACCGTGTGTTTTTTAAAAAATTAATTACAGCGTCGTGGCGATTTTGCGTTGTTAATAAATCGGGCGGAATCCTGCTCTTCGCAATATGAGAAATGGGGATTACGGTGGCCGCGAACGGGGATGTGGGAGCCCGATATTCCCAGCCCGGTTATTTCAGTAACTCACATAATAATCTGCATAATTAATCGTCGCGTAATCGCGCGCGATCGTTCGAAAAACGGCGGAAAGGAGTTAGCGAGATTAAGGATCGCCCGATCGTCGCGCGGAAGGGGTGACGAGAGCTTCGAGGGGGCCGACGGCGGACGGTGATTTAATATTTTTCCTGTTATGAGTATAAGCTCGCCGGTTTGTTCTGAAAACAACGTCGGCTGCCGCGGTTCGTCCGTGTCCTCGCGCAAAACCACCTGCGAACGGACGAACGAACTACCGAGATCGCGATCGTCGTACCCCTTCGCCTCCTCTTTCGCCCCCTCTTTCTGTGCAGAGATCTTACTTATTTACTCGCGCGTTTTATCCGGAGTGACTCGCTCCTACGGCGTCTAGCTCCTCGCCGTACGTCGCTGCATCATATGCGGATCCACGTACGGAAGTAGAGTTGCAACACCCTTTCAGAATTCGCTGAATTGCATCACGAATTGTTATCCTGTTCGCTCGAACGATGTCGTGGCCGATCGTCCGTTGTGCAACGCGTTACATAATGCCCTGCACCTAATCCCGCCGCGATATTGTCCAAGTTGAATGTAAAATACGTGTGCATGCATGTATATGTGTCCGAGTATTATAAATGCATCGCGCATAGATGCGTTTTACAGATTACAACTATAAATAACGATAATGGCGATTAATAAACTTCGTGTATTATATACCTATATAACGATTAAAGTATTTAAACAGTGGCGTAGCCAGGGGGGATTAGGGGGACAAATCCCCCGCCCCCGAAATTTTGGAACCAAATATGAAAATATGAAAATGAAAGGTTGAAAGCCGAGAGAGAAATGAAATGGTAAATGCTTTAATGTCTAAAGAAAATGTCCTGAACGAATATTGTTATCTTATTTAATTAAAAAAGTTATGAGTTGTTCTGTGATTTTAATTTTTTAAAAATCCCCCCCGAAATAAAATCCTGGCTACGCCCTTGTATTTAAAGTTTTTGCTTAAAGTTATCGCTTAAAGATCTGGTTTCGAGACCCGAAAGCCTTCTCTTATTTGTAAAAACCTGATCATTCATTGAGAGTAATCTTCTCTCTCCAAAACAGTTTTAGCAATTGATATTTTTTGGATGTAGAAATGTGCTAGAAATCTTAAATATCACACAACTGTTAGATATTATCAAATTAAAAATTTAAAAAATAGAGCGAAGAATTATTTGTCTGAAACATCTCGTATCGCGAGACCATAGACGATAAATCATTTACCTTCGAAAATGCGAGATTTAACAAGGCTATAGATCACGCGTGGACGCTTCACGCTCGCGGTTAAAAAGAGGGGGCGGCCAGGGGAGCGAAGAAAAGACGCGAGGTCTATATTCTATGCGTCCGCGCGATTATTTCGAGAAGCCAAGGCGCCGAGACGTGTCCGCGGCTGTGACGGATGCCGCTAACGAGCTCCGCCGACGATTGACAGAATATTCTCAGTACGTAACAGTGAGTATATCTGCGGCGCGTGGAATCTTTGACACTTCGCGAGCCGGCAAGTTCCGCACCGCCGCGCCGCTCTTGCGCCGCGATATCGGGCACGCCTTTGCGCGCGTGCAACGTCTAATATTAAGAAATTATCGCGTGGAAGTATGAACAAGTGTTTGATTGATAACAAAACTGATTGAAAACTCGCCTATTGTTATCTGATTTCGAGCGTAAAAGCGGAAGTATAGTCTTTCCATGAGATTATATGGAAATAACGCACGCGTGCGTTACCGTGTGCAACGCTAAAATCTCGATGTATCTTGCAAGAAGATGTGAAGGATCAGCGAGGTGCCAGACATCCTCGACGCGGATAATGCGCAGGAGGTGTTGAAGTAGGAATGCTAAGTTAAATATACGCGTAGGACGCGGAGGTAGAATAAAAAGTATTCCCTCTCTCGTATCCGACGTGTACACTTTGAGCCCGAAGGAAGCGTAGGAAGGCTCCGGTGCGATATAAAAACCTTCGTTCCCTTTATAACACCCTTCCCTTTTATCCCCGACGCAAAATAATATCGTCCAATGAAAAGGGCGGAAATCCTTGATTTGAGACAAGTGTACCCTCGAGTATCCAAAAAGAATCTCTCCATTTTTTTATTTAATATCAGCGTGATCCTCCCTTCCTCTAACAAAATTTGAATTATAGGTAACTAATTCTACAATTATATAAGCGACGCGGGTTATCTAACTTCAATAGAAAATTTTACGTCGCAATAAATATAGAATATTAAATCCCTGGAAAATAGTTTGTATTCGATTTTATCTTCGTTTAAAATTTCAAACATTTAAAATTCATCTAAAGTGACATATTTACATAAACCGCGTGCATGAGAAAGGCGATAAGTTGTAATAATTACAAAAAGCTAATAGTATAATATATGTAAATAATCATTACGAACATATATATCTTGCACAGTAATTAAGCTGTCGGTTATTATATACTCGAGGAGCATTCAGAAGGTTGTAGAAGCATTTTCCGATCTAGGTACGATAATGTTCTGCTAATGATGACAGTAAGCCATGTTGACTTAACCCGTCGCCGTGATGGACGTTGCAGTATATTAGGAACAGCATTTATGACAGATACGTCACGCGAATATGTCAACCATTTGTAGCGGGAGATTATGTTCGGTGAAGCATAGCTTTAGAATAGGTTTGCCCGTATTACTTTGCAATGAATTTGATACCACTGTTCATTGTCACTTAAAGCCTAAGAATCGCCGGATGCGACTTAACCTTGACTCAACGTTCTAATAATGGACCTCCGACGAATCGGAGTACGATTGGTATCTGACGCTGACCTGGTCGCGCTAAATATTCGAAATACCCTGGCAGGAAGCCTTTCTTATCACTTTTCTTATTTAATACGTTTTCGCACACTTACACTTTGTTATTATGTTTATTATCGATTAGCAACCCACGTGTGCGCCGGGATTGGAGATTAAGAGGACCGACTTGGATCGCTCTCTAGATCTAATCGTGGATCTCTCCTCTGGAAAAGAGTTAGTTGGCGGGTCAATAAATAAAGCGTCAGACGTTCGTGATCCGACGATCGTGAGCCTCTGAGAGGATAAGGATATCATGATTTTCGTGGTCATAAGATTATTCCGAATATCATTTCAGTCATCTACAAACACTATTAATTAATTTCTTTTTTTCCGAGTTAAATGTAAAGAAAAGAAAAATATTAATATCTTATCAAGGCGATGAGCAGTATAATATCAAAGTAATTAGCGATGACTACGTCTCCCTTCTAATTGTCCTTAAGCCTAAATTCTTCCGATTGCGGCCAATATTGTTCGAAGACCGTACGCGACGTTAACGAGACACTCGAGAGAAGGGAGGACTCGGCCAGCCTTTAAATTAAGAGATAACTTCTCGTGGAGGAAGCTACTTGGGTTGCCGGCCCGCCGCCGTCTCGTAGCGGCAACGCTAAAGGAACACGGTCGGCGGCTTTTTGTGGAATCGCGCCGTGGCAACTTTTGCGAGGCCCGCCGTCACGCGAGCTCGGCGAACCGCGCTGCCAATAATAGAGCAATAAAAAAGCTCATTGGTCCGCCGTGTTTCAAAGCGGCGGTAATGGGGCATGAAAGCTGGCGTGTCTTTACGGGAGTTAGGAAGAGACGGCGGAAGAGGAGGAGGAGGAAGCGTGCGCGACGGGGAAAGAAAGGAATGGGACCGAAAGAGAGATGAAAACTCGAGGGTGGTGCGGGACATTCGTCTTCGGAGGCGTTCAGCCGTTTGATAGCAAAACTACCCGACGCACTCTCCTGCGCTCGACTCGAAAAGCCGTAAGAACACCCACCGCTAAGTCCGAAGGCAAACCCTGCGGGACCAATTAACTCTTTCAACCCTCGCAAATATAGCTTCGTTGTATATAGGATAGAAAATCGACAAGTATAAGCGCGGCATATTTGAAATCAACTTGTATCGATACATAAATGTACGATTTAAAATTAATGAAATATTGTTTCCCGCAACGAAGAGTATATACTTCCTTTCGTCTTTAAAGTTATTATGTCACGTTTAACGTTGACGAGAGTAAAACGCTGTAAGACGCTCTTCAACGAATAACTCTAACCATTTTAAAATAATATTTTTTGAAGAAACAAAAATTAAATAACACATATTATTGACCTTCGCGAGCTATTACTCCGATTATCCGGCGCTTTTATTTCTATGTATTAAACGCAATTATCTGTTAATCATTTTAAAAGTGATAATATTTATTTATCGGAGACGTAGGCTTACATAGATTTCTCATAGGCCTTTATTCGCTTCCTATGCCGTGTCTCCTCCGGTCGTCGATCGTAAATCGGTCGTTCGCCGCATTTCTGCAGTCCGCTACCGGGCGAGAGCAAACAAGCGATAAATCAGCACATAAAATGGACCGGCGATCGATGAGTCGACCGGAAGAATAATACTCGGGCGTGCCGCTCGATGATGGCACCGTGCGCGCGTGGTGCCAAGCCGTCTGCTAGTTACCTCGAGAAACGAGAATAAAAATAAATGCGGCCGGTAACGAATTTTAACGACGGCCGAGTCCGAGAAATTGGGTTAGAGACGCGCGATGGCGGAACTATCAAGATTCTATGCGAATTCCAGGCTTTCCCTAGTTGATCTCGACCCTCCTGTCCGATTTACAGTTTCTCGACAATTCGAATTGCGTTCTCTGCGAATCTGTCAACGTATTTCTTGTTAACTTTTCACAGAGGGTTTCGACAGGACTTGTATACCCGCTCCCGTATGGCATAAGTAATTGTATAGCAAATACAATTCAGTTAGCCGTTTACGATGGACTCTCCTGTGGCGCGATTCGTGAAACTCCTCGAGAAACTGTATTTTACGTGAATATTTCGACGCGTAAGTCGGTGCATCGTCGCATAAATGTATGAATAATAAATCTCGAGGACCGTAAGAAGATCGGACGCGCGTCGTCCGCCCCTAGCCGCGGATGAAAATCATCGAGGCGCTCTCGAAGTCACCCACGTGGACTTAACACCAAGTTAAAAATCATCGTCAGCATTCCCGAAGCCGCGGTGAGACGTCAAAGCGCCTCGAGTGGCTCGCGAAAAAGCAAATATTTAACGGGGTAAGGTGAAATTCCACCGAAATTCCTGTTCTCGCGTTAGACAGCTTGGCTACTTCAGAGAACACGCCCTACCGACATCAACCGTCTGTCACACTTACCGGAACATGATACTGAACATAATTGTTTGTAATCTACTTTCACTTACTTATTAATAAAATTATTTGTGGTATAAAATTTTCTCTCTCTTATACTACACGGAGAAAATTTTATATTAAAAATTACTACACGGAAAAAAAAATTTGTTAACTTGACTAAATTTTTCAACTAAATAAAATTTATTTATTTAAATAAACATATAATATATTATATGTTTAAGTTAAATAAATAAATGTTTAAGTTAAATAAATAAAAACTTGAACTGAATAAATTTTATTTAGTTGCAAAATTTAGTCAAGTTAACAAATTTTTTTTTCCGTGTATGTATGGCACAGTAGACCATTGCTGGAATTATAAAAATTTTTACTATGTTATATTAATAATTATTAAACTCATTAGTGAAAAACGTAATAAAAATTTTTATAATTCCAGCAACGATCCACGGCTACTGCGATACATAGCATTTTTAATATAAAATTTTCTCCGTGTAGAGACGTCGAAAAGTAATCTCGTTTTTCTTACTATGGAAAGCTATAGAAAGGCGACTTTTTTCCCAAAGAGAAGATAAGATGTTTTCAGATATGCAATTGAATTTTAAATAACCCCGTTATGTAATAGATTAAGTAATAAATTTTTTAAAATGTTTATCTTTTCTTAAGAAAGAAAAGGACAGTGTCCTTTTTGGCACGAATAATAATGAATTTTTTATTACTGTAACATAATATTCAGTCAGTATCCCCCTCCCCTTGCTCGAATCAAAGCGGAAGGTGATAAATGATTTTGCGGAATAGATTTCTGAAAATCACGGCGTTTTGTTACTCCGATCATTAATCTTTCCATCGCAAGGTTGAATAAGATTTAGCATCGAATTACGTAACGCACAGTTATGAAAAAGATTAACTCTATCACTGTTATGTTTTATCGTAGTTTTATCGTATTTTAATGGGTATGAAGCGAATTAATAAATTAATTATAAACCTACAAAGAATATTAGGTGATCAATTTATTGCAGTAGATAACAATAAGTATAGCGGAGAGGAAGCGTAAATATCACAAAGTTGCCACCTTTCTCACAGGACAGAGGAACGTAATTTTCGTGATATTTCAGTACCGTTAACTCTCATTATTAACCGATCTACTATTCTTTGACACGTCGACAGAGGAACGTACCCGTTAATATACCAACACACCGGTCCGCGCCATTATCGGGGTCTACCCTCCTCTTCTACCTCGCGGTCGACGCTACCCGCGCGGATCATCTATATATCGCGCGGTGACTATTTATACAGTAAGCAAAATGCCTGCCTTCGGTATACTCGTAATTCGAACGAGCGAACGAGGAGGAGCGACGGCTGTCAAGAAGTGAAATACCATCCGGTCCACTTCGCGCGCTCGAGTCCTCCACTCGAGGCCCGAGGCCCCGGGGCCCGGTGTGGCCGGCATTATGAATGAAACCGCGCAAAGCCGGTTCAGTGTGCGGGCCCCGGGGCCCCGGGGCCTCCGGGCCCCGGCAGCTCCGGGTATGCGAGCGAGAGGGGTCCCTCGAAGCCCTCCAGGAGGAGCTCAATGGAACTGAGGGAAAAAAATTCGTGTGGTCATTTTTCGACGGCAACAATAAAAACGCGTCTCCGCGTCCCGCCGCCGCAGCCACCGCCGTCGTCGCCACTTCGACCTGCTCTGCGCGCAGGTTGCTGCGTCACAGGCAGTGACACATCCTGCGGGATTCCTGCGCATCGAGAAGGGCGCAACAATGGAAGACGCGCGGCGACCGGAGAGACGATGACTGGCCTCGTCGTGGAAGACGACTCACGCGCGCACGGCTATTTATGCGATATCATTCGAAGGGGCGACACGGGGCCCGTCGCCCGTAAACAATGCGACCTTACGTCCTCGGAGCGGAGAGCCTCGCGCGGCTCTCGATGGACGTTAACGATCGGCGTCCTCGCGCGATCGGACGCGGAGCAGACGCGCGGTTCGCAGGATCCTCTCGGTCCATGTTATAACAAATTTTGACGATTTTTTACATCGCACTTTAGTCTATATCTCGCATAAAAATCCATGGATCCTTGTTCGAAATCGTTAGATATCGAAGCTCTTGAATTCTCTCGCGTTGTCAAATCATCAGATTCTTAAATTTTTACGTCACTGCCTTGGACGATGATGTAACTTTATCTTCAACAAACGGACAATAAAAGTTCGGCACAATGCGAGGAGGAGTGAATGGCTCTAATTTTATGCCCGATGTGTCTTCTC
Source organism: Aphaenogaster ashmeadi (assembly GCA_003063805.1). Lineage (NCBI taxonomy): Eukaryota > Metazoa > Arthropoda > Insecta > Hymenoptera > Formicidae > Aphaenogaster > Aphaenogaster ashmeadi. The sequence goes on along the minus strand of NJRQ01000158.1, from coordinate 12,328 downwards.
CGGCGTGACTTCACCTTAGCGCGGATCACAAAGGGGTTAGCGTGAACGCGACTAGTCGGCCGATCGGAAGCGCGTCGTCACGGAGGTTCTCGATCGATCACGCGATCCGGGTGCGTGATCCAGGCACGAAACCGAGAGAATCCGACGTCGATCCATCGGTCAAGTCGTTGACAACCCCGATCGGGCGCGAGTGGCGTGTCTGGTGTGTCACGTAAAAAGGCCGTTCTTCTTCCGTAATGCGGGAACGTTACCCGGCCGTCGTTGACAGGGTCTCCTCCCTCCCCCGCCCTTGCACTCGCGCGGCACACGAGCCCTCAAAGACTGGACACGTACGCGGCATTCCACTTTACGAACACATGGCTGAGAATTGTCTACCTATACGCGGCTTGTGCCCTCGCCGCCGCAGCTATCGCGGACGTGTTCCTGAAATCCACACCTAGAATCAACCCCTTAAGTCTCAAGTCCGCGACACCATTCGCGACGGATTTCTTCAGCAAGCTTTGCAGTAAAAAGACGAACCCTTTCGATATCTTAACTCGTTGCCCGCGTTGCGAAACGTGTGTTGTTTTATGTGTTGTTTTAGGTTGAAATAACAAACACGCGCGGTAAATGTTTATATTTCTAACTACATACCTGTATCCCTAGAAAAATAACAATTATTATATAAATTTGCTGGTAAAATAATGTTTTGCTAATCGCAGCGTGAGGGAAGGCTGATTTTTAGGTGACTGACTGGATTATCTTATTAGCGGGATACTGCAGTTGGAATGCCGGATCAGTCCCTCTGATCTCGCGAAGTCGCCATTGAGCTCGCGTTGTCGCGTGCGTCAAACGTGAATACTAATCCCGGACCTATGCGAATCCTAATAAACGAGTAAATAATTTTGGTCACGTTCCATCGATTTCTCCCGAGTCCCGCCACAATGGCCGTCTTCTTAAATGGGATTATATTAAGCTGTTTCACCGATGCTGAATGGCGAGTCAAATGGAGGATCGTCGAGGATGTTTTGGTAGGCACGACTACGTGAGCCAGCGCCGATGGCATTGCCGATGTGCCACCGTGAAGGAGAACAGAGGAGGAGGTGGAAAAAGAAGAAGAGCCAGCAGCAGCAGCAGCAGCAACAGCAGAACAGAGCAGAGCAACAGCAGCATCACCGATGACGGGACACGGCGCGGAGGAAGACAGTTGACAGGTGAATGGTCACGAGCATCTCGCTCGTCCCTCGTCCGGCCAGCTTTCCCACGTCTCGCGAGTCCTCTCCTCCGACGTTCCTTTTTTCCGCGGACGCTCGCTGAACGGAGCCGTCCCTCCTCTCCTCGCCGTCGCGCTATCACGGCCCCCGGATATACACGTGACGTTTACGTCGCGATTCAATGCGCCGGCTTATGTCGCCGACGGTAGTCATTGCGCGCGTCCGCGCGCGGATTTATCGGCATGGAAAATGTTTTTGATTCCGGACTAAAAAAAAAAAAAGAAAAACACGCGCGCGACAAATTCGTCACTTTTAGGCGGCGAATCGCACGCGATTTTTTAACTCGCTGATCCCTGTCCCTCCCTTCGCGTTTCGGGGGCGGTCGCGGACGTCACGAGGTTGACGAGGTGAACGCGCGCTGTACTTAAAATATAATGTAGCAAACGGCACCTAATTCTGACCGAGATTAGGCCGAGTTTCCACGCGCTATTCTGTATGCACGCCGTGCGGAGAGTTAAATTAATTCGTTGGTTGGAGACATATTGCATCGGGGAAATTTTCATTATTCGAATGGACATTTAATCCTGGTTAATAATGACGGAGAAAATTTTTCATTAATTTCTTTTCGTGATACTGCTTTGATCTTTCGAAACACGAACCCCTGAGAATGCAACTGAGAATGAACCTCTGGATACTCGCGTTTTGCGTATATTTCCTGAAACGATATATTTTTCTATTCCACCCCATCTTTTGGTTCTTTGCATTTCAATTGAAATTTATTTGCTCCAATTCTCTCTGCTGATGCAGTAAAAATTATCTGTTTAACTTATTATAACGGCGTAAAAATGTAGAAAATTAATTGCCTCAATCGTGTCTTCCAGCTGAATATCTTCTTCGACTCTAACTAATGAGAAAACGATTTGAAATTTCGCCGCGTATGGAAAACGTATATGAGACCGACGCGGAAATATGAGTTTCAATCGGGCTGCTTTTAATGCACTCTAGACGCAATCTGTCCGGACGGGATTGTTATCTTCGGCAGGGAAAGGGCTCGTCGATCGAGCATTCCAGCGAGCGAGCGTGTCGTTGGATCGCCGGTCTTTGTCGTCGATTTATTTTAGCGGCCGATATTTCCATCCGTGCCGCCGCCGCCGTCGCCGAAATTGGAGGCTGCGAGCCAAAGTCAACACAGAGCGGTTGCACTCTCTCTCTTTCTCTCTCTCTTTTACTCTTCGCCCTCTTCTCTTCCTTTCCCCATCCTCGTCCCCCCTCAACTTTTCATCATCTTTTCACCGTGCGTAAAACTAGACGCAACCCCACAATCCCGAGACAAGGAAAAAAAATTCGGGTCTTTTGCACTTATCAAAATGAAACTTGGGAAAGATTTTTGTGCGCATAATACCAGAAGTTAATATATGTAGCGTAGAAAACTATAAAGATAGAATCATAGAAATTTTCAAAAAAGGAAAGAATAGGAGAGATCGTAGAGTTAATATCCGTTATGTTTGAGAATAATTGGAATGCATGCATCTGTCTTTATTATTAATTTATTATTCATTATAATTACTGAGCACATCGTAATGATTATTTAATTTAAACGTAATGGATGCTGAGTTTAATTTACAACCCTTTTAGTACACCGGATATGGATTTTCAATTTTATTTTCTGTTTACACTAAGCTCATCCTTTCTTGGTTTAGACACGCCTAGTTCAGCTCGTAAGTTTAATCTTCTTTAACGCAGGTATATTAGACAGCAGGTATATTTTTTTCTTATTAAGAATGGTAAAATAAGAATACCTTTTTAACGTACGAAAAATTTTACAAAGAAAAAGTATTCATTCTCTTGATGTTAGAATAAATTTTCTGTCAGTTGCAGTCAGGAGGAAGAAAAAATTGGCGACATCTGGAGACGCGCCACGATCGTCTTGACGCCGCCGTCGGAAACGAGATTTTTACGAGATTCGACGTGATCCCGTCGATTCCAAGCCAACGGAGCGGACTACGCTCGTCCTTGCTTACGTTCGTAACAGGCGGAAACTCGTATAAGTTCCCTTGCGCAGAGCGAAGTATCGAGGCATAATCCTGAATAAATGTAGCACGTTAGCCCGTGAACTTTTTCACAGACTCCCGAATTAAAGATCACACGTGTAACGCTTGCCTTCGTACGTAAAACAGTGAAGTTACAAATGCGACGGATCTAGAATTGCCAGTTTGGAATCCTGATTTTATAATCGCGTTTTATAATCTTACAGTGTTTGTGTAAGAAGAAGATTCTTTATATGTCACACTTTGCGGAGAGACGGGAAGACTCATTCTTTAAATTTCTCATAGGAATGCACATTAATTAGCATTCGCGTCCAGACAAAATATCTTTGTAATTCATCAAGTACAAATCAGAGTAGCCATCCTCTTTCCCGATACCGGCTACACTGTCGAGGATCACTCGAACCGTTCGTCGAATGGTTTCGACGATTAGATAGAATTATCTACGGTGATTTCGCGGGTTCGACGCTTGCGTTTATACTCAGGTCTGGGCGCATAGCTTCGCTGTGTTAGATGGGCCAACATAAGCAAACTTCTCGAGACGAGGCACATGTGGCCAACAATGGGTCGGGTAGAGCGCTGGTGGTTACATGTGTAACGTAAGATAAGGACCGGAAACGGATGCCGCGCGAAGTATAGAGACAAAGGTCGTGGCCACATCACGGCACGACCTGGCAGACTCTCGGAGCCTGGCGAGAATTTCCCGTTTTAAAGGAACCGATAATGAATCGTCCTTTCACCCGCGGACCTACCGACACGTCTCCTTTGTTGCGCTCCTTATGGTATCAATTGAACTTGTGGCAAACTAAGAACTGTTCCGACAAGTGTCACAATAAGTAAATAATATCGATGTCGTGAAATTTTCTAAGTTCGGTCATGTTTCGTCGCCTGGGAACGAATGATAATAAATGTTCTGCTCAATTGCTTTTCAACATTCTAAATATGTTTTAAGTGTCGTGTGTAAACCGAATACTGCCTGCTGAGCATTTCTATTATGTTAATGCATTTTATTGTGATAAGAAACAATTAAGTGCTTGAGACTTTTCAATGTCTTATGTATGTTTACTTATCAAAGAAAAGAATATTTCTGAAAAATGTATAATAAAGAGATACCTAATGTAGAAATAGATTCTTAAAATGACATTTTTAATATAGCGTAACAAATGCGTCAAAAATCGTAAATATTATTTTCAGCAGTGAGTTTTATTTTCCGTAATTTTTATGATGAACTTGATTTAATTCAATTAATTAAATTTGAAATTTAATTAAAAACCGCGTAATTTTTCTGGAATTATTGAGATAGAAAACGGGATTATTAGGGATGATATGAATGGATACACAGGCTATAACGCGACGCATCTCGGAAGATCTCGAGATTAGAAAGCATCTTTAACGATATCCCTCCTTCTAATCCGATACTTCGCAGCTTTCCATGATTCTCGACTCTGACAGACGGTTCTGTATTCGGATATCGGGTTATGGGCTCGCACCAGGCCTCGTTTTCTAACGTGCACACGCGTTTATTTCTGTGTGAATGTGCTCGCGTGCGTTTTGTCATATAAAGGTAGCATTGTGCCTCGAACTTCGAACAAAAAATAAAAACTTTAAGAGTAAATTATCCCAAAAAGGATAACACACTATCTTTTTAAATATAGTTGCACGGAATTTATATTATCCTACTCCGCTCTATCTTTCTAAATCATTCCAAAATAAATCTCGCCTTATATTCTACGTTTTCGCAAAATATATGTACATATATAATGAGATCATATGATAAAACATGATTCTTTTTTGATCAAGTTTGTCAAGAAAATTCTTCAAAGAACTATTTCTTTGGGAAAAGAAGACGGATAATCGAAGGAAGATATATTTTGTACCTAAATCCCAGGGCAGCTTCTATCGATGTAATTAATTTCATATTAGATTATTTTTTCTTTTTTATCTATTACAGCTCCATTGAACAAAAATGTCGAATTTGTGTCAATATCAACATAAACCAAAATCAATCTGAGGAAGTACTAATCCGACAATTTCCGGCGTCTATTGTGCTAAAATTCAACCTCGAACAATAATATCGAATTTGCGTTGACATCGATGTTAATCGAGTTTCTAATCGCATCGAAATCTTTCTCGGGGAGTGCTAATCCGACAGTTTCCGGCTGCTTTGTATTCAACTTTCGTTATGCTAAAATTCGGTCACGTTCGGATGAAAGGTAAAGAAAGTAAAGAAAGGCGCAGGGTGAGTTGTAACGACCACCCATGATACGGGCATTAGGACCAAAGGCTTACCGTCGGAAGTGCCAAAACATGGAAAAGAATGGCTTGGCTTCGACCAGTATAATGGGGTAGTGAAAGATGTAAAGATGTAAAGAATGACGAAACTTTTCTTTCGGACAAAGAAACTTAAGCGGTAAAATTTAAACAGTAAATGGAACGAAATCATCATCACAAATTAAAAAAAAATCAAAGCTGTCGTTTTGAAATTTTCAGCTGTGCATGTGTGAGAGAGAGAGAGAGGGAGAGAGAGAGAGAGAGAGAGAGGAGGAGGGGTAGAGGGGGAAAGAGAAATAAACTCGTAAATTAACCTTTTATCTAAGAAACTATAACATTGATTGAAGGATGCACTCATTATTGAAAATCCATTAAATGTGTCGTTGGACTGGTAACGAGGCAACTAACAAGATTCGGTAAGACTATACATAAGAGATTTAATTTTTTTCGAAAAATAAATAATCATGTTCGTTTATTTGTAATCTTTCTCTCTATAATCCCTTATAATTTTTCAGCAAAATTAGGCCCTGCGCATAATGGAGGAATATTAGATATATATTAGGAATAGGAATTAAAATTTTAGAATCAGTTTTCTCAATGAATATTGAACGTAATGCACAATGGATATTAATAAGATATGACATAAATGTGTTATACGAAACACAACATAACTTATTATTTATCTATAGTGTTCATTGAGGAAACTGATTCTAAAATTTTAATTCCTATTCCTAATACCTAATATTCCTCCATTGTGCGCAGGGCCTTACGATGATTTTATATTACCAATAATCAGAGCAGCTTTAACATATAATGCAATGGCGGCTTCCTAGCAATTAAAATGATAGCGTTACTGACATAATTAGCACAGCATTACTGATTACTCAATATAATTGCGAAAAGAACCTAGAATTCTTTAAATTTTTAATTATTGAATTTTAAATTTAATTCATTGTATAATGCATTATTTTGTTTATTTCCGACAAACGGTATCTATCATCGCTGATGCTGTAATTAAATCAAGATAAAAATTTTATTTTTACAAGATCGCGATAGAAAGGTCACGATCGACTTTCGTATTTCGATACGATATTAATTAGGACTTCTTCGAATTCGCTTTGATGTGCCAAGTAACGAGATATTCTTCGCGCACAGTCCCATATAAAGGTCTCATAAAATAGAAACTGGCGGCCATAACGCTCGCGATCATGGCTTCGAGCTGCCTCTCGGTTCGAGCATAATAATCGCGTAGGCGTTACGTGAAAGGCGCGTGCACTCGAAGCTTCCTGTTAACGAGGCCGTCGTGTAGCCGCCAAGCGAAGTCGATGCACAAAATTGCATTTCACCCATTAGCGCGATGTAATCTATATCGACCTTAAAAAGAGAAAGAATATGTGACACATACAGTAGCGCTCAAAAGTCTTTTGACAATCAGTTTT
>NJRQ01000157.1:422961-446101 GCA_003063805.1 Aphaenogaster ashmeadi | reverse complement strand
TAAAATTTTTAGATATTTCGGCAAAACCACTCTTTCCGTGTACTTTTAAATATTACTTCTCCTCGGATACCTTGCATAAGTTACCTCGTACGCGACATGCGTCAGTTGTAGCTTACCGACAAAAATAATTAATGCTTACGTCGATTAGTTTGCAACGGAGGAAAGCGAATCAAAAGTGGCGTTGCGTTTCTTAAGGCAATTTTAGAAAAACGTTCCTTCGAACGTTCGTTCGCCGGAGACTGTGATAGAGAAATTATGCAAGAATAGTGATGAAACTTCGCAATCGACTCCTTTTCTTTTGTTTTTATCCGACGGAGACATCGATCATGGTTCAGCGTTGTTTCAGCAATGTCACTGCATCCGCAACTTAGTTTCGTAAGAGATAAATCGTTAATTATACCTTCGCTGATAGCATAATTACGACATCGCGCTGATAAATACTCAATAAATTTTTTACGGATGACATAAATTCATGCTGATCGCATCATTTATTTTACTAAATACACATAATAGACATGTATGCCTACAAATCCAAGAAATACATTTGATGATATATCTATCCTAATCACAAGTTCTTTAAATGTTTCTAAAATGTTATAATTTTTATTTCATAAAATAAAGCATTTTTTATAATTATTTATTTGCAATTTTCGAATAATCTGTTCGATATTCTATTTTAAGTTTATAAAGTAGAATATCGAACAGATTATTCGAAAATTGTATATATTGCGCGAACAGTTTTGCAGTAATTAATGCGTATATATATGAGACATAGATAAAAGTTAAGCAGCTCGGCGCGATAAGAATATAGTTCAGTGTGGGTAACACAATTTTCTAGAGCCGAAGAATTCGTGGCACAATGACTACCTCCATCCCAGTGAGAAATGACTAATTGAAATTCATCGAATCGACATTGAATCGACGTCGAAATCATCGAAATTACATCAAATTTGATGTAATTTCGATATTTTCGACGTCGATTCGATGAATCATTTCTCACTGGGATATACACACTTTTATATCCACGGTAAAAGTGGCCCGCGTTCGAATTATACCGGGTGGCCCGAAACAACATTGATAATAATCGTGTATCGTTTTATTTAATTAATTCACAGGAGCAAATTTTATTCTCCTAGATTTCTTTTCTTATTTCCTTCTTATAAAAAATATGCTGTTAAAAGACAAAAACAAATCTATTATATTGAATTTTTAGTGTTAAATCTATATCTATATCTATACTTCATTTCTCTCGCGTCTCCCCCTCCTTTCTCTCTCTCTCTCACTCTTTCTCTAATAACGAAAATAAACGTACGTAATCAAGACCTTCTAAACCTTCCAAACAGAAACTCCTTAAAATGAGGTTCCCCCACTACTTTACATCTACCACTCGACCACGCATGCGTAGACTAAAAATGAGGTTATGTGCACGCGTGGTCACACGATCTTTACATTTTGCGCACGTATTCTTAGAAAAACATTGAGGATAGAGAATTCGTTCGGTTCCCAAAAAATTAGACTTTCGATTTCCAAAAAATGACGTAATACACCTCCGCTTACATTTCGTTCGCGGTGCGGCACGTTTGGATGACGTTTCAGTTCAGGCGCGTTGGCAGCGTTGTGCGCGCGCAGCATTCCGGCGACGCTCGGCGCTCAGTCGGTGTCGAGCCGCCGAGCCGAGCGGATCGAAGCCGAGCCAGTAGTCCCGTGAGGCGTGAGGGTTAGTCGCGTGTTGCGTGCGCGCGGGTCTGTCGCGGGGGGCGTATCTCGACGGGAAGTCAGTCACAGGAGCGGACGCAAGATGAGCGGGTTGCTGAAGCTGTCGGCGTCGTTGCTGCCGCGGAGCTTGCCCGGAGCGGCGACGCTGGTGAGAAGAGAACCGGATCTAGCACGACGCTCGCAATTCGAACAATAGAGGCTTCGTCCCCGTCCACGCGGATTTTCCACCCCGCGGCGAAGCGCGGCCGGCCGCGTTTTCCCCGCGAGAAAACGGAAGCGATCGCGGCGCGAGGGTCGGCCCTTTCGCGGCCACGGGACCGGAACGCGAATCCGACGGCGGAACTAGATCGGTTTCGGACACACCTGGCCTAGAAAACCTCGCGCCATCTTAAAGGAAGGAAAAAGAAATCCTCGGCCGTTATTCGGCTCTACCGGGCCTTTACCTTCGTGACGCAGGTCAGGGTCGCGCCGGGTTCGCGTCCGCGGTCGGTCCCGCGGATCCTCCGGCCCGTTATGTAATTTTTTATTCACCGTCCCCGCCGGTCCGGTGGTGAGGTGCACGACGCGGCGGCGGATCAATTACGTAAGGTGCGCGCGACCGACGAATAAATACGCGCGCCCGGAAACGCGGTCCGCGTCCCGCCGCCGCGCCGCGCGCGGTAAAAAACGCGGCGGCATCCCCTCGGCTTCCCACCAGTCCCACCGCCGGCGCCGAGGCGAGGGAATCCCGCCCTCTCCGCTCGTTCCCGGAGAGATCCCGCCGGCGCGCCGGGGTAGAACGGATCCCGTACGTCTATTTCCATATGCTCGGCCTCGGCCGCGTCGGCCAACGGGGGCTGCACGGTGCACCGCGTCTAACGGTGCACGCTCGATGGCTCGATAGCGTATCCCGAGTCGAGATACACTTTTACGGCGTTTCGGCGTCGATGTCGATTAGTTTGAGCGCCGAGCGAGGTATCGATATATATCCGCAAGGTACTGCCGGATTTGAAAGGACGGGCGGGCGACGTCGACGCGATTTTGCCGCAGGATTAGTGTTCATTTCCACCAATGTAGATTAACTTCAATCTCGGTTTAACTTGCTCTTTATCTCTTTCCAATTCTTAGAACTGGTAAGAGATAAAGAGTACGTTAAACCGAGGTTAAAGTTAATCTACATTGGAAATGGACGTAGACCTGTTTTTTTTAGCTGAACTTCTTGCATAGGCCGGTATTCATAGTCCGTTCTTATTTCAAAACCGTCTTAAGTAACGTCTTAAGTAACGGACTATGAATACGGCTCTGTGATTGGTTTATGACATCTTAAGATTGTAGTACAGACTTAAGTAGAAACTTGAGTAATAACTTAAGTAACTGATGTAAGTACAAACTTAAGATGATCTTAAATATAAGAACGGACTATGAATACTTCATCTTTTCTCTTTTTCTGTCTAACGTGGAGAGAAAAAGAGGAAAGATGAACTGTGCAACAAGTTCAGCTAAAAAGAACAGGTCTATTATTTCGACAAGATCTCGTACGGTTCGGCGAGAGACATTAGAAACGTTCGCGTCGATATTAATTAACAAGTTGATACGCCATGGGCCATTGATGGCCCACATTGGACTATTTCCATTCAACGTATTATGAATTTATTCGGAAACAATTCTGTTTGGAATGATAGTCACTTGCCCTATACTTATTCTTGTCCTTTCTGTGGGCCGTGGCACACAGAAAAACGTGAGCAGTAAGACGTAAGCAGTAAGGAAATCGACATTTTTTAAATTTGCTATTATTTACGTTATTGCCTTACTACTTGATTGTGATTGGTCGATTTACTTATTGCTTACGTCTTCTACGTTTTCATATGCGCCACTGGCTTTACCTTTTATTTTTTCGAATCATTCCGAATGGAAACGTTTCCGAATAGATTTATAATATATAAAACGGCCCAGTCTCTAAATTCTGTAACTTTTAACGATAGTGTCGTTATCGTTACGTTGTCGTTGCGCAGTTTTTTAAATCATGACCACGTTTACACCTGTCTCTTATACACATCTAGATGTGTATAAGAGACAGGGTGTGATAGAGAGTTTTTGCAATACCGTCTTTTAGATACGGTGAACGCTAAAATCACGTTATTGGGTCGAAAGACCAATTACGTTATTGGGTCGACCCAATAACGTGATTTTAGCGTTCACCGTATCTAAAAGACGGTATTGCAAAAACTCTCTAATATATGATTAAAAAACTGCGTTAAAAACTGTCGTTAAAAATTACAGAATTAAGCTTCAGGCCATTTGCGCATATCGTACGTTGCCTCTTCCTCGATATAATATTGATTTTTGTAGTCATAAATATTATTATAATATAAAACAGTGAATTTATTATATTAATAAAATGTGGCCAGTTTTGGGTCGATTTAAACTAAACAATTCTGTTAAATTATTACTGGCGATACTAGAAATTTATTTATATATTCTATTATAAAATATATCTTATAAAGATATAGAATAAATGTGGTAACGTGGGTAGTCGTTGGCCCAAGCGGCGTGAATAGAAAGTCGCATAAAATTGGCGCGGCGCTCAACGCGTTAATTGCTTTCGCTCATTCGTCGTTCGAGATTAGATTTGACTATTTTTTTAAGACACAGATGCAGTTACGCGATACGAAAACTGATAGCGCGAACGTTCGCGCAGCCAGCGAGATAAACGTGAGGACACACCTGGCGAAATTTCGCATCGCGCCTCGATTGATAACGAACTTTACTTTCACAACTTTTTCGTTATCAATCGAACATACTTTCATACTTCGTTTATGGATCTTCAGCGATTTTCGAGAAAAATTTTATGCCGGAGTGAACGAGCAAAATTTATCGCCTACGAAATATATTTACGATCGTCACGGAATAGCGCCGAGCGCTCTTATCGAGATTGTTATCCCGGTAGCGAAATTATGTGCGCGGTCGAGAGCGTTTTATTAAAAAGATAATAAAGTTTATATCTCTGGGAAATACTGCCGTTATTTTAAACGACATGCCTCCGCGGTATCTCGCAGTCTTTAACGGTTGATTGCATCAACATGGATCTGCCACCGAATTTTTAGGCAAATATTTGAACGACGAAGATACCTTGCTTCCAACTCGGAACGGAATTGAGACTGCGTTAAAAAATCAGCCGAATCGAATTTTTTTTTACATTTCCAAGATAAAATTCGTCAACGCGAAATATTTCAGATCGAGAGTTTTGTATTTTGGTAAAGCGATGTTGAATTATTCATTTTCCCCGAGAAAACACCGAAAGGTACTGATATCGCTGTGCGATCTTAAAATCAAACGGAAATGTGTCTTTTATTTTATCTTTGAGTACTAGCAATTTTAAGCTGACAATAAGGCATGGAAAATTATTGTTCTCTGCTTCCCGAGCGATACTTAACATTGATGCGCTATTAATTATTTTACAGCAGCGAAGAAACTCGTTGCGCAATCTATATTTCTTTCCCGGCGAGACTAATTAACTACAATGTAACTACAAAGCGTTTGTAGGGATACGCTTGTTAAATTGCTTCGGTATAAAAGAACGGTATAAAAATATGCATATTATATCAGCTTTCCGTGAACTGCGAATCAGCATTCAGTATTACAAGTATCTACAATCGCCATTCATCTAATGCCTATCTTTTTATATTGACTGTGTCATGATACTTCCATTTTTTATATCTTGAAAGGAATTTGCAGATTTTTGTCATACGACAAAAACATTTTGCAATATTCTCGCAATATTTGCACGATTGATCATGGAATGCGGCGTAAAATCTTTTCTGTAAATAATATAAAATTATTCAATTATATACTATATTATACAATTATATTTAATTATATATAATATGTAATCTATACAAAAATGAGGACACATATGTTTTATCTATATTGATGATGCTTGTCTCCATATGGTTTCATAAATAGAATCTGTCGAATTGAACATATACGATACACGCGTACATATGTATGTACACGCAATCGCAGATGCATATCCGTGACTCATTATAAATAACGACGCGTCCACGTGATACCTTACCTAACAATTTGCTCTCAAATCCTAGAGGAAGTAATTGAACCTTCCTCAGCAACAATGTATTAAGAGTTCACAGTAGGAAGCTGCGAACTAGACATCATTATTATTTTCTTTTATTCCGCCCGGTATATCGCTACCTTAGAGATTCTTTGATCTGCTCCAATAAAATTCGAATTTCATATTACATCGCGCGCGCGCGTACATTCTAATGTATTTTTTTATTATACTATAATATAATTTTTTTATTATGCAGGGATAGACAAAGTAATGTGAATACCTGAGAAGTACACTACTTGTTTTATTAATAATGTTGGCCTATTATTTATCTTTAATATAAATTCTATCCTTGTTGTGTACTGAGAGAAAAATTTACTAAATTTCAATAAATGTTTTCTCCAATAGTACTAATGAAGTATTCTTTTGAATTCAGTAAATATTTTATTAGGTTTAGAAAATTTGTTTTCAATTGGATGAATATTTTTTTCATTCGAAAAATATTAACTGAATTCAAAAAAATACTTCATTAGTACTATTGGAGAAAACATTTATTGAAATTTAGTAAATTTTTCTCTCAGTGTGGAATAGAGGCTACGGTCCACTTGATGCTACAAATGCTTCGAAGCATTTTTTGATTGGTTAATTAGTAAAATTCCTCGTAAAATTCTTTCTTCTGATTTGTCAAGCAAATGCTTCGAAGCATTTGTAGCGTCAAGTGGACTGCACCCAGTCATACAATGCTTGAATAGCCACTAGTGGAATGTTATACTATTCTTTTATCAGAACATCTTTTAATTATTTATATATTAATAAAATTAAGTAGTGTTTTTCTAAAGTACACATTTTACATTAAATAGTGTATTTCCAAAGTTCACATTTTGTCCACGTATCTTTGAATTTTATATCACAAAATTTTACGAGACGTGGAAGTTATACAGCCAGAGCTGTTACGTTAGTTAAGTAATCTAGTAGGTGAATTGGTTAATATATATATATATATAAGCGCGTTCATTGTAATCTTAGAGTTTGTACAGTGCGATTCGCTTTCCCTTGGTATCTCCGCTTCGCTTCCGTTTCGCAGAACAAGCTGGGACTGCCGCTTCTCCTCGGCAACCGCAAGCTTCACCACACGCCGGACCGAACGGCCAAGATCTCCGACGAGATCTCCAAGCAGTACCCGTTGGTGGACCACACGTATGACGCAGTGGTGGTGGGAGCCGGCGGTGCCGGTCTACGAGCGGCCTACGGCCTCGTGGCCGAGGGCTTCAAAACCGCGGTGATCACCAAGTTGTTCCCGACAAGGTCGCACACGGTCGCCGCCCAGGGCGGTATCAATGCCGCCCTAGGTAACATGGAGGAGGATAACTGGCAGTGGCACATGTACGACACCGTCAAAGGCTCGGACTGGCTAGGCGACCAGGATGCCATTCACTACATGACCCGCGAGGCACCGAAGGCCGTCATCGAGCTGGAGAACTGTGGCATGCCCTTTAGCCGCACTACTGATGGTAAGTGAGAATGGAGATAAGATAAATAAATAAATTATTTTTTTATATTAAATATAAAGTTAGGTCGAACAAAGAGATTAATAAATTAAATATAATATTATATAGATATTATATTATATATAATAGTTATATAACATTATATATTATATATTATATGGATATTATATATATTGTATATATTATAATATTATATATTTATTCTTTTTTTTCTCTCTGTTACACACACATTATATATTATAATATTGTATAATATTATATTGTATAATATTATATTATATTATAATATTATATTATATTATATAATATATTATATTATTATAATATAATATATTGTATAATATTATATTATATAATATTATATAATATATTATATTATTATAATATAATATAATATATTATATATAATAAAGCTTTTATTATATATAATAAAAGCTTAAAGAAGATCAAAGAAGGTTGAAAAAATTGTATGATATAAAATCAAGACGGATTCCGCCATATAGAAGAGCCTATTAGAGCCCAAGCGTAATTGTAAAGATCTATAAATAAATGCAATGATTTAAAAAATAGGGAGAGTTGCAAGAAAACATAGAAATAGCGGTTAAAAAGAATAAATCTAAAATTAAACCTGGTTTTTTTTTGAGATCTTAGACTTTATTCAAATTTCAAAACGATACGATCAAGGACTAATATCAGGACACGTAATCGAAGTAAATTGTTTCGTGCATATATTTCTTGACATTCTTCCATCAGTTTAATTAACATCAGTTTAATTGACATCTAAGAACTTAGGTCTGAAACATCCTCGCTGGTCATAGTCGCGCCTGTTCCTGACGTTGCAGAATCTGATTCCACGTCGGAATCGTCTATCTTGCTTCTGGTGCGCCTTCTTTCTTTTCTTCCCTGAAACACACACGTAAACAGCATACATACGTTATCATATCACAGTAACATACGTTATCTAAGAATTATGATAGATTACGTAAATTATATAGTTAGTAAAACGACTAAGAGCTTTAATTTTGCTTTCCTCAGATGTCACGTATATATGTTAAATATATATATTAAGCTTTTTTTATGAATTATTTACGTATAATTAACTTGATATATTAATAATTTAATGACAATTTTTTGATAATTTAATAATTTAAGATTTAAGGAAATACATAGAAACATTATAGGATTTTAATTTTGTTCCGAAAAATACGGGGAGTTAGTGAAAACTTATTTAACGAACCTTTTGTTCTTTCTTTTTCTGGTCCCTTTGACTCTCGGATTTCTTCGACGTGTCGCTGCTATTAGGCTTGTTCTGTTGTGTGCTCTTATTGTTCTGTTGTGTGCTCTTATTGTTCTGTTGTGACTGTTGCTGCGCCAACTTGGCCGCTTCCACATAGGGCATCTTCTCCGCGGACGACATTCGTCGCCACGTTTGTCCCCCGAGGCGAAACAGATCTTTGCCCTTCACCTCATTGTAATTCTGTAATTCGACAGTTTCGTTTACATAATGCTCGCATATATTATCCCTGTCATCTTTGCGATTCGTTACCTGGCTAAAATCTTGCATAAAATTCAGAAAGGCATTTGCGCTTCTCCATTGCCTCCTCCGTAAAGGCTTGCTTGATCTTGACCTTGATCTTGATCGCGAGCGGGATGGCCTTCTGTCGTGTTGCCTAGAGTCTGTTCTGTCCACAAATATATGCATCGTACAATTATTATAAATGGAAAATAACGACCAGTCGTAATTATGCAAACAATATGGATTTTCCAAAATTTGGTCAAATCTGTTATTTTTGTTTATAATACGCAATATGTTAAAATAGATGCAGCTTATATATGTAGGGCAGCAATCTGGAGGTGTTATCTGTTATATATTACGTCTAATTTAATTATCACGTCGATTGTGTTTACATAACTCACTCGTCTCGCGTGCGTTTATGGCTGGAGGGGGGTCTTGATATATGTTGGTACTGATTATCAGAACCTCTTTCCTGTTGCCCTGCAATCCCATCCTCTTCTATGCCTCCCGCTACTTCGTTATTTTCTTCTCTTCTATTGTCGTCTTCCATGATTTAACAATGATACTAAAAAAGTGTATTTGTCCTATCAATATGCATCAATGCATTCTTATTCATGGAGAAGAAGTAATTGTAAGAAGCAAGAATTTGTCCTCGCAATCGAGAAAATAAAATCGCGAATTTTTCGAAATACCGTCTACCGTGGAAATAACAAATGTCATTATTCGGTTGCCAGGTAGTTGAAGATTGTCGCTTATCATCAGACTTGAGTCTTGAATGCCGCACAATTCTCTTTTTCTAATATATTCATTACGGTCTATAAGATTCTCGGGGTTAAATGTAAAACAGGGAGTTATGAACTATATTTAAATGTAAAACAGAGAGTTATATGAACTATATTAGATATCTAGAGGATCCTTAAAATTCTATCCATCATGTATTAATCATCTGATTCGTGATAAATAGGTCTAGCTTTGAAATTATTGTGGCCTAAATCTATTATTTGTGATATATTTATATAATATATTACATAATATATAATATTGTGATATATTTAATAAAGCATCCTTATATGCTTCACATTTAAATCTCTAAGGATTTAAGATAGGAGTTTTGAAAATTTTCTACAGTATTATCATAATAATATTAATAAAAATAAATAAATAGGGTAGATGCACCATTTGTGGCCACATTAAGGCCATTTGTGGCCACACAGTTCTTTGCATATAAAGAATAAATTTAACCTAATCTGCCTGTCTGTATGATCAACAAAAATGCTTGCAGAATAAAGTTCTCTCGATTGTTACGCGCTACACCCAACTTGAAAGTAAAAAAATTACGAAAATCGCGAAAGTGGCCAAAACCGACGCAGTGGCCACAACCGGTACATCTACCCTACCATCCATTATAATTAATAAAAATTAATTCATCTTTGTTCTTTTCTATCAGGCAAGATCTATCAACGTGCCTTCGGCGGTCAGTCTCTTAAGTTCGGCAAGGGTGGCCAAGCTCACCGATGCTGTTGCGTGGCCGACAGGACCGGCCACTCGTTGCTGCACACACTCTACGGCCAGTCGCTGAGCTACGATTGCAACTACTTCGTCGAGTATTTCGCCCTCGATTTGCTGATGGAAGGCGGCGAATGCCGAGGTGTGATCGCGCTCTGTCTGGAAGACGGGACGCTGCATCGCTTCCACGCCAAGAACACGGTGCTCGCCACCGGCGGCTACGGGCGCGCCTACTTCTCCTGCACATCTGCGCATACCTGCACCGGGGATGGCACCGCTATGGTCTCCAGGGCTAATCTGCCCAATCAGGACCTGGAGTTTGTACAATTTCATCCTACAGGTACATACTTAATACCTAATCAGAATCAATTTCACAATCACATTATTGCTGTAATGTAACACCGAAATGCCTTTAAGTAATTGGAATTTGAGGTATTTCGGTGAGTCTTACAAATTGGCAACAATAGAAGTGACACTTAATTGATAAGAAATTAAATATTGAAACTTTTTTGAGTGCTTCTTAATTAATGAAATAAATCTTCAATGTTCAAGTACGATTATTTTCAAACATTCTATGTATGATACGAAGGACTAATTATGCACTTCCTTGATTTGCACGAATCAACAAACACTGTATTCATTTCAGGTATTTACGGCGCTGGATGTCTGATCACAGAAGGCAGCCGCGGCGAAGGCGGTTATCTGATAAACAGCGAGGGCGAGAGGTTCATGGAGCGTTATGCGCCGGTAGCGAAGGATCTTGCATCGCGAGACGTAGTGTCTAGATCTATGACAATGGAGATTAGAGAGGGCAGGTGAGTCATCGGCCGGTAAAGGCGCGTCTTTTGTCGCGTCTTTGGAAATATTCGTGGTAAATATAGTCCCTTTTCTTTGCTTAGAGGCGTCGGACCGGAGAAGGATCACATTTACTTGCAATTACATCACCTGCCACCTGAACAGCTGGCCGCTCGGCTGCCAGGGATTTCGGAAACGGCGATGATATTCGCCGGCGTCGACGTGACTCGGGAACCCATCCCCGTCATACCTACCGTCCATTACAATATGGGTACGTGAATACAATTAACTAAAGTGTTGAGAGACTATCAATGCCTCTAATCAACATTAACTTTAATGACGACCTTCGGACTGAAAGAATATAGTTAATCGTGAATTTTTACAATTATATTCTTTATTGAAATATTGTTGAGAAATATTATTTGTGCGCAGATTATATGCGCATAGCAATCAGTGTGTCAATAAAAAATGAAATTTTTCCTTTGCAATGAAAGTAGAACTCCATTAAAATAGCTGTTGTCATGCGATGAGTTTTCCTTTACATTAATATTCTGTATGATGATTTCAGTTGGAAACCCTGACATTATTTACGATGACGCCATCGGAGTCATCACTGTTCAGCTTTTTCTTAGCAAAATAATATTTTGATAAAATAGTTTATCGAATGCGACACACACACACACACACGCACACACAAATTAATTCTTTAATGAGATTCACCACAAACAGTTTTGTTCTACTCGCAGAAATTTCCGTAATTCTATAGAAGAGATTAGTTTAGTAACATTATACTGACAATTGCAGGAGGTGTGCCGACGAATTACAAAGGTCAAGTGTTGACCAGAGAAAACAATCAGGACAAAGTAGTACCTGGCTTATATGCATGCGGCGAGTCAGCTTGCGCGTCCGTTCACGGTGCTAATCGACTGGGTGCCAACTCTCTATTGGATTTAGTCGTATTCGGACGTGCTTGTGCTAAAACTATCGCTCAAGAGAACAAACCTGGCGAAGCAATCGGACCTCTGAAACCTGTAAGTTTATGCTATTTTAGATATAAGCTCTCTATGAGCGTTTTATATATAAGCTACATTTGATTTTTATTATAAAATAAATCTAAAATGTCTTGTGTCTTGCTTATGTGTTTTAGAACGCCGGTGATGCGACAGTAGCTAATTTAGACTGGGTCAGAAACGCTAACGGTTCTATCTCCACCGCGGAATTGAGGCTGACTATGCAAAAAACTATGCAAACGCACGCAGCAGTCTTCAGAGACGCTGAAAGCTTGCAACAAGGTAAAAAAGAAGACCATTGCCGTTTCACTTGCACACAATCGTGCATCGAATTTACGAATGTCATGTAACAAGGATTGAAAACGTTATTATGTACTTTTTTCCACAGGCTGTCGGAAGATGACCGACCTCTACAAGAAAATGGACGAGCTAAAGGTCGCGGACAAGTCTTTAATATGGAACTCCGATTTGATAGAGACGCTTGAGCTGCAAAATCTCATGGTCAATGCGATGCAGACCATCGTTGGGGCGGAGAACAGGAAGGAGAGTCGTGGCGCGCATGCTCGTGAGGATTTCAAACAGAGGATCGACGAGTACGACTATAGTAAACCGATCGAGAATCAGCAGCCGAAACCATTCGATCAACATTGGAGGAAACACACGTTGTTGAAGATCAATCCGCGAACAGGAGAGGTATTTTTTATTCGTTATTTGTATATAGCAGAGATAGAGATACTAGTATTCTGAAATTATTGTGTCTACAAATAATCTTTTTCTCATTTCCTGAATTTGTACTTTCTGATGTTCATATTAATTAGTAGGCTTTTTTATCATAATTCTTCATCTTAATATTTTCAATCGATAACTTCTGTATTCCACAACTTCTAATCTTGTTTCATTTATTTTTAAGGTGTCTCTCGACTTTAGACCGGTGATCGATGTTACGCTCGATCAACAGGAATGTGCGACAGTTCCGCCCGCGATTCGTTCCTACTAGATTAATTCTACAAATGGACAATATTAAAATCCATCGCTCTAGGGCTCTCATCAATCGCCATCGAATTTCGGTCTCAGCGCAATTCTCGATCGCAGCCTAATATTGAGCATTACTTAGACCGAGATTAGCGCAAAGAAATCGTCGCCACGACGGTCTTTGCGCTAGAGTTACTGTTGCGCAGCAAACCTGTTAATTAATTTATTTCACACACACATACATACACACACGAACATCATCATGCACCAAAGTTGATTCTTGTCACTCGCTTGCGAGTCGCGCGAGCAGGATTAAGTAGGATACCGGTGCTGAGATTATTGTCCTCTCGTCTACGTGAGGGAGTACGCTCGATCTCGCTCAGCGGAATCGGTACTCAGTTCAACAAGTAATAGTCGAAACTAGAACAGTTCGCAGTAACAGAAAGAGGTCCGTATATAGAACACGAACCTTTTCGGGAAATGCGTTTTCTCTCCTGTAATATAGTACAACGTATCCGGTTACGACATGTTCTCATTGCGCTCAGGCTACAGTACAACGTACTCTCGCGTGCAGTGATAGCATGCATTCAGTGATAGCAGAATACCACCGAAGAACTCGACCGAATGTCATTTCGCTTGTATTACAAATTCATATATAATAAAACTTGCAAGTTTTTTTATAAGGGCTTGCTAAGCACTCCGCTGGCAGGAGTACGTTTCTTGAATTAATTAGTCGCCTCCTGCGCACTTTCTGAGTGTTTATTGTAAAATTATAATAAATCTTCATAATTTTTATTTATATATGGAACGTTGATATTTCAAGCTATTGCACGCGATGATACTTTGATGCTGTACTTCGATATGAATTATGTTATTTTCGATATCGATTCGACGTTTACGCAGCTATTTATACATATTTTTGCCATTGTGGAGATGTACAAGAATTGTTTCAAAGATTTATTTATAAATGCTCCTTTTCTCTTGATATATGCTCTTGCAAAAAATCAATTAACAGTAAAAATGAGTTGATACTTATGACAATTAATATTGGCGATAATTAATGTGTTATTGCTTTGTATAAGCTCTTATGTTTTGCTTAAAAATTGATCGAATAATTGGAATGTCTGTAGGCATTATTTACGTGCGAATGCGATTATAAGCACATAATATTTTTAAAAAAGTTATTTAACAGTATGCTTTTTCTCGTATTTTTGTTGCGGCTGTTTACTTAAATACCTTACAAGACAACATAGAAACGGTATTGGTGTCAATTATTTTTGTAGAATGTTATACAACTATAAAAATCATTATTTATTATTATATATTATTTACTAATTTATCCCTTTTTTCAACAAGAATTTTTTATTTTTAAAATAATGTATGGAGATAAAAATTATTTTCATTTTTCTTCGGATTTGGTAATAAATATTAGATACATATAAAACAGAACAATAAGGGATTAAATATAACAAGTGTTAAAATTATGATCGCATGACGTTTCAATTTTATTTTCTTCTTTCCTTGAATAGCTCCTGGGTCCAAGATAACGGACCTAATCTGGTCAAAGAAATAACACAATGGAATACAAAGGGATATAAAAGTTGATTAGTTTCCACAGAAACTTTCAAATTTTTTTCTATAACTGAACGGTTACAACACGTCTACTGAGATGCTTTTCAATTTTATCGATTAAAACTGTTTCTATGTTGTCTTCCAACGTCGTACTGATATTATGTACTTTGTAGAACATGAGTTGACTAAAATATTACTAGAACGCGGTACAGAGATACAAAATACTGCTATAGTCTCGATTTGTAAAAAAGATCGTGTGAGCGTGTTGCTTGGCATGATGGAAATGTACATAAATCGCGAAAAATATCAATAAAACGTTGATACACCTTTTACCCAATGGAACTCATTTACTAAGCAATGGATTATTTATTCTGCATAAATAATGTAATCTGAGATAATACTGGATTGCAAAGTAATCTCGTGAAACAGATGGGTGTTTTAAATTAAATAGGATTATTCTACCACTAGAGAGACGAGAAGAACAGTGTTATATTTCTCTTCGAATGCAGAAGACGATAGAAATATAAAATAAAGAGAAAAGATATTTCTCTTTAAAAGATATAGCTTATCGGTTTATATTCCCCTTTCGGGGACTTATCTTAAATTACAGAAGGATAAAGACAAAGAGGACTTGTATTAACAAGTCACGGTGGATTTTTTTGCAAGTATTTATTAAACCCATACTTTTGCAGTATTCGTCATAAATAAGAAGTTCGCAGATTAAATAAAAACTACTACCGAGGACTCTTTCTAAAGCATTAAACTAAAGCTCACCGCGAGCTAATACTCCAGACAATTTTTATACATTACAGTTTAATTTAATAAATGAAGATGTGTTTTGATGAGCATGTATACTCGCACTCGCAATATATCTATGTAGTATATACGCTACCGAGGATAGTCGGTAAACGTCTGAAAAACACCCTTTTGTTCCTACATCTCGCTAAGAAAGGCTTCGGCACGCGGGATTCTTATAAAACAATAATAAAAATCCGAAAAAGTCATTGGCACGACGTAAATGCTTTCCAAAATGACTTGATACAAAAAAATCCTGCGAGCGCCACAAATTAACGTAAAAATAATATAATATAACAGCGTCACATTTCGTATGGAAAATAAAAATAATAAAATGAATATATTTAAATAAATCTGCGTTCTGCTATTAAAATATTTCAAATATAAAATATTATTCGCGTTATTATATGATTAAAGAATTGTATGACTTTTTTTGATTTTCCAGATATTCTTTTTCTTATGAATGAGATCTCTGCTTTTGGCACTCGCAACTTTCTTTGTGTCGAGCACACAATTGCTGAACCGCGCGAGACGTTCTCACGCACTTGGGGGTCGAGCTACTCCTCCAACCGCTTGGCAGAAAAGCTCGGCAGGAAAGCGGACGATTTAAAGCGAGCAAGACGTATCTTTGTCGAAAAACGCTATAAATAGAACCGGCCCTTTTTAAACTTTCATAGACCCAAGGAGATTCGTATAATTTTCCGTTCACAATGCAAACGGATAATAGAACTATGGGTGTATTTACACACCAATTTTGTTTTTCTTCTCGCCGTACCAATTTTGACATACAATAACGCCTCGAACGATAAACTGTCTAATTGCTATTTGTGGAAATAATTTTTCTCGAATTCGTAAACACACCTATCGATCCTTAGGGCTATGACGATCGAATCATGTCACGTTAACACTAAATCCTCGCTAGAGAGGCAAAACTTTGACTAAATTTTTTATCGTATACAGTCGCAAGCTCGTAATTATTTCGCCGATGATAACAGTTGTGACAATTGAAAGCGAGGAATACCGAATAATTATTTACCTACGAAATCGATACGTCGTGCTCCCGCGCGAAAGACCCGAACGGGCTTCTCGTCGTCAGATCGCTCGATCGATTAATTGTCGCCTAATAATTATCCTAGGATTCGCGTAATGCAAACTCGCGCTCCGTCGCGCGACAGAGAGGCCGAGGTGTAACTTCCGTTACGTAAAAAAGTAAAGTGAAGGTCGGGCTTCTCTCGCATTGTTGTAGGAACGACCGAAGATCTAAGCTACCGTCATTAAAAGTTCTCCGAAGTCGCGACATTTGCTACGTCGTGCGAATCTCGCGCTTCGAAAAAATGTTATGGCAATTTTAGTCGATACATAAAAGTGTAAACATTCGTAATAATCAATCTGCGGTAACAAATAGAATTTTCCGAAAATGAATCGGTCGTTTTCTGAACGCTTTAAACCTAGAACCTTTGAATTAAAATTATTTCAGAATGAATGTATAGCGCAGTTTGTAAAATATGTATTAAAAAAAGATCGCCTTCAAATGACAATTAATAATGTGATAAGGACGATATATTCTATTATTTTCACACACAATATAAAAATCTTTAGAATGCATACTTTCGTAAAAAACTCTTTTGGCTATTTTAATTTGGAAAAATCATAGACTTACGCTGTTTTCTAAACTGACCGATTCAGGTGCATCTTCTTATTTAACGCGCATAGGGCAGAAATCACATCGAAAAGTTCAATGTTGCTATAAGTGTGCGAGTGATAAATAATTCCAGATAAATAATTATTATATGACAGCCAAATATATATAGTTAATAGTATAAAAATAATATTTCAGTACCACTTCCAAAGTGCGATTTGCAAAGTGGAAGTACAACTTCCAGCTGTTGTAGTTCCGAAATAGAATGTCCAAAATATAATTTGTACAATGCCAATCAAGTCTAAAATGCTCTGTTCGCGTCCACGTAAACTCTGAGATTACGCTCTCTTATTTTTCTTCGCGTGAAGTTTCGCATCTCGAATTTTATACACAAATCGGAAAAAGATTTTAGATACAGACTGAATAAATTGAGAAAACAAAATTATCAGTGCATTTCCATTCATTCTTGCTTTTCTTGCGCTTTTTTCAGTACTATATATTTCTACTAAATTGTTAAGACAGAATCTACAATCCAAAAATATTTCAAAGAACAATCAAATCTGTTTCGTAGATACGTGAATGTATTCTCGAACAGTAAGATTCCTCTTTGGCAAATTATCTATTTTTCAACTTTGCAAAGAAGCCATTTTGCAAAGAAGCTTTTTTTATAGTGATAATACAATTTCAGCGGCAAGAAATTGCTCGAAAAAAGATCAAATTCTGTTTCCTGGCAGAAATTGTTAGCGTAATCTTAATTCTGACCAGAAATTACTGGAGAAGGAATCAAAATGAATTTCCCAGTGAATCGGCGTAAATCTTTCGAAAGTAAATTGGAATTCGTTCTCGGTACGAGTGTTCAAACTAGTTCGCTGCAACATAGTTAATTGTTCAATATAACATAGAAATTCTTTATAGAATTCGGACGTCGATCACGTAGCTTTGTACTTTCGCCTGAAAGACGATAATGACGACGATGGTGGTCCCTGATGGTCGAGGGACCAGCTGGGTACGGCTTTGTATCTTCGGGGAAGAAGCCACGAGGGCCCGAAACAGATCCTTCTTTCCCGTGTCAGCCGCCCTCCTCAGGAACATAATGCATATCATCCGCGGTCCACATTCACACGTTTCTCTTTCTCTCTCTTTCTTTCTCTCTTGGGTCTCGCACGCGATGGTGGTGGGTGACGCTAGATGGATGGTGATGGATTTAAGTCTTGTGCATGTTTGGTGGTGCTCGGGCCGGCGCCGTTCACGAGGTAGCCCGCAGCTTCTCCAACGCGGGCACCAGTGATTCCTCCAGAGAGGGTCCGCAACTCAACCCGCACTCACCGATCCATCTCGCCTTGCCACTCGCATGGGACTGCAACGAGAACAGGTACGACTTCGTAAATTAAGTTACAGATTTGCTTTCTACACAGTAAAAAACATTTTGTACTTGTGTTAAAACCGGTCCTTGTAAAATTTTTATGTTGAATTTTTAACATACCCGAGTGTCAATTTAACATAATGTGATTATGTTATTTGAATATTTTGTGTTAAATTGATATTCAACATTTCTTAGTGCTAAATAACACAATTTCTGAACAAATAACATAAAAATAATGTAGTTTTAAAATGTAAATTCTAAAATATATAAATGAATAAAATGTACGTGTTAATTTAACATATTATAAATGTTAATTTTACTGAAGAAATATGCTTCCATAATTTGTTACTAAATTGTTAGTGTGTTGTTTTTTTTGTACACGATTTTAACACGTAAAGATATTAAAAAGCCAGAGTGATTACTAAATCATTGCCTGCGTTCAGCAGAAAAAGCAGCTTTGCAACTATTATTAATAGTGAAATTAATATTACAATATCCGGATCCTTGCCTCTCAATTAATCAACAAAAAATTTCATTTCCGTCACAACGGACAGTGAAAAGATTAAGAAGAAAATAAATGATGAAGATAAGTGATAAATTTAATCAACAATTTAATGAAAGAGAAATCTGCGGAAATTAATGTCAGGTCGGGGAAATTTGTCGATTTTTCTCGCAGGAGGGAGGGTCACAGAGCGGATATTTACCATAGTGAGATCACGTTTCCACGCGGTATGGCAACGGCCGTCACAGAGCGGGCACGGTCGTTGCAAGGAGTAGCCGCCGCATTCGCTGCAGTCCAGGGAAACGTGCTCCTCGCTCCACGACACCCCGCATCTGCGCAGAGAACAAGATAACAATAATGAATCGTCGTGCCAATACACACGTGATTATGCTAATAACAGAGGTGCGACGCGGAAGACGCCGCGACGCAGCGACGCGATTCGTCGCGGAGAACTCGGTGATCTGCATCGCAAAACTACCGGGAGAACGGTAGGTGTTTCAGGGAAACAAGGTCGTCAGGTTTAACAATTCGAACGTTCATCATTACGCAAGATTTACTCGTTGATACCGCGATAAAGGCTGATATATCGCGAAATTGTACAGTTAAAACGATCGATAAGTATCGGTGAGGTAGCGCAGAATTATGACGAGAGAAGATTGTACAAAATTGTAGATTAATCAAATAGATACGACTTGAGGTGTTTACTGAATAAAGGGATTCGAGGATAAACGGGAGAAATTTTCTGCTGGACGGAAGAATATCTTTTTAGGACACGTCGAATGTTTTTAATCGGTCGAGTTACGGCGGGCCACGTTGTGAATATTTCACGGAAATGCCGCACGTTGCAACACCGAGGCTGCACACGCCCGATGTAGGGCATCGATTTACCGGAATAACCGCGTCAACCGTCACCAGATAAACACTGGGCATACCTGCTAGCCTCGTTTCTCGCATTCCGCACCGATAACCGTCCCCAAACGCCCGACCCTGTGCGTCCGCGACGATGCGTTTGTAAAGCCGGCTCCAGACGACATGGCCAATGTACGCCAACGTTGGCGAATGCTTTGACTACTAATGCGAGAGGCCAACGTTGGTTTCCTTTGATGTGTTTAAAAAAAACCGCTCTCATAGCGAATGTCATCCAATGTCGATATTAATAATGCGTGATTCTAATTAGCCACATGGAACTTTATACACATAATAGGGCCAATGTCACATTGGCCAATGTTGGCGTACGTCGTCTGGAGCCGGTTTAACCGAAATTTCAACGGCCGTGGGAAGAATCGATCCCGCCTCTTCCATCGTCGACCTCCCGCGCGTGCCAAAGAGCATAATCATCTCCATTAAGAGGGACATTTCTCTCCCAAATTGGCGAAAGGGAATTAAACGCGTCGCGGCGCGACAAA
Source organism: Aphaenogaster ashmeadi (assembly GCA_003063805.1). Lineage (NCBI taxonomy): Eukaryota > Metazoa > Arthropoda > Insecta > Hymenoptera > Formicidae > Aphaenogaster > Aphaenogaster ashmeadi. The sequence continues at coordinate 425,756 of NJRQ01000157.1, read as the reverse complement.
CTGGAGCCGCCGCAGCTCCGGATCGTACCGGATCCCATTGTCCGGACGGCGACACGTCACTCGATAAACACGGTTGCGTAATCCCCCGATCAACTCCCACAGTCCGCCAGATCCGCGTGGCCGATTCGACGAAGAGCAAAAGCCGACTTACGTAAAGCAGGAGTTCAGCTGAGCGCGCAGCTCCTCGATCGTGAGGATCGTGTCCTGGTACTGGGGATGCGAACCCTGCAGACCATCGTCCACGCTTCCACACAGGCTGTGATGGGACAACGAGATGTTGCTCCTGTAAACCAAAAACGACGACCCATGTAAATTAGGCGACCACACCGAAAAAGAAATCTTTTTTAGTTAAATAAATACATTTGTTTGAAATAATCTCTTGACTGAAATAAATATTTATCTCACTTAGAAAAATGTTTTATTATATTAAATAAATTACTAAAATAAAGATAAATATCATTATTTTTAAGTTCAAATATGAAACATTTTTAAATAAAAAAAATATTTATTTAAGAATAAAAAATTATTTATTATAATGAAGAGGATCTGTTTTTTTAAAACAAGCACAGCCAAAAACAAAGAAATTGTTTATTACTTCAAATAATCTATGCTTCAATTTCCAAATCTAGGCTGTTTTTACATCATTTTTTAAATTTACATAATATTCACTGTTTGATTCAATTAATTAATTCCTTTGCAAGTATTCGAATAAATTATTTTTTAAACCAATTAAAATTTTTTAAAACAACACTTTTTTTTTCAGTGCACCAATTTTATACTGGCGAATCAATAATGCTCGTTAAATTCGCGGAGCCAATTCCTGTGAGGCTTTTTCGCCTACGGTTTCACCATGGCACGATAAAGACAATCAATAATCTCTATTCTATTCAAATTTATCCAATAAATTTCAATAATGTTTCTTCCTTCTTTTTCTGGCGACTGTTTGTGGCCTCGATTTCGGATACATATGAATGCAGTGAGAAAAAATCAAGTGATTGATTCATAATTAAAAGGTATTGTTTTAATTTCATGCTTCTAAAAAAATCGGCCCACTTAATTCGGTAGAGGAGCTCTTAATGCTAATTACATTATAACTCGATCTTTTGCAAAGTTTCCGTTACGTAACGCCGACCTCAATGCCTCTCGGGGACTCTGTACCCTTCGAGGAGAGGAACGTGGGGGGACAAGAGTCCGCGCAAGAGTCCCGTCCGGCAAATTTAAATATCCACAGGACACGCTCCGTGATTCCCGGAAGTACATAGAAAGAAACGGTTTTGCTGAAGTATCTAAAAAAGTTCAACTAAATATAGATCTGAAGATAATTACGTTGGACCAAAATAATTATGTAGGATGCTCAACCGTGATGATAATGTTGCAAAAAATGTTGACATTCTACACTGACGAAAAAATATCTTGATACAAAAAAATTTTACTTAACACAAAAAAATTATTTACTCGGTGGGTCCTAATAGCTTATTTAGTGTATTCAATTCTTAAAATTTCTTGATTGAAATATTTACATTTATTATAATTTTTAATTAAACATTTATTTTCTTTTCGTTCTAGAAAATATTTACCGTTAGATCTTTTTTATATTCAAGATAATCAGATTTTTTAATATTAGAAAACAACTTGGTTAAGTTTAATAATATTATTAGGTTATTTATAAAATATTTATTTATTTAAATGTAAAAAAATGTAAAAGTACAAAATAATATGCTTAAGGTAAAACGTATGTATTAATTTAAAACTAAATATTTTTATTTAAATAGAACAAACAAATACTTGTATCAAAAGATATGGTTTTAAGAAAATGTATATTTTCATTTGAACAAATTTTTCTCTCACAATCAGTGTAGCAACCAGCTTGAGCGTCCTACATAATTATCTTGATGGTCCAACGTATTTATTTTCAGATCTGTATCTAGCCAAGTTTTTAGATACTTCAGCAAAACTGTTCTTGTGTGTACGATTCGTCGGGACGGGCATGAGATACGCGAGCAAACCGCCTTGAACCTGCCAGCCGAAGAAAGAGCTCCGCGCACAGCCGGGCCCCGCGATTAACTCGAATGAGCGTGCGCGTATGGTAATCAGGAAGGAAAAAACGCGCTTCTTTCACGTGACGGCGACGTGAACGCACGCGTAATGAGCCCGGCCGCGTTCTCGTGTCTCGGCACGGCCATGCAGAAACGTAGGTAGGCAGGCACGGGGGAACAAAGGCCGGGAACGAAGGTTTTCCTGAATGGACCGTAAATCGCGAAGCGAACACCCAAGACTGTTAGAATTGCGAGACGCTCCTCTCCGCGCCACGCTGATTATACAACTCTCTAATTAAACGGCTCGAGGAAGCAATCCTTTCTCGCACTTTGTGCGAGATGTGCAGCGTAATATTTTTTAATGAAACTATCGTAATCGTATACTCCAGGATGACAGAAACTATCGTAATTTTTGCTGCAATACTTCCGTCGCGGCGTAATGATGATTGTGGGATAATTGGCGGAGTATAGTGATTATCCCCGAAGAGTGTTTCAAATTACGGGTAAAACGACTGCGCGATTTTATTTAATTGACGAATTTAATTGGCCGGTAATTTATTGCGATTCTGCATGCATTTCATGCACGCGTAAAAAACACGTTTGAAATGTTTTAATCAAAGATGAGAAATTACGAGATAATTGGATTAATAACGCCCAGCTTCTCTCTCGTTCGCTATCGTTCGATTTAGTTCTCCGACGAGGGGTAAACCGCTGACCAAAATTGTGTACACTAATGCCTAGTAATGCCCAATTTTGGGC
>NJRQ01000157.1:404104-421299 GCA_003063805.1 Aphaenogaster ashmeadi | reverse complement strand
AAAACTCGCCTAATATCGACGCGTTCCGTAGCAGGAAAAGCCGTTCGTGCGAGACGATCACGTCGGATATTTGCAAGTACAAGTCGCGGCTGGCCGGCGCGGCACGGTCCAATCCGATGTCCGCGAAAGGATTAGATCGGCGACGATTTTACTCACCCGTGGCGGGAGAGGCTCTCGGTGGCTGGTTGCACGGAGGTGACCGACATGTTGCACTGATAAGTGGCTACTGAAACATAAATGAAAAAAATACTTAAAATCGCTGTTGAAGCCGGGAATGGTAACGATCTCTTGATTTCGAATCGACAGACGGTCTTTTTCGAACAAATAAAATTTTTAAATAGTTTAAAACAAATATGCATTTAAGATAAATAGAGTCTCTCTCTCTCTCTCTCTCTCTCTCTCTCTCTCTCTCTCTCTCTCTCTCTCTCTCTCTCTCGTGCGCGCGCGGAAGTAATTAACAAAATTTTCCGACGTCACTTTATAAACGAAAATATCGACAAACAAATGAGCCGCAGGAAATCCCCGGAATCCGATAACATCGATAACGAGGGATCTTAAAATATTGACTCACGCAACGGATGCGATACGATCAGGTTACGCATAAAAAAATTACGTCGCAAATCGCCGCCGGAGAGATTTCATTAGAATCGGCGTTATATCAAAGGCCAAGGTTAATAATTATCATTTCGCGTATGGCGTATACGCCTTCCACTGTACTTCAAAATGCCCAATTCAAACTCCAGGGTATAATATATGCAGCCATAAAAGTTTATTGCAATATCATGGAGTCATTTCCATCCATTCTCCTAAACGACCGTGCGAAAATAACGGGGGAATTACGAGGGAATTATTTCCTACGTGTCCGCTATCTCTGAAATTTAATTCGCAATTAAACCTTCAATTCCGAATATCGGACAATTCCGTGATTGTGCCTCAGGTTTAAACCACCGAGGCTGTATAGATATTATCGTGTAATGCCCGTGTATTAGAGATTTAGCGTGCTTAGGTTTAGTGATTTATTAGAGTGCCGTATGTAAGAGCTTAGGATCGTATACGCCATGACGACGAGCGAAGGGCATCGCGAGAGCGGATTTCATAACGATCTCACCTTGGCACGAAACGCTTTTGCTTTCTACGAGAAAGCATATCGACAGGCCGACATACGTGATTTGCGTCTGCGATATTGATGAAGCACTTCAATTTTCGTCGCGCGATTTTCGTCGCAGTGAAAGGCGAATAGACCATTGAATTCGCCTATTGTTCGTTTTACCGACATCGCGATCGGCTCACATCCAGAAAAACAAGTATTTTACGCAATAGAAAGTAAACGTATCATACTCGAAGAATAATACTTTACGATCCACTTCGTTTCTCGGTTCCTACACGGAAAGAACAGTTTTGCTGAAGTACTTAAAAATCTAGCTAGATACAGATCTGAAAATAATTATGTTGGACCATCAAAATATAAATTATGTAGGACGCTCAAGCTAATTGCTAGAATGTCAAAACTTTTTGCAGCATTATCATCATGCTTGAGCGTCCTACATAAATATTTTAACGTTTCGAATAATTTTATGTTTAAAGTTCCAACATAATTATTTTCCGATCTGTATTTATCTAAATTTTTAGATACTTCAGCAAAACCATTCTTTCTCTGCGGGATACCCAGGGATGGATTCCCAGGGTGAATCCAAAAAAATTGAAAAATCGACGACGAAAAAAAAAATACAGGCATATCCAGTACAACAAATCAGCAGGAGAGTCGTTACAAAATTATAGATCATTATGAAATAAACAATCCTGCGATCATACAAATAGGTAGAGAAAGTCAAGAATTTTTTGGCTGACACGTGGAGCTGCTAATGAAACAACTGCCCGATGAAGAGATAATAAACGGCGCCAGCAAGGAGTTCTTTCGACAATGATGTATAGTACAGTATAAATAAATAACGTCGCAATCCGCTGTCTGTGTTTGCCATAAATTACAGAATGAAATCATCAGCAGAAGTATTTCTCCATACATACCAAGAAGACAGATACATAATGCAAAATACTTTCTACAGAAATAAATGTCCTACTGCTATTGCCATTTTACAATCCTTCATACTTTTTACTTTTCAATTTACATAAAATAGAATTATAATAAAAATATGACAATATATAATTAAATCGCGCGAAAGACCGCGTCGCGGCAAAGTATTTTTTTTAACGACTCCGCCAGAAAGAATCAATCGCGAAACGGTCTCTCTCAGAGGTCCGGTATTATTTGCAAATATCACGCTATCGATTCGCGTTTCGTCGCGGGCACCGGATCGATATCTCGCGTCGTCGCCACCTAGTACTACTACGCTGCGCACAAACCGATCGATTTGCATTTGCATTTATTAAACCCCCCGGGGGGGACCTCGCCATGACATCGGCGCGTGTTTTGCGTTGGATTCTCGTTAACCGCAATAGCGTAATCGTCGATAAAAACCCAGTCATCCTGCGCACGAATTCTCGGCATTCCACGGGACGTTGGATAATCGATACGCATATGATCGGGCTGGCACGCGAATATCACGGTTGTCACCTTCATACTAGTATTCCGGAGATCAATCTTGAAAAAGAAAATAATTACATAAATGTACGTACCATTTTCGAATTTGCCATTTTTCTTTTCTTGCATTTTTTAAAAAAAGGTCATGAAAATTAAGCCTGCCGCCGGATTTTCCTTTTAAAAACCGGAGGAAACTCCTATTATACATGTGTATACTGTGCGCACACTTGCATGTGCACTGTGCGTGAATACGCAGTAAAAAACATTTTGTACTTGTGTTAAAATCGATCCTTGTTAAAATTTTTGTGTTAAATTTTTAACATACCCGAGTATAAATTTAACATAATGTGATTATGTTATTTGAATATTTTGTGTTAAATTGATATTCAACATTTTTTAGTGCTAAAATAACACAATTTATGAATAAGTGAACAAGATAACATAAAAAAATAACGTAGTTTTAAAACGTAAATTCCAAGATAAATGAATAAAATGTACGTGTTAATTTAACATATTATAAATATTAATTTTATTGAAGGAATATGCTTCCACAATTTGTTTCCAAATTGTGTCAAAGTGTTAGATTTTTGTGTTAATTTTTACATAATATTTGTGTTACTTTCTGACATATTCATCTTGTATCAAAATAACACAAAAATTTTGGTGGACCATTTGGGACACCTAAAATGTGTTAAATTTAACACAAATTTTCCAACTGTGTATTAATCTGTGTAATACGGCCGGAGATTCATTTAAAAAGCCGGAGTCTGCGGCCGAAAACCGGAGAGGTGGCAACCGTGGCGAGTACGCGAACCGAGATTATTTCAATATAATGGCAATAGAACGGATGTGGATTAAGCGACCCGCTGGAGCCTACCTCGATAACGCGAGGCAAGGATAATGCCGAACTAGCCGCGGCCGATAAAAGTTTATCGCGCGCGACGCGATAGTACGAAAGCACGCCTACGTGCTCACGGAACTTTCGCGAAATCGCGGACTGTTTCGCGAAAATCTAAGCGAGCCTTGAGAGCTTATCGGCGAGTCTCTGTGTAACGTTGTATGTAATATATATGCGAATTACGTGACCGGTAGAGACCCATTTTTAGCGGAAATGTTTTCCTCCATGTTTTATTTATTTGTTTCTTTGTACACTGACGTGTCTTCCCTCTTGGAGTCACTCGCGATACGTTGTACATACATATTATATTTACGACTCTTATTGTTAACTGTTTTTTCCGCGCGATTACCAATCTCGGGCAGTTATCGTTTTCCTCGTTGAACAAATTACGATCACGCGTAACCGTGATGCGTTCTGTGTAAACAGCGTGATTTGTGGTCACCTAGTCTCGTTAAAAAGCTTCTCGCGAAGACGCAAAAAAGAACTGCGTTTTGCATTAATCCGCCAGCAAAATATTTACGATATTCGCGATAGATTTTCATTATAAATGCAAGAATTAATGAACCTTTTTATTCGGAATTCCCTTAAGATTTTTTTTCGGCCGAGGGACCAGTTGGCAGACTGGACACACGGCCAATCCGGAAAGGCTGGGAACCGCTATTCATTCCGGTACTCGAGAGTAATTTCGGAAAGCAAGTCGTCATACGCAGTTGCGCGTCATTTGAGCGACGTCAAGCCGAGGATCTGATGACAATGACTCAGTGAGTTAAATCGCGAAGGTAACGCAATTTCTCGAGAGATGCGGCGCCAAGACTTCGACGAGCACGCGGATCTTGGAGCGACAGAGAGATACGGTACACTCCTAATGTCCATTTCTACCAATGTAGATTAACTTTAATCTCGGTTTAACTTACTCTGTATCTTTTTTTAGGTCTAAGAATTAGAGAAAGATTAAAAAAATAAGTTAAACCGAGATTAAAGTTAATCTACATTGGTAGAAATGGACATAAGACGACTTATCCCGAAAAGAAAATCTGCTTTACGCGGAGCATTTTCGAGGATTACTTCGGCTTCGGAAGTACTACGGAATTTATCAGTTGTGAAAACGGAGATCACACCTGATTACTTCCGAAGGGTTTGCCAGATAATTCCGGCGCGAGGAAGAAACCGACGAGGGAAAGTAATACGCGGGAAAATCGCCCGTTTTCTCGAATTTCCACAAGGATCGAGGCGCGAGCACTGGTGAAGGAAAAAGAAACGCGAATGAAAGACGCCGGATGAAAGGGATATCGTAGAGGATAAAACGAGATCCTCGCAGCCGCGTTCGAACCGCGGGATTAGTAGGTAACACTACCGCGAAAATAGAACTATAAGCCGCAAATATAAAGCTGCGGACTATAAATAACCGGATTATATTAATGCCGGCTCAGCGATATTCCGCCGTATACGTATGCATGCACGTATGTGTATGCGTACTTCGGTCTAATTCTTTCCATTTGCGCACTATTCTCGGAGAGTGGATAATCTCATAAGAAGATTGAGTTATCGCCGGCTAAAGTCCAGTAAACGAATAATAAGCACCTCGCAACGAACGATGATTTTTGCGCGTCGCAACGAAATCTACAAATGACGCATAAATCGTCCAATGTGCGTGACCTTTCAAAGGAAATATTTCTAAATTATTGTTGACTTAATTGCCAAGATTTTTGACCTATAAGCACGCACGTGGGGGTCAAACTGACCTAGACGAAAGCTATGAATTTACCAATCAAAATATTACATAAAGAAATATTTTAAAAAATATAGAGATTTCTTTTAATTTCTAATGCTTGAAAATTATTATTTTATGTTTAAAACATGTCTCAGTTTATAAATTATTTATAAATAAAAATAAAAAATTTTATATATCTGTACGTGATCTGAAGATGGCTCAAAATTGAGCCGAAACATGTAATACTTAATATTATATTTTTTATTTAATTAATGTGAGTACCACTCATTTTCATTTTATCTTTGCGCACCTTCATCCGCGCTTTGACTCTTATATGCCTTTGTTTTGTTTGTTATTTATATTGTCAAGAGTCTTTTTATTATTTATTTTGATAAAAAATTTTGTTTATACAATTTTGTTTATAAAAAATTAATTAATTCAAATGTCGGTCAAATTGACGTCAATCGACTTACGTCAAAAAAAGTCACGCGAGCACTTACGGGTTAATACCGGGGTTATACAGAAGGCCCTAAAAAATTGTGCATTATTTCTCGCAATTTTTTTTAAAGTCTAGTATAATGTCACGATTATAAATCACTCCGTCCATCTTCCACGACGATGACGATGACGCCTCGGATCGTGGAGCGATTTCCCGAGGCGGGAGAGGGTGTCCGCGCGAGGCGAGATGAATGACACCATAACCGTCAACGACGACGTAGATAACGTCGATTCCACGATGTTATGCGACGCCGCTTGCGTCTGGAATTATTTATAACGCCTCTCGGAGAAGCCCTTCCGGCGTGTGTCGGCTCGCGATAACGTTTGCGAGACCGGTCGATGTCACTCTTAAGAGACAATATACGGTATATGCGCTTCGGACCCATCGTGCGGTCTTCGACGAATCTCTATGATCGATTCGGATTTAATCGTCCCGACATCGGGGGATAGAACGAATAATTATTTTCGGAAAATTAATCGTCACAATCTTTTGGGGTAAATAAGAAAATAAGGGGGTAAATAAGATATTAGGGTAAACCTAATAAGATAGGGACTTCGTTTCAAGACCAACAAAATTGTTGGCGCGTAGTTTGCGGGGTTAAAAAATATATATAAATTCGCAGGAAAAGATTATTAGGCAACCAAGATCCAGCCTCCGAAAGCTTACATGTATATTTTTGTGTTATTTATATATCGGTCTGTATTTATGTATTAAATAGGAAAATGGTCCAACCATGGTGAATGACTTGGAATTGACAGCGGAATAATGATCCATCCTGTATACCAGTGAGCGTAGAATCCTAATTTTCTTTTTGCTGAAGATGGCTTCAAATGCTGCCGAAACGTTCGATGTTTGTAACATGTAAATTGTAACTGAATATTTTATATTTGTGAAATTTATGCGCACCAAGTACCACGCCGCACTCTCATTCGCCTAATTTATCTGCGACTTTTATTTAAATAAGAAAAGTTTCTGGGAATGGTAAACATGTTTTAATGAAACTAAAAAATGTATAGAACGATTTTATATCATCGAAAACGTATCCTATATTGAACGGAAAAATTGTAAAGTAATTTTTTATAACGTAAATATGAGAACTTTCCATATAGATATGCGATTAGCGCATTGTTGGCCGATATTTATGGTCATTTACTAATATCCGTGTTAATGAATCCGGAAAATTATAAATCCTTAACGCAAAGTACTTCCGTGAAACATGCCCATTTTCCGATATGTGTACACACGAACAGTTACGAACGAATTAGCGGGTAAATAATCTCTGCTAATCTACGGACGTTTCCGTTTCGCAAGTCATCTTCAAGGACTGCGGCTAATTGGTCATGCGCGTCGGGATGGCATAATATTCCTTCGTTAATGATCGCGCTCTAATCAGGATGCTAGCGCACGGGTATTCTTACGAAGGCAAATTATCTTTTAATTTACTTATCTCTAATTAGGATGCAAACACACAAATTCTCAGGAAAAATACGCTACCATTCTAACACTTAAAAGATAAATAAAACTTAAAGAATATAATTTAAAAAATCGTATGGGATGCAAACATTACATAACAAATCGTAATCCTTTAATTATTTGGAGAACGGAATTATTCGTGTCCGAATTTTTCAATATTTTCGTCAAAATCGCCCGATTGTTTCTCCGTCGCATTTCCGTCTTTTGCGTTGCGCGACACGATTCCCTTAAAGGCGAGCAGCCGCGAATCCGTTCCCTCTCATGAACAATTAAATCCTAAGATTAGCCCCCGAGACGCGAGCTCCGGTCTGCGAAACCAGTCCGCGAACCGTTGGCAACCGGCCCGAGAAACGGCTACCCGGTCCACGCGCGCGTATTTTCGTTCCGTTTAGACCCGACAGGAATAGAAGAGGTCGTGAAGGCGATGCAAGTGGCACATACGGTCCGCATTCGCGGATCGTTAAGAGGTCCGGCTTGGTGTCAAGGAGGAACGAGAGCGCGACGTTAATCCGCCGTTTTCTTCCTCAAAAAAGATGAGATCGGCAAAGCATTCAACGAAATATTTTCGAGTGCAATTCCTCAGTTAGCTAATTTCTTTTCTATTTAGAACTATACATTAACGTCCATTTCCACAAATGTAGATTAACTTTAATCTCGGTTTAACTTACTCTTTATCTTTTTCTAGTTGTAAGTCACGTCCATTTTCACCAATGTAGATTAACTTTAATCTACATTGATGGAAATGGACTCTTTCTAATTCTTAGAAAAGATAAAGAGAAACTAGAAAAAGATAAAGAGTACGTTAAACCGAGATTAAAGTTAATCTACATTGGTGGAAATGGACATTAGAGAGATAAAAAGTAAGTTAAACCGAGATTAAAGTTAAACTACATTTGGTGAAAACTGGCATAAGACTTAGAATCAAGACTTAGAGTGAAGACTTAGGCCCAGTTCCACAATCTCCAGTTAACTTAACCGGCCGGTTAAGTTAACTGGAGATTGTGGAACTGGGCCTTAGTGTAGTCAAAACGTACCGTATTTTTATTTCTTTTAACCCGTAAGTGCTCACGTGCCTTTTTTTTATGTAAGTGTCGCGTGGGAGTCAATTTGACCTACATTTTAATTTATTTTTATTTTATTTTTGATGTATAAACAACATTTTTAATTTTTATTTATAAATAATTATAAACTGAAACATGGTTTAAACATAAAATAATAATTTTCAAGCATTAGAAATTAAAAGAAATCTATATTTTTAAAAATATTCCTTTATGTAATATTCTGGTTAGTAAATTCATAGCTTTCGTCTGGGTCAGTTTGACCCCCACGCGCGTGCTTACGAGTTAAGAATGCTACATTACACTCATAACATCCTTATTATTATTGTTGATTATTTGGTCCTTATTATTCCTTTCTATTACTACACATTAATCTATGCCACAAGATCAGGAAGAAGTTATTAAAAGAGTTATTAAAAGAGACGCACGAGAGTCGCGCTTTCTCGTCCAACGTCCGATTTCCTCCAGATGTTTACAAACTAATGGTCGGTGCTCGCCGGTTTCCGTCGTGAGAGGGCAGCCGCTCTCCCGTAAGGTGGAAATCAGGCCAACAACCCACGAGGAGCACGCGGGAGCTGCACGGGATATCGATCGACCCCGGGCTATTCTGGATAACACCCACGCACACACGGATGCGCGTAGGTCGGGCCGGGGTGGAATCAGGTCGGCTGGAAGGAAGCCTCGTGCGAAAGTGGCTTGTGGTCTTGCACGCCGCCGGCCAGTAAAGAAGGATTCTCTCCCCGAGGACGGCTCTCACAAAGTCGCACGAAAAGAGACAAGCAGCGGGATAAATAATTTAAAAAATAATAATAATATAATAATAAATAATAATATAATAAATAATAAAAATAGAAAAAGAGCAATGATCCACGAAATTGAGAAAAACTCCTGTGTGATTCTTCCCACCGAGTTGCACGATGGATTATTAATCAGATATCAATTTTAATCATCTCAATCTCTACTCGAGACCGACTCATTATCGGATGGCGAGTCAACTGGTTGTTTTTTTCCCCCTTTTACGTAATACCGTCCGAAGGATCGGCGACGGGCGCCTCGTTGCATTCCGATGGACAGAGAGACTGCAACCGTGCAGTTGCAGTTGTGGCAACGAGGGCGAGTCGTTCCGAGCGCTGGAATGTCGCGAAGCGTTAACAGGATTGAGAAATTAAAATTCCGGCCTTAGGAATTCGCGGCCGTGCCGGCGGCATAACGGGTTCCCCCAACGTCGTTTCTTACGGGCGCGACGAGAGAAGTAACGACGAGCAGAAGGACTGACCCCGTTGCGGCCGATAACTGCGCCGTTTGTGTTTTGAAAGTGGTATACCCACTTAAACTTAAATTTAATGATTTTGCGAGAGATCGGCGAGATATCCATTTCGATTAATTCTCGAACGGAAGAGGGTCAGTACGAGCCCCGTTATGCTATCGCTTGTTCATCGAATACAATTTTCCCCGTAACACTCTCCTCTAACTCGATGAAACTTTTACTTGAATTCTTGTAGACATAAAGATTTTCCTACTATCTGGTTACGCACGAGACCGCGTATTTTCTTTCGGCTAATTTTATTTCGACTCGATCAGAGGCCGTCTTTTTAACCCTCCGAAGCTGACGTCAAAATCTGTAACACAATTACTGACACAGATTTGTGAGATCCGTTTAATTTATGTTGACTAAAAGGCACTAATTAATTTCAAGGAACCGTGACATAACTCGTACAAAAAGGAATACCAAGTTCATTTTATCTAGTAGTGACAAAGGGATTTATAATTGAGTGGGTCTAACAGACCCACCATCAGCTTCGGAAGGTTAAAGTTTCTCGACATTAGCAATAAGTATCCGGGCGATCACTCGAAAGATCGATCGACGAGTCGACACTCTTACGTTCGTGTTCTGAAAGTTTAATTCGAGGCTTCCTTTTAACCCTTATCCGGGCAACCTATTTTTATACCGCAAACGGGCAAGTAGAAAAAATTTTTTTTTGAAAATATTCAAAAAAATATCAGTTATTAAAACCTTCTATTTTTTATAAAAATAGTATTAAAATAGACACAAGTCGTCAAATTCCACAAATGTTAAAACTACACGGAAAGAATGGTTTTGCTGAAATATCTAAAACTTTGGTCAGATACAGATCTGAAAATAAATTTGTTAGACCATCAAAAGTAACTAAAAATAGGACGCTCAAAATAATTACTAGAATATTAAAACTTTTAGCAGCATTACCATCATGCTTGAGTGTCCTACTTATTGTTAATTACTTTTGATGGTCTAACAAAATTATTTTCAGATCTGTATTTGACCAAATTTTTAGATATTTCAGCAAAACCGTTCTTTCCGTGTATAACTTTTGTTTAATGCACAAGAAAAGCTGTTTTTGGGTCTAGCTGAACCCTGTTTGCCCGGATAAGGGTTAATCGCGAGAGGTTTGATTATCTACGGCGGTCGAGCGGATGTTTTCGGCCGGATTTTCCATGACGCCGGCAAAACGATGCAATACGCGCTTCCGCGGTGCAATCTTCCGGTCGATGGCCGCCAGTTGGGCGCCGAACGAAGAACCCGCGCGTCTCGCACGCGAGAGTATTGATTCTCTTCACGGCTCGCGTTCGTTCGGCTCGCAGGCGACGAGGCAGCGTCGAGGCGCGGCGAAAAAACCCCCGCGCTTGTTATCGCGACGTAATAATCGCAAAATAACGCTACCTTCGGATTGCCGTCCTTCGGGTGCCCCACTGGGTGTTACCCCGATTACTTAACTCCGCTTTGGCAAACTGTCAATGGTAATTTCGTACTACAATCCCACTCGCACGGGAGATACAGCCTTGAACAAAAGTATAAGGCATCTATATTTTTTCATTTATCTGAATGTTAAAAGATTGATTTATGGCGGCACTTGCTGTGAATTATTCTTGGTTTCAAGAACCCTTTAAACTTATGTATACATATAATGCCGGTAACCAATAGGAAACGATACAGGTAAAAGAATTTCAGATAAGTGAAAAAAATATAAACAAGAATAAGACTAGGACCGACGAAATTAAACAAATATGAGACCGATATTGGCGTTTCTCATATTTGTTGAAAAAAATATAGGTGGCCTTATACTTTTGGCCAAGGCTATATACACGCGGTCTTGCGACAATATCGCGACGAAGGAGACAACCGACCGTTGCGTATATTATTATTAAAAAGTTCCTTCGCCTCTTGGCGGAAGTGATCGCTTCGTAATCCATCAATCTCCTCGGCGTGAAGCTTTCTATCTTGTAAAATGAATATCGAGGTCCCAATTATGCTCTTCTTTCTCCCCATTCGCGGCATTTGATTTATTGAAGTTGAAGACGAGCGAGATATTAGCGAAACTTTGCTTGCAATGCCTGACGAGGGATAGAAATTGTATCGCCATTTATGGCGCAGGACAACATCTATGTTAACATAAAGGCCCAGACACAATGCTAGGCGATAGGAACAGAAAATAATCACAGGCAATATATTCCAACCTATCAGGAACCGTGTATGCACTGTCATTAATACACAGTTTCTGATTTCAGGTTGAAATCTATTGCCTGTGGTTATTCTCTGTTCCTATCGCTATCGCCTAGCATTGTGTCTGGGCCTTAAGGACCCCGCACAATCAAAAATATAAGGAACAAGGAACAGATATTAGCGATGGGGATGAGGAAAAAAGAAGAAAGAAGAAGGAAGAAAGAAGATTCTTCCTTCTTCCTTCTTCCACATCCCAATCGCTAATATCTGTTCCTCGTTCCTTATATTTTTGATTGTGCGGGGGCCTTAAGGCCCAGACACAATGCTAAGCGATAGCGATAGGAACAGAATAACCACAGGCAATAAATTGTTCCTTATATTTTTGATTGTGCGGAGGCCTTTAAGCCTCGTGTATCGCATCGAATCCGCGTTGTTATTCCAACGTGGACGGTTTCCCTTTTGCCTGTCATGTCACTTTTTTCTGACAGCAGGCGAACTGGCGCGCGCGTGCACAAATTCGCAACGTGAACGTCGTCACTTACTGCGTAATTCGATATTGCGACATAAAGCGTACTCTCTTTCTTTCTCTCTCCATCGGATCTCTGGCTTTCTCGGAACGAAATCGCGGTGAAAGCGTCTCCTCGAGGGTCGACTGCGGATGTATTGGAAGAACGGAATTACGCAGGTTCTCCGCCACGCGAGGAAGAAGGCGTGCCGGCCGTAAAAGACGCGCGAAAATATCGCAATATCGAGGAGAAAACTGAAGCTAATCTCGAAGCTAAGCTCGTTAACTTGGCGACACGCATGTTTGTTTTGACGCTCTCGCGGGATTCTCGCACGCTTCTCTCTTTGGAGATTTGGGCGCCGAATTGGCGTTCTTCAATCCTTTCCCTCAAGTATCTGGAGAGTAAAAGACTGACGTTGAGTAAAAGAACGTGTTGACAAATTGATATATTTCATTTCAGCATTATGATTATTAACATATATTTTGAAATAATTAAAATCTTAAACAAAAAAGAATAAAGAAGGAACTTCAGTTACCGATAAAATCTGATTTTGCGAAAAGAATTATTACAATGTATTGCAATAACATTACAATTGTAATAACATTACATTATTACAATGTATTGTAATAAATACATTGTAATAATTCTTAAATAAAAAAGGATAAAGAAGGAACTTGGTTACCAATAAAATCTGATTCTGCGAAAACAATCATTACAATACATTATAATAATTCTTAAACACACAAAGAGCAATAAAAAAAGAAGGGACTTGGTTACCGATAAAATCTGATTTTGCGAAAAGAATTATTACGATACATTGTATAATAATTCTTAAACAAAAAGGGATAAAGAAGGAACTCGTTAGTTACCGATAAAATCTGATTCTGCGAAAAGAATTATTACAATACATTGTATAATAATTCTTAAACAAAAAGGGATAACGGGGGGGGGGGGAAGAAACTTGGTTACCGATAAAATCTGATTCTGCGAAAAGAATTATAACGATACATTGCGGCAGAGCGTCTACCCAGCGCGTCTATCCTCTCCGCTCCGATTTCGAATGGGTGCCCCTGCGAGCGCACGGTAAAGAAAGGGACCGACGCGACGCGTCGGTGGTCGTCCCTAACTCACTCACGCAGGAATCTCGCGCCCAGGCAGGCCGCCGCGTCGATACGCGTCGGTCCGCGCGTTCACTGTCGTTCCCTCTCACTCACTCTCACTCACTCACGCTCCAAAAGGGAGCCGCATGAAATGAATGCTCGGACTTACTCGTCTATTCCTCGGATCGGTAAACTCTCTCGTTAGACTTCGGCACAGCTGCAGCACTGAAACGACGTAGGCGTCGGATGCGTTGCGAAGCAAACTCCTCGGCGCGTCCCTAATAACGGTCGTAACGCAGCGGAAATCGAACGAGGCGTTTCGGAACGTGAATGTCGAAGAGATCGCACAGATACTACACCCCACAGCGTCGCAGATCAAACTGAAACGCCGCGCCGTCGGGCGGGGTCCTTATATCACCGCGGCGTGGGCCGAGGGGGCGCGGCGGTGGGGGAGACGCGCCGAGAGTGGGGGAAGCGCGGCACGAATTCTTCATCTGTCGACGCGGCGCAGTATGCGCCCGCTCGTGCAGCGAAGCGGTTCTCAACGCGCGGATCCGATACCCGATGTTAACTTTCTCCGAGGTTTCATCAGGAACTGCGATGGAAATTAAAAATTTTTTTCGCAATTCTTTATAGGTTTTTTAAGATCTTTATTATTATCATTAGTATTATGAAATTGATTATCAATTTAATTCAACGTGATATTACTATTTCCAGCTCTAGCTAAAAAGACTGCGTTTCAAGTCCGAAAAGTAATCAGCGCGTAGTTGACTGAGCTATGAAGTGTATATAAATTTATACAATAAAAATATTATTAAGCAAAAAAGATCCAGCCCGACCGTAAAGAGCCCATATTTCTATATATTGTGTTGCTCACTTATTCGGTCTATATTTAATTATAAATTGTAAAATTTTTTTTCTTTGTAATATAAATAATAAAAGAGAGATTATACAACATCCTGTGTTAAGAATCTTATCTGGTGAGAAACCACTGTAAAATGCAGTTTGGATTTTTCTTCTCCTTTCGATAGGCTGAATTTTTTAAATTCACTAAGGAGTATCTAATCGAACGAGTATTGGGAGTTTTAACATGTAGGAAAGTTGAGAAAAGAAACATTACGAGAGCTTATCGAACACGTATTATTTTTTTATACCCGCCGACGCGGAGCTGATGTTCCAGCTCGTTGGTCTTCGAAGTCCGCGGAACGGATATCGAATTATCGATTCCTTTACCGAAGCGAACGACTTTGCGCATCGGTTCTCACGCTGCAGCGGCTTTCTCAAAAGATGATGCCTAGATCCTTTGTGCGATGGGATAGGTATCCTGGGAAAGCTCGCTGGATCATCCCCGAGGCTTCTCGACGAAATATTAGCGATAAGAATGGAACGAGGAAACGTTCGACACCTCCCATATACCGACAATTCTCACCTTTGCACAGTTTGACATTTTCAAATGTCTAGAAAGTGTCGGGACAGATAATTTATAATAGCAGTAATATTTATAGCGAGAATACTAAGGCCGTCGTACGCATTCAAGATGATGGATGAGAAACCGTAGACTTTACGACACGTCGGCAACTTTAACGCAATATCAATTTTGAGTTTATGCCACCATTATAATAAAATTATGAAACACAGCAATTCTCCAGGAAACTCAATTCCACTTGCGTGGGATCGAGTAGAAAGGAAGTTTCTACAGTTTACATTCTGGAAATTGAAAATATAATTTAATCATTAATATTACATATCTGCTTTAATTACTTCCGTTGCGATTTTTGTTAAGGAAGGATCGATGGAAAATTGATTAAAGAAATTAAATAAAGAATCCCATATAAAATTTGATATTTTACGAGACACCTTGTATAGATACACATGAAAGATGTGTGTACATTCTGCATAAAATAAATTCCGGATTATCTATAACGTAACGTTGATGAGAGACAGAAGCTTTGATCGCGGATGTCAGTACTCGGCTCCGGAATGTTGTCGGATCAACTGGATGACGCACGAAACAAATACCAATGATCTACTATCTCGAGTTGCTATACGCTACAATTTGTCGAATCTTCTCGAGCGTACTTGCCAACGATTTGCGATAATGGTCGATTTTGTAATTTACCCGCGTGCGCATTAAACGCGTCAAGACAATGTTCGCGCGACCATGGCGCATTTAAAGTTTTAAAATAGTTTTAAAACAGATCTCTTTCTCTCTCTCTCTCTCTCTCTCTCTCTCTCTCTCTCTCTCTCTCTATCTATCTATCTATCTTTCTGCTTCTCTTTCTGTGTCTCACATACATATAATTATTGTGGTTCGCTTTAGATATGAGACCGTGCCTAACGTTCTTAAACGCCACTAATATTCCTCCTACACGCGATAAGATAAGCGTTTTTTCCACCATACCCATTACGGGATCTGTGGCTAATTGCAAAGGGAATTGCGCGACTGTTGACTACACGTGGCGCTAAAAGATAGCTTCAAAAAATAAACGCAGAGAGAAAAAAGGGATTTTCCTCCTACGATCAGCGGTATATCTCTTCTTACTTTTCTCGTATTTAATAAATTAAATGGCATACACGTATGTCGATGCTACGAGGTTTCGACCGACGCATATAATGATTTTCCGTGGAAAAGGTTACGGGTCTGTTATAATGCGACCGTTAAAAATATTCATTTCCCTGTGAATTTCCCGAGTTCCCATGTCCTCTACACTTTGTCAATGACTCCCAGGGTTTTTCAACTCGGCAAAGAGTAAAGGGCGTGCAGAGTACATCGAGGAAGTAGAATCTCGTGAAATTTTTATCTACAACTCTAACGACCGTTACGCCCACGATCTATAATTCGCAGTGAACAATCGTGTGGAATCTCTTTTTTATGAAATTTCCATTTGTGAACTTCCTATAATAGAAACTCGTAACTTCCATTATTTATGAATCGAGTCTAGTCGTACAAGTCGCGAATCAGAATGTCACACGTTGATTAAAAATTAGTTTTTCGCAGTCGCGAAAGAAAGTGCCATGGAAGTTTGATTAACAACTATACTTATACATTAATTATCTTTCTCAACTGTCAAAACAAGAGAAATGTCAATCTAATGGCAAGGGCGCCCACAGGAGGGAGAGAGGCCAAGAGGGGCATTTGCCCCCCCCCCTCCTGGAACTAGCAAAAATTTAAGTATTTGCTCTTCCTTTGAACAAAGGAAGGGCAAGTTGTGCTAATCTTGCAAATTTCTAATCCATAGGATTAGATGATATTTTTCAACAAAAGGTATATAAATTTCAAATTATAAATATTCTAATTCTGGAGGTAATATTTTGAATCATGCCCCTCCTGGAAAAAATCCTCTAATAACAATCGAATGGCAATTGCGAAAAGCACGTGCTCCTCTGAAATGCGATCGGGCCATTTCGGTGCGCTCTTCGAGATAATGCAATCCGCGATGACACCTAGTGTAACTTTGCATCGCGGTGATAACAACTCAACGTCGCCGAGAATTGATATACTACATTGTTCGGCACTCCCGATAATTCCAACGATCGATCTCGAGCCGTGCAAGAACGGTGACACATACTCGCTCCGTATATAAAATTCGAACTTTCCTCGTGGTTATTACACACGTGGACCGATTACACACAGAGAACCGGTTGCGAGCAGTGCCGCATTAACCTATTTTGCGCCCATGGGCTGAAATATTTCGATCGCTCTTTTATAAGATGTGATGTCACGTGGTTAACATTTTTTTTTAGGAATTATATTAGATCATCAAAAATTGCTAAAATTATTATTATTATCATTTACATATTTCATGACCTTAACTCATTATCAAGTACCCATCAAAATTTTACAAGATTTATAATTTTAAAAATTAATTTTCTCAAGATCTTGTTTTAAGAAATCCTTTATTTATTTCGGCTGAAGTACAAAAATAACAAAAA
>NJRQ01000157.1:380091-398391 GCA_003063805.1 Aphaenogaster ashmeadi | reverse complement strand
CTATATCGTTATTATCACCAACATTATGGTCACACTTACTATAAAAATGATATTCCTAACTATAATTATTATACTATGTCATTATAGTTCCAAATATCATACATTTTTCTCTCAGTGCGCAAATCATATAAAGCAACATACACCGTTAATTATCGGGTTATTCGTCATTGCAGTCGTCACGTGAACGGGTGTATATGCACCCGCAATTAATACTCCGATTGTTGTCGCAGTTGATCATCCGGACGGCGTATGATCCTGCGGCCGCGAAGAGGCAGCGCTCTCGCGATCGAGTTCGCGAGCGATAATTTAGAGCGTAATAAAAAGCCACGCTCGTATCTCGCTCCTCGTGATCGTCTCGACCGCGCGCGATATCGCGAAGTAATAATTATTCACGCTGTTCTTTGCCGCCCCTCATGTGATAAGATCACGTGAGAGAGAGTCGGCGGGTCTCGTGACGCCGGAGATTAACATAATTTTCCATCCTGCGCTTTCGTAATATGCTTGCGCCTGTCACGTTTTATTAACTTCCCGACGCGATTCGATCGACGTCAATCCGGTGAATCCCCGAAAAAAACAAGCTCACGCTTGGATGCTTTTCTACCTGAAACATTACTCGTGAAATTTCATCGTCGAAACATCGTATTTACATTCCGGATCAAGAAGATTTCTTTCCGGAAGGATTCAACAAACGTTATTGCTTTATATAAATTTAATTGTCTTCAGTATTAGATGCTAAATCTCCAAACGATCCGTCATATCGAATTCGATACGATAAAACAACTACTGTAAGTAGTAAAAGCTGAAAATTGCAATAATATTCACATAACGCATTTCGTGCAAAGATAATGGTAATTTAACGGAAAACGTTGCGTGAAGTGAAAAGAAGAAAGGAGGATGCTCTTCTTGCACGTGCGTTACGATATGCAGCGGACCTAAAAAATTACTTCATGGTTTTTAATTTTCTGGTAACACATTGATATTATGAACGACGTAAAATTCGCGTAAAATCCGGATCTATGCACCTTTTATACAATTTCTTAGAAGAAATACCGACGGTATTGTCGATCCAATCGAGTGCGAATACGTTTTATACGACAGTGCGGTTACATAAAATGTATATTGGCATATATGTAACCGCGATTTCATTTCCTAATGCGTTCTTACGTCACGAGAGCGTGTGTACAGATAGCTTTCGTTATCACGACGAGAATGATCGCAAACACAATTTATGTAAAAGAATACATACGAATACGCACGAGCCCCTTTCGGGGGCGTGTACTTACGTATTTGCGAGTTCTATTCAAAATAATGATTGTGGTAAACATCGTGACGAACTTCGGAGGCAATCGTGAACCTCTGAACTGCCCCCCTTAACAGAAATATGTTAGATTCGATCGAAGATTTAATCCTACGAAACACTTATCAAAGATTGAATCTTCGATCAAATTGAATTAAAAAAATAAAATCCGATATGTGTTTCGTAATTCTATACATATTTCACTGCTGTCACATTCTTCTTCAGTATTAGATGCTAAATCGCCAAACGATCATATCGAATTCGATACGATAAAACAACAACTCCTGTAAGCAATAAAAGCTGAAAATTTTAATAGTATTCACATAACGCATTTCGTGCAAAGATAGTGGTAATTTTAAACTTGGCAATATACTTACATCTCGTATAAGACGCAGTGTTCCTTTATTGCTATATACGTGGACTTGTAACTTCAGAAGCAAGCGGGAAAATTATTGAACCAATCGGCAGTTTAAAACGGCCGTGAAATACGTTCTTAAACGCGCCTATCCAAGGACGGGAACAGGTTGAAATTTGAAGAATCACACAAAATGAATTTCTGCGGAAGACCGCGGCGTCGGCCTTGAGCCAAATAATGCAGCGCGGAATGCTCGCGATGCGAATTCGATCGGCGACGTCGTTCAGCAACGATTTCGATAATTTACCATTGGCCTTTGATTACTGTCGGGCCTGCGAGCAATTCCACATCTGATGAATAAAGCAAACAAACAGATAACTGACATTGACAATCGAGGAAACACGTGCGACTCAAGGATTGTATTCGTTGGCTCGCTAATTAATTTCGTTAATCCCCCGCTGATTAGCCTTCAAGAATGTAAATAGGTAACAAGATCTTTAGTCTTGATTTACATTCCGAGTAAAATTTTCTTTAAGAAGGTATCAAGATGCTCATTAAGATTTTTCTTCGTGGTTAATAAATTTAATAAATAGATAATCTGTAATAAATATTAAAAAAAAAAATAATTATAAATATGATGAGTAAAGTTTTAATATATATATATGTCAGTCGCGTAAAAAACTACATAATCAAAAGGAGACATAACGACAATATCCTGTACAGATCTGGATATACAGAGATAAAACTATTAATTTTTTTACGACGAAAGCGCGAGCACGAAAAAAAACAAGCGATCGTGTTTCCAGTGTACAACAGAATATTAAATGTAAACGTTCAATTTCAAATAAAAATAGAGATCGCGTAGAGATTTGCATCAGTACATATGTTTTTTAAAAATTGTGTAACTTTTTATATTTATTTAATATTTGATTTCTGCTATAATCAATATTATATAAATAATTCTTCTGAAAGGTTATATTTTTGTAGTTACAATATCTTTTATGTGCCGTTGAATACTTTCATCGGTTAAGAAAATATTGTTTCAGAAAATATTACGATGAAAGCATTCGACGACACCAACAAAAGATATTATAACTGCAAAAGTGTAACCTTTCAGGACAGTTATTTGTGTAATATTTGTTACGACAAAGCGAAATGTCAAGTAAATACAAAATTACAATTCTCTTTTTGACATTTTTCTGTTTCTTATATGCGCATATTAATAATAAAGTACCATTGAGATAAATAATCGTGTGATGATGAATGCAATAAAAAAACCAAAAAATGCCATAACAATGCTTTTTTTATTAGTGTCGTCGAATTATCCCATCCATCACTAACTGCGTCATTATCACAGATGTCGTAGGCAAAATGTCGAACAATGTCTCCGTCTTACACGAGCCTTAAGTGAAACCAGTTCGAACCGGTCGTAAGAAGTCGCGAATCGTCTCATGGTGACGTTAATCGATCGGACCAGGTTTAAATGACCGCGGTTAAAACGAGAATAAACGCTATGCTAAGTCACTGATTCTATAATCCAACAATTTTTTAAATTTAATATTTTATGTATACATTAAGTCGAGATCAATCCCAAAATATCTAAAAGAAAATAATTGCAGATTTCTAGATATGTACCTATGAAGTCCTCTAACGCCTAAAAACGCGAATATAATAACGCCAAAAATAGCGAATACTGATTTACGTACACGAGTGATAATATCTATGACTTTTTTCATAACGTTATATATTTTATATGGTATTATAATTTTTCCGTTGGAAAGAAAAATAGTTTCTCTGTCATTGACGTTTATGTCCATTAGACGAAAAGTTTCCATTCATGTTATCGGCCCATTAAGCTCTAGAATATTGAGCACGGTCACCGTTGTTTCCATCGATAAGAGATTTTTATCGTGCGTGGCCCCGCTGATAAGTTTTATCGCAAAAGGAAAGAATATAAAAGCGGAATCGGTCTCTCGTGCATATATCGAGCTGAACGTTGCCTCGCGGCCGAAAAGATATATATCGACTCTTTCTTGTGCGGTCCCAAATAAATACGAGAGATAAATCGATTGACGTTATACATTTCGTTTTTGCTTCAAGATTATCACTCACGTACGTAAGTCGATAGCCGCTATTTTTAGCGTTTCACGAATATTCAAGTATATTTAGGCACTCGCAATTGTTTTTCTTTAGAATCGACACTTCGGGATCGACCTCGATTTAAGATAGCAAAGATATCAAAGCACTACTTTTAAAATATTAATGCTCAAAAATATAATCCTTTTATAAATGAACCTCTCAAAAGCTAAATTGATCCATTAATTAATTCCATGAAATAAAAAGTAGAGAAAACTGGGGATGAAGTAATAAACCAATCATTAACTCAGATAGTGAAATTAAAAAAAATATAAAAAGAGATGATCAGTTTTTGGCTTTGGAGAGACTTATAGCTCGTTTATTAATCAGGTTTCAAAATAATATGTTAATATCTTTTAATAATTAGGATAAGACCGCATATATGTATAAACAATTTAAGTCGAGAGATAGGCCAATGGAATGGGAAGGGAGGAATCTTATAGATGCTTTTTAGCATCAGTATATTATTAAATTGATTTTCAATTTAATGTTGTGATATTAGAGAGCTGCGTTTCAAGACCGATAGTAACGGCGCGCAGTTTATAGAAAAGTCACACATTAATATTATTGAAGCACTAAGATCCGCTATGACCGTCATTGGCCTATCTCTCGACTTAATATCTTTTGTTACTGCATGTATATGTACATATATCTAGCTAGGGATATAAGTTTCATTTTGGGAGCGTTAACAATAAATCTCGGCGCGGGGAAGCTCGGGCCGTGTTTTATGAGATAAGAGCATAAACACGGATGAGTGTAAATCAGACGGACGTGCGGGGCGGATGAAGTTGGTAAGTTTTTTAATGCGCCATTTCGGGAATCACAAAGCCGCCGGTAAATACACTCGGCTCATGGATCCGCGCCGTGGTGAGATTCGCAGAATAAAAGGCCAAAATAAAAACGAGTCAGAAGAAGAAAAGGAGAGGGAAGGAAGGAAGAGCGAGATATAGGAGGACGTTGGTTTTTGCGACTCTCTCACCGTCTGCATTCCACGATGCAGGCAACAACCTCGCGAATACACCGTTCGTACGCGCGAATGTATGGAAACATAGAAAAAAACGCAATGATTCGGACCCATAGTAAAACAAAGACAATGATATACTATTGATATATGTAGATACGTGCGTCTTTCGCTCTATTATCTTAAAATTTTTTTACGAATAATTTGACTCCGGTTACTCATGAAATTCTGCATATAATTGAACGTCTTATAATATCAATGTAGATTAACTTTTATTTCGGTTTAACTTACTCTTTATCTTTTTCTAATTCTAAGAACTAGAAAACTTTAACTTATTGTCAGTTTAACCTTACTCTTTATCTTTTTCTAGTTCTTAGAATTAGAAAAAGATAAAGAGTAAGCTAAACCGAGATTAAAGTTAATCTACATTGGTAGAAATGGACATTAAAGGTTCTACAAAATCTTTCTATTGGAGGGAAAAAGTAGGCGCGTAGAACACAAATTTTTATACACGGTTTGTATATATATTATTATATTATATATTATTATATTATATATTATTATATTATATTATAGAAATATATACAAATATTTCTAAAAATGTATACATAATATTTCTAAATAATCTCTCTTTGGAATTTTTAAAATGCTTTGTTTTAAATGAATTGGTTTGAATGACGGATGGATACAAATAATACATAATATTTACAATCTAATCTCTGGAATTTCCGAAACGCTTAGTCAATTTCAGTATATGATAATACTGATAATATTCGACATAAAATAGATACACAATGAATAATTAATCCGAAAATATAAGAAAAACACGTCATTATAATTACTGAGAAGAATTAAAAAATAAAGATGCCGATTTATGCGAATGGACTTATCCTGTAGACGGAATTCACTATAAATCTCGTAAGATCAATATAAATAGATACAACGTCGATGCATATATCACACACACGCGCGCGCGTGACAAGTGTTCCAAGTCCGCGAAGCGCCATTTAATCTACGTAATGCACTCGCAAGGTTGCGGTAAAATGCATATTCCTCAGACGCCAGAGGCAAACGCAATAAAAAGCCCGCGAACGCGACATTTTCCAGGAAAGCGGACACGATACCGCTCATTACAAATTTCTCATCGTTTCCGTGAAAAGATAAATCGACCGTGTGGGAATTACACGACGGTAACCCGAGACTATTTGTACACGCAGAAAAATATTTGCCATTAAGATCGGCTCTTTTTATGTATTTTCAACGAGAGACGGACGCGCGAGTCGTCCGGTGAAATCATGAAGCAGAAAACGAGATGAGATCATTTAAGCGTTGTATCAAACATTTTTCTCTTACCTTGAAGAAGACAAATATATATAAAATTTTATCGAAATGTATATTGAGGTTTTATATACACGGGGTAACCCATTTTAATCTATATAAATCAAAATCTCTTGAAATGACTTTGAGTTAAAAAAATTGAACACATAATGTGTTGAAAGGGTTCGAAGGGGTTCGAAGGAGTCGTTAGAACATCGCAGAAAAAATTTGATAGATAGAGGAGTCTTGGAGATTTCAAGGTCATCTTTGTTTTTTTAAATGAAACTATATGATTTTTTGACAACTCATATTTTAATACTAATTTATGGATTAAAATGGATCACCTGTATATCTTAGCTATAATATATCTTATTTTATAGGAAATACTGTTGTGTGTGAAAAAGCAAGATAAGTTTCGCGACTTACTTGAGAATTTTGCCGAACTTCTGCTGTTCGTAACAGTAATTGAGAAAGTTCGGATACTTCAGACACATTGATGAAGTATTATCGTCAGTCACGATAATCTTTTGCAAAACTATACAATAGGATATTGCGATACGGTAGGAAAAAGAGCAGAAGTAGGAACAAATATTGTGATCCTGAACGGGACAGAAGATTCCTAGAAGAGAAGGGAGATTGTTGAATAAAAGTACGAAATGCCGAATGTCAGATTTCCGTAAAACGTGAAAAAAGTCGCAGTATAGGAGCAAATAGCACAGAGCCAATCCGTTCCCATGCGAAAACAAGTCCTCGACCTCCCAAGGCCACTCTGCAGGTTCCAAGTTCAATTACCAAGCCGCCGACCTTCCCGGAAAGCATAGGGCAGAAGAAGAAGAAGAAGAAAAGGATGAGGAACGAGATTCGCAAATGGCGATGCAATTCTCCGGTATTCGTGATCCGCATAAGATCCTTGGATCTCGCCCTTTCCAGGATCGGTCAAAGCGAAATGAATTCTTTTGTTACAGAATCTTTATTTATTGAAACAGACATCCACAAAAATCTATGATAAAAATATTTTCTACGCAGAGATATAGATTTAATTATATAATGAGGGAATTTGAATAGATCAGATTGACAGAAGTTGATGGGATATGATTTAAACATTTCGATCGCTTGAAGCTGTTATAAATTTGAGACGTAAAGCAGGAAGAGGATCCGAGAATGCTGATGTTATTCTGCATGGAGAATGCACATGAGACGCGTAGAACCTTGCGTGAGGTCCTTGGCGTTTTACTTCCGACGTTTCAAAGTGCATGGCACCGAATTCCCTGGCGAGGGCTCCGATCGTTGTTGCAATGCGTCAATAAAAGCATTGAACAATTTTTAATATTTCGTATGTCAATAAATCACTATCCGCATGCTGAGTGCAAATAAATTAAATATATTGACCGAAAACCTAATAAACATATTAATGTATAATAGACACACCGACACATATATGCAACACCACCACGATAAATTGGATTGAGCAATTCGGAATAATTCGATTAATTTTAGACCTGATGCTAATTAATAATTTCACTATGCCATTAGCTTTACATCTGTTTTCCTGTAAATATAGTTGGCAAATTTTCGCGCAATCGTAGACAGATTCTGCATCATGCATCTGCCTTGCATCTCGTGTCGCGCGTTCACGTCGCAAGCTTTAATTCTTGTCGTCCGCGATCGAGACAATAAATCGCGACCTTGAAACGCTTTTCCCGACTAATTCGATTAAGGTATATTGGATTAATGAGCAGCAAGCGATAAGTCGTACGACGCACCGAGTGTCGATGCACCTCTCGTATGCGCTTGCGAATTACATCGCGAGATTATGCGATTTCGCGAGTATATCTTGTGAGTATATTTTGCCTGTAATATCTATTCGCTTCTCTTAATTTACCAAAAGATTATCTTCTCGATTCAACTTATATATAAACATATTATATATATAAACACTTTATTAATTATCTTTCAGTATATTTTACCACAAAACTTAATATTCATTGATTTATCGCAGTATTTTTTTCATAAATCCATAATACTCGAAATATCGTATGTCATGCTAGACATTAAATGATTCAAAAAATAAAACAATGAAGGCAAATGCAGATAACGGTGCGCAAATTTAACAATTAAATTAAAATATATAATACAATCAAATTTGGATGTTTCAGCTCATTTTTGAGCCATTCTCAACATAATCACGAGTCTGACAATATTAAGCTCACTTATACTCCATGTGGTGTAGACATTAAATGATTGTTGCAAAGTTAAAACCAAGCTCGGTAAAACATGCGAAAATATTCGATTTTTACTCGTGTTTAGGCATGATTCACATTACTATTCTATTTATAATGATTCATATATATGTATACCTACATCCCTTCTAGTTTAATCGAAATAATATCGTTGGTAATATTGCGATAGGAAGAACCTCGTAATTGTAGTCAATGCCAATCCGCACGAACAATGTTTCGTTGGAGTTTTTCGCCATATTGATTATGTAATTTTTCCATAAATATAGTAATTATATGTACTGTTCTATTACGGTCGACCTTAATGATCGACTTGAGACGAAAATTGTCAGGGTCGTCATATGATTTCATTTGTGTTCGTCGGAAGAGAGCTTCATCCAAATTGTTTTCTTCATCTCTCAAATTTCATTTATTAATTTAATTCATAATCCCGTGTTATTCACTTTCTAATGAACCTATCCAAATTTAATTTATAATCTAATCAGAGTCAGAAAAAAATCGCCAGGCAGCGGTTCGAAAAGAAAAACGGCTTTTTCCTTAAATATCTTAATACATTTACAAATTAATTTCAGATAGAGATTATAAATTACAAACGATATATGCTCCTTCTAGTGGCTAAACCATTGTCTTCGCATTGTCAGTCGCATTGTTCTTCGAGATTCGCGTGTATTCGACAGGCAGCGGCGGTCGGGAAAGATTGTTCGTCCAGTAATTGCCATACCGCACGAACAGTAAAGTAAATAAATGATCCGTACCATTGCGTGCCGCGACCTTATATTTTATTTAACAAGGCAAGAGGAGCTACGCGTTATCCGGCGTCTTGACCTCGCTCCTCCGATTCGTTGAATTTTCCCGAAGGCGTTCTTGCCTCGTCGATCTAGATATTTATTACAACGCACTCGCTTTTCCGTCAACGACGGGCCTTTCGCGGCTTGTTAAGGGGCTGCGTTGAATATTCCATTCTCGATCGAGCACAGAGTCGTGCACGAGCCGTACACTACTCCCGCATACTTTGGTTTTATGAGAAATTTATGCGGAACGTCTCGCCGCTACCGCATTATCTTTCCATGAATAGAAAATTCACGATGATAATATTTATACGACTTATCGATGAAAATTACATGCTCACGAATTTTCTATGATGATACAAGGACAAGCTGACTCCCTGTCGGCCTCTTCGATTATTCGATTAACTCGGATAGTTCCTTAGATGCTCATATTTCCAATTACTGGTTTAAGGACAATAAAGGAAATTATGTAAAATTATATAAACATGCGGAAATGAACGCGACCTTGAGCGATTATTAAATAAATTTTCCTGCGAGCTTGCGTGCAAGCCAATGCAATTTGTGAACTGTGATATAATCGCGAGCACATGGATCTATAAAGTTATTACACTACAGGAATTATCTAACGACCGAACATTCTATAAAATATTTAATCCCCGTTGATATATGTACGACAGCACTTAATTTTAATTATGTGTTAAAGGTAAAGTAATTAATGTTCTTTTCATATTCAAAATTCTGTCAAATCATCCCGCTAAGGAAGCAAATATATTAAATGAATTTTTATTCTAACAAATCTTTTAATACTAAAATTACGTAAAGCGTCAAATTTTGCTGTACTTCTTTCAATCTAACGAGTTTTTTTGGCCAACAATTTGATTTTTTCTTAAGAAATATATCAAGATCTCAAGTATACAAATTTGTATAATAATGGTTCCACAGCGCAATTTCGCGAGCGAATAAGTCAAAATTGGCAACAATTTGCTTCAGCGAGTCATCGAGAGTGGCGAGGCGGAACTAAACGAGAGCAAACTGAAGGAGCTCAAGCAGAGCGGTAGTAATCTTCCAACGAATATTAAAAAAAACAAGATACTTCAAGACACCAAGGTCATAGGTCCTGCGTGACGTTACGCTATCGATTAGTCAGGAAGTTTCTTCGATTTTCACTGCACGCGCGTTCGAAATAGAGATTCCGGTCGTGTCTTCGCTCTGATTCGCTTAACTTCATGATTTCATCATTCATCATATGTAAATCACTTTTGCAGCGCGTGCATTGCCCCAATAAACGCAGCAAAATTCTGTCCCATCTGCGTGATTTATCTCGCGTGTTGAAGTTCAGAGTTGCGCGCATGTTCAAAGCCCAGACCAGCGGCATTGTATCGTAGAAATTATCGGTCTGACGACTCGTTTCTTGATATGCCACAATCTCTCCCGATTTCTCATTTCTCGTTCCTCAAGCCAAATTTCTCCTTAAATAACTTCGCTTTAGTAACAAACAGAAAATAAGGCACGAACATTACTGTGAACACATTAACACAAATATAAATATATATATCTAATATATCTATATATCAATTCCCCTTTTCCCAAGTATTTTTTTCACGAGTCTTATTTCAAGTCTCTATTTTGTCATTTGTGAAATGCATATTTCATCACTTAAAAACTTATGTGAATTTCGTTGTAAGATTTGATAATTATCTATATTTAATCTTGAAACATATATACTTATATATATATTTTTTTATAGTAACATAATTTAATTAAAAATAAAAAGATAATTTCCGCGCAAAATTAAAAAACATATATATATACAGTCGAACCTCGCTAACTCGAATCTCAAGGGAACAGAAAATAATTCGAGTTATGGAGTTTTTCGAGTTAGAGAGGTTTCGAGTTAGAGAGGTATGAAAAAAAAATTCGACTTATAGAGGTTTTTACGTGTTAAGAAGCACATCTGAATATCTCGACGAGTAACGGTTGAATAAATTATTATATATATATAGTCAGAATTTTACGAAAATGAGTCAAAGTTATAATTACAGATATTTTTATGAAATATTTAATGGTTTAAATAGTATAACTCATTTCTGATAAGTTACCATTATATTAGAATTATCCTATGCAGTATAATTACAAAAACCATGTTTTTGGTAAGCACATCAGTATAATTTGACCTATACTGTATAACACAGTTGTGTACTGTATTTACACCCGATATTGTTAGGGTAATTGCCGTAAAATTAAAGAAATGTCAATGCTAAAACTTAAAACGTGATTTTCTCAGATTACTGAATTTTGACTTATACTTGTTTGCCCACACATCACAGATATATACATATATATGCCATATGTACGTCACATTTATACAATATTACTATATAACTTCCTGTCATTATTCTGAACTTCATAAATTCTGACATGAAATGTCAGTTGCTCGTTTATCGCTCAAATGTTCTTTATCGATATGAATACGCGTGACAACTGCCAAAAATGATTGACCGGTGTTCTGCATCGACATCACGTACTCAGTATCTCTGAGTTATCAACGCTCATTAAGTTATTATCGAGCGAAGAGCATGGGAAAAGAAATTTGTTGCCGCGGAACGCGGCCACCTTTCGCGCCTTATCAGATAAACGATTTCGCAGCGCGCACGTTTCACGCGTGTGCCATTGCGAAATTCGAGGTCGACGATGACGAGCGCGATCGTGCCAGCGAGCTTGCAACAAAAAGAACTTTTCCGAACGCGCTCATTACTTATCTGATATTTCAGCGGAGTTCAAACACCTGAGATAAGAGTCGTAAAGTGCCGGGGATCTTTTTTTTTTTATTAACGACCTGCAAACCGTCAACAGAGAGACAGAGAGAGAGAGAGAGAGAGAGAGAGAGAGAGAGAGAGAGAGAGAGAGAGAGAGAGAGAGAGAGATGAACAGAGATCGACGGCTTTCGTAACGCAAATCGCAAAGATTCGCATTTTCAATATCGATTACGTCAACGATTGTTAGTATAATTCTTTACGCAGAAGGATTAAAATAAATGCTGCAAATGCGTGCGACGATGTGCGCAAGAAGTTCTCATTGTCAGTAAGGGTCAAATGTATCCATTCTAAATTTGTTAATCAGTGTAATGTATTTAATTTATCGAGTTCCATATAAAATTTCAATAAAATTTCAATTAAATCTGCTTCATTTAGACAAACATTCAGTCACACAAAATTTTAAATGTAACTCTGAAATAAAAATAAATGCATGTATACGCAATATTTCTACATAACATTTTTTCAGAATTGACAATGTGTCGTTCGCTTGAGTCTGAACCCAAGTAAAGGTTAAAAAAATTTGCCATTCAAACAATATCCGGCAATGATAACGCACCTTATTGGAATATTCAAGGTGGAAGTGCAGGTTAAAATAAGCGCGTGAAGCGGAGTAATTGTTCGGACAAACCAAAGATCGTCTCGTACCTGGAAGTGGCTATTTTTAGACGAGACTCAATTTATTCGTGGCTAAATATAAGTTTAATTTATTAGCGCGCCATAAAGTCGACATATGGTAGCGTACGATGCATATTTCGCCGTAAACACAGTTGAACCAGTAAACACGATGACACTGCTACTATTTTCTTAACGCAGCTTTTCTCAAAGCGTCGCGAGCCGGATTGCACCGGCGGCAAGTCAGGTGATTTCGCATCGAAGGCAAACAGATCTCAGGACCATCTGGCGTCTGAGAAAATGGTCGACACACAACGAAGTCCATATAAACGATAAATTAACAAATTGTGAATTACGCCCGTTACCGTTTTTAAAAATAGACAACAAAAGCGGAATTTATATGTTAACCAGCATTTAAACGGCGATCGATTTAAATCTGCAGTTTCGAATCTTTAATCAAGATATTTAAGATGAAGATTTGATAAGCGACCGAGTTAATTTTCCACCAAATCTTTCGTAAGGAGAGAGAGAGAGAGAGAAAGGAAGAGAGAGAGAGAGAGAGAGAGAGAGAGAGAGAGAGAGAGAGAGTCCTATTTTTATTAGGTCATTATAAGCAAAAAGAACGGAGTAAATAACACGTTGCATATTATTCAAAAAACGAGCATATTTGTATTATTGAGATCAAATATAAAATTTATTCGAGATCAGCGATAAGACGTATTTATTGCTATAGGATTACGCAATACATAAGCGCGCGCATTCTTCGCAAAGTGGTTTCACGTATACAGTCCGAGTTATCAGCAATTCTATCAAGAATGTTTTTGAGCGTAAACTGCTTAGCTAATAAAAGATGCACGACATACAACACCGATGCTAAAAATAGCCGCTCTACCGTGTACGGTGTTTTTTTTCGGTCAGGACGAGCTTCGCGCAGGCGAATCAGGATAAACCGCAATAAGAACATTCATCGAGATTCCTCTGGTTAACGATCCAGGTTCTTCTTCTTTAGATCAAGCTGAAGTGAAATTTTGAGCGAATTCGCCACTTTTCAATATACTTTCTTCAAATTCTATAGAGAATTTGCCTTACAAAATATATTAAATACGCTTTCTTCAAATTTTATACAGTAAACTAGCTTTTTCGCCCGCGCTTCGCGCGGGCTCAAAAACTCTTCCTTTATATTTCACATAGAGAATGAATAGAGAATCAGTTCTAACATTACAGGGACGTAAATTTTATCGTCACAAACTTATTCTCTCTCTCTCTCTCTCCCCCTCTCTCTTTCCCCCCTCTCTTTCTCTTTCCCCCTTCAGGGTGCTTCATAACATCTCCGAAACACAATTTTATTTTACTTTAATTTATTTTATTTTAGTTTAATTTAATTTTAACAATTCCGGTCCAACAATGAAAGAGGAGTTCGCGGACAGACAGACAGACAGTTTTGAAACACCCTGTATTTCTAAATCGAACCCCATGGCAGCATTCCCCGCAAAATTTTGACACCTGTTGCAAGAAAATCGGTCCAATAATGAAAGAGGAGTTCGCGGACAAACAGACAGACAGTTAAGAAACACCCTATATATATAAATCGAACCCCACGGCAGCAAGAGTAGTTCGCGGACAGACAGACAGACAGACAGACAGACAGACAGACAGAAATTAGGGACTTATATATATGTATGATTACTGTAACTTTATACGTGTAATATAATAATACTAAAAAATGTAATGATGATGAAAGCGTACTGATAAAAATCTCTTTTTGAATTTTTGTACGTTACAAATACACTCTCTATATATGTTATTTACATTACAATATATTTAATTATTCTCTCCCTATTTACATATTACATTATATTTAATTATTCTTTAAGTATTCTTTCAAACTACATCGTTGGTCTTTTCAAGATCAAGTCGTAAAAATTTCATTAAATAATAAATATTAATTATATAACTTGGAGAATCGACGAGGGCACATTATAAATTAAAATCCGTAGAGTCTGCTGCGAAGACCGGTGGCCACGAAATCGATATCTTACCACACGTGGGATCGAGTTGCTTGGGAAACGGCACATGTCAATCACGTGAATGCATTTTACCGCTCGTCAAAGCGCCATTCAGGTTGTGACTCCTATTGGAGAGAAGGTTAGGCACTTGCCCACTTCCTTCGTTTAAGGAAATTGCTTATTCTCGCGCTCGTGCGTGTGCGTGTGGTGTATACATATGTATTATTCGCGTAATTTCTATTACACAGAGGAGGTTCCGGCTGTAAATAGGCCATCTTAATAAAGAATTGTTTGAACTCCGCCGACAAGCTTAGTTCACGGACGATCCCTTAATAAACATTTCAAGAACTTCGAAACACGTAATCCAATATCCTAGTCTCTTAATGCTCTGTCTAGAA
The DNA here is from genome assembly GCA_003063805.1 of Aphaenogaster ashmeadi. Lineage (NCBI taxonomy): Eukaryota > Metazoa > Arthropoda > Insecta > Hymenoptera > Formicidae > Aphaenogaster > Aphaenogaster ashmeadi. The sequence continues at coordinate 383,468 of NJRQ01000157.1, read as the reverse complement.
TTAGTACTGTAAAAAAATTATACGACATAGATCACTCGTCGTCGTATGTTTTCGACATATACTTATAAAATATATACTGCTGATACTGTTTGAAAAGTGAAGCAAACACTAGAGTGCAGACATATCATGTTCTCTCACTCGGCATAGAAGTATTGAGCGATATGCGCATGTGCACAATAACAAATTATAAACACCATTATAAACACTCCAATCGCACAACGACGAATGCTTCTATGACGAGAAAGAGGGAAATATATTTTTACTCACTCTCTTGGCTTCACTCTCACCATGCTTCCACCCATTGTTCGGATCGGGAATAAGCAGTATATACTTTACAGGTATATGGTTTTCGACGATGAGAGAAGGATAAAGAAAATTCTTGCAAAATATATTTAAATAGAAATATTTTTCAATAAAACAACATTTGTAATCGATAGAATAGACTTATAAAATATAAAACCGAAAACTATCTTTTGGTTTCGGGTAGGAATTAAATCATATTTATTTCTATATATCATATTAATTTGACAGTTGTCATACCTGTGAACATAGCTTATTTCGTTTTTGTGGTTATGTATAATTCATTTCTAGATATATGGTTATTTATCAATTAACAAAACAAAAGGAAAGTTTCCGGTATATTTTACAAGTCTGGGGTTCTATCGATTGTAAATATTGTTTTGTTGAAACATATTTCCATTTTAATACATTTTGCAAGAATTTTTATTGTGTATTTTTTCGCTTTTGACGTCACAATCTGAGATAGTAGTGGTAAGTGAACAGGAGTCTTAATAAATTTCGTTACGTATGAGGTGAGAAAAATAAAAAATTATAATAGGCAAAGTTGAACGCAAACTGCGATGAATGGATCACGAGTTGTCTCCTGAGGACGTGCGTCGTCACTTGAAAAAACAATTTACGTATTGACTGCATAAATTGGATTTACGTAGGACTTTACATAGGAAAACCTCAAGAAAAGCCTCCATTATTCGCTTCGCTAAGTGCGTAACGAGATAAAGGCGAATTTATTACGGTTCGCTCGTGAAGATCGTGTCGGATGAATATTCCGGAATGAGGAAGGCGAAACTAATGAGGCAAACAATTGGGTCGCATAAATAAAGATACATACAAACCCTGTTAACAGAAGGCAGATACAACAGAAGGCTACTACGTCTTTCGAAGGAAAATCGTGATGCGACAGCGATTGGGGAAGCGCTAAATAAAGATTTAATAGAGCAAGAAGTAAAAGTGTGTCCACATTAGTAACCGTCCCGAGAGATCGTCACGAGAGCTCGTCGCTTGCCCGATATGTGCACGATGCATATATAAAATACGAGAAAGAAAAGAGAGAGCAATTTGCATTTTCTACGACATATCGTGTCTCCGGAGAAAGATGACCATAAAAACGTTGGAGATTTCCCCCTTTTTCAGGTCGGATTTCGATAAATTTGGCACTTTAGATCTCTCGTTTCTGGAGAGAGTGAGACTTCTATATGCATAATTTTGCCGATTCATCTCGCCGATTGCGAGATAAAGGAAGCGCGAAATTCCAGCGCCGATCGTAAAATGATATCTCAATTATACTGAAGATGATATGTGAGATTAACAGCAACGTATCACGGGCCGCAGAAGTTGCTATTATCTTTCAAGCCGCTCTGTTGTAAACTGACGGGATTATTACACAATTCGCTGCGTAAATGTCACGCCATATCGCCGGCACACCCGTACCCGCACATGCAAACGAACGCTCGATATAGGAAACAATATACGTTGTTGGTAATAAATGAGATGAAGAAGAGCGATGGCTTCCTCGACGGGGTTATCAGACCCCCAGTGAGTCGCCGGTATGTTTTCGTCACACTTATCTCCCCCGCCACTCAAGACAACAGGGATTGTTATTGACATTGCAATCTCGACGTCGCGCGCACACGACTCCGTTTAAATCGCATAACGAGACGGATAATAAAAAAGAGAGACCGTCATTAAAATCGTATCGAGTTATTATTAAAGCCGGCTTCTGCGGAAATTTCCTCCTTTATACATCTCTCGCGTTTTTATTTGTTAATTTTATTTTACTTTTAGATTTTATTGCTTCAATAAAAATATTTATTCAGCTATTACTACTATTTTTGTCGTCTTATACATGTTGTTTTTCTCATTTCTAGAATCTTTATTTTCTCTGGTACATATCGCTCCGTTGATAGAAAAGTGACGTACATTTCAAAATAAACAACTTTTCAATAGAGAATTTTTAACATTTTGAATTAAATGTTTCCTTTTTAAATTAGGATAATGAATATGCATAACTTCACCTTCTTTCCATGTTATACTTCTAATTATAATGTATTCTTTAAAATTGTCATGAGTTTTCAAAATTCGGACACTGCAACCCTAGTATAATATAAATTTCATTCCTTATCAGAATTGTGACATTTTTTCATATAAGCAAACAAGCTACATACAAATGTGTCGTTTTTCCACAAAAATATATTAGTTTTTAAGGTCGATTTCCTTTCATTATCTCAAAAATGTAATTTTTTTATTTGTGTCACTTTTCTATCCACAAAGTGATATATAAAAATACAAATATATTACATATACAATAAAATAATAATTCTGATACATATTTATATATGTATTAACGAGACGGAATGCATTCGGTATATTTGTTGCGTCGATGACCGTCACGGCGTTAAAGCGCGAACTTGACATTACGCCGCTCGTACCTATGACGCCTTCATTGCCGCTCGTCTCATTAAGTGGATCACGCCGATAACGAGTTTGACATACTCGGACAAAGACAGTTCCTTGAAGATATATTAAGTTTGATTCATACTTCTGGAACTCCAAGCACGCTCTCCAGATATTCTCTAATGCAGAGTTTCTCAATTCGTAATATGTTACTGGCGGTAAAAGAGAAGAAGGAGAGTATCCAGTAAACACCAACTATAAATAGTAACATTACATCAATATTACAATTTCCCACTCTACAATATAATTGTTATGTATAACATATGTGTTATATTATTTTTATATTGTTGAGTGAGAAATTGTAATATTAACGTAATGTCACTGTTAGTTGGTGTTTTATACTGGGAAAATGTTACTGTTTCCGAGAAGAAAAATGTAAAAAAGGAAAATGCGATCCCGAGTAGAAATTTATCCAGTTTTTAGCCAGTAACTGGCCAGGAATCCTGGTTACTAGCTAGTTTTTGGCCAATCAAACTGGCCAGAAACTGACAGGTTTGGGCGACGCTTGGTTCGCCAATAACTGGACAATAAAACTAGTCAGTTTTTGACCAGTTTCTAATAAAATTTTGATCAGTATTTAACCAGTTTTTGACAATTTTTTGACCAGTTTTTTATCAGTTTCTGTC